>CM046668.1:109762031-109872494 GCA_025594165.1 Tamias sibiricus
GCATTTTCAGGCAGCTTTTGCCTAACCAGGTGAGACATTAAAAGGGTTCTAAGCCGGACGTGGTGGCGCACGCCTGTAATCCCAGCACTTGGGAGGCTGAGGCAGGAGGATTGCGAGTTCAAAGCCAGCCTCAACAATGGCGAGGCACTTAGCAACTCGGCGAGACCCTGTCTCTAATAAAAATACAAAAAGGGCTGGGGATGTGGCCCAGTGGTCAAGTGCCTCTGAGTTCAATCTCTGGTACCAAAAAAAAAAAAAAAAAAAAAAAAAAAAAAAAAGGGTTCTAAACAGAACACCCCTGAAGGTGAAATGACCTAACTTAGGGGAGCTATGAGGGGCTCCTGAGAAAATCATTACACCAGAGTTTTATTGAAATCCACCCAGAATCATGGTGCCCAAAAGCTGAGTAACCAGCAATTTTTTGCAGGTCACCAGAACGCTTTTTTCATGAGTCCGAATCTGCCTGCACTCCCAAGCGATTCTGCTTCTGGTTACTTCAACCAGAGAGGAAGCATAGTGTACTTCCTAAAAAGAAACTGCATTCCTGAGTTTTTAAGCTGCTAAAATGAACTAATGTGGAGTTTTACTTTCAGGCATTTTCAGGCAGCTCCTACCTAACGTGGGGAGACATCAAAAGGGTCTAGCCAAAAAACTCATGAAAAAAGAAAGACCAAACTTGGTGTGCCATTGAGAAATGCTGGGAAAATCATACCACCAGAGTTTCATAAAAATCCCTTCAGAGAACTGGGGCCAAGAAGCAGAAAAACCTGCAATATACTGCTGGTAGACAGATCACTTTTCCACTGCTTCTGAACCTGCCTGCGCTTCCAAGTGGTTCTGCTTTATGCTACTTAAAACAGGGATGCACCAGAGTGTGCTCCAGTAAAAGGAACTGCATTCCTGAAGTTTCAAAAACCTAGCAGGAACCTTCCTGGAGTTTCTCTTCTAGGTGTTTTCAGGCAACTCATGCCTAAACAGGGGAAAGAGAAAAGGTTTCCTGACAGCCAACCTCTGTAGGTAGGATTACCAAACTTGTAAAAGCATAAAAAACTTGTTGGAGGATCATTCCACCAGAGTTTCATGGAAATCTCTCCAGAACACTGGGGCCCCAAAACCTATAAACCCACATTATTTTCAAGTGCCCAGAGCATTTTCCAGTGTATCTAAAGCTCCCTGCACTCGCAAGTGGTTCTGCCTCCCACTACTTCAACCAGAAAAGGAACAGAGTGTGGTCCCATTGAAGGAACTGCATTTCTGGGATTTCAAGCAGCTAGCAGGAACCATTGTGAAGTTTCACTTCTAGGCATTTTTGGCAGCTTTTACCTAACCAGGTGAGACATTAAACGGGTTCTAAAAAATACACCCCTGAAGGTGGGATGACCTAATGTGGGGAGACATGAGGGGCTCATGAGAGAATCATTCTACCAGAGTTTCATTGAAATCCATCCAGAATCCTGGTGCCCAGGAGCTGAGAAACCAGCAATTTTTTGCAGTTCACCAGAACACTTTTTCTGTGAGTCTGAAGCTGCCTGTACTCCCAAGCAATTCTGCTTCTTATTACTTCAACCAGAGGTGAAGCATAGTGTGCTTCCTAAGAAAGAACTGCATTCATAAGTTTTCAAACTCCTAAAATGAACCAATGTGGAGTTTTACTTTCAGGCATTTTCAGGCAGCTCATGCCTAGCCTGGGGAGAGATCAAAAGGCCTCTAGGCAGAAAACTCTTGAAATAAGAATGACCAATCTTGGTGTGCCATTGGGGAGTGTTGGGAAAATCATTCCACTAACTTTTCATGGAAATCCTCCCAGAGACCTGGGGCCAAGAAGCAGAATAACCAGCAGTATACTGCTGGTGGTCACATCAATTTTTCCACTGAATCTGAAGCTGCCTGTGCTTCCAAGCCATTCTGCTTAATGCTACTTCAACCAGGGCCATAGCAGAGTGTGCTCCAGTAAAAGAAACTGCATTCCTGAAGTTTCAACACCTAGCAGGAACCTTCGTGGAGTTTCTTTTTTAGGCATTTTTGGGCAATTCAATAACTAAATACTGAAGACAGGAAAAGGCTTCCCTACAGTGAACCCCTGAAGGTAGGATGAGCAAACTTGTAGAGGCATAAGGAACTCATCGAAAAATCATTCCACCAGAGTTTCATGGAAATCCAAGCAGAAACCTGGTGCCCAGGAGCTGAGTAACCGGCAATTTCTTGCAGGTCTCTGGAACGCTTTTTTTGTGATTCTGAATCTGCCTGTACTCCCAACTGATTCTGCTTTGGGCTACCTAACCAGGGCTGAAGCAGAGTGTGCTTTCCCCAGAAGAAATTGCATTCCTGAGTTTTCAATCTGCAAGCATGCTTTCCCAGAAGAAATTGCATTCATATGGGAAATGAGTTTTCAATCTGCAAGCATGAACCATTGTGAAGTTTCTTCTCTTTGCCTTTTCAGGCAAAGTTCCTGCCTACCCACAGAAGAGATCAAAAGCCTTCTAGAAAAAAAAAAAAAAAACTCATGAAAAATATAAACAAACAACCTTGATAAGCATATGGGAAATGCTGAGAGTACCATTCCACCAGAATTTCATGAAAATGCCACCAGAGAACTGGATCCAAGAAGCCAAAAAAGCGGCGATATACTGCCAGCGACCAGATCACTTTTCCACAGCTTCTGAAGCTGCCTGCGCTTCCACGCGGTTCTGCTTCATGCTACAAAAACAGGGCTGCACCAGAGTGTGCTCCAGTAAAATAAACTGCATTCCTGAAGTTTCAAACACCTAGCAGGAACCTTCGTGGAGTTTCTATTCTAGGTGTTTTCAGGAAACTCATGCCTAAACAGGGGAGGCAGAGAAAGGCTTCCTGACAACAAACCAATGAAAGTAAGATGACCAAACCTTAGGAAGCATAAGAAACTCGTCCAAGGATCATTCCACCAGAGTTTCATAAAAATCTCTCCAGAAAACTAGGGCCCAGAAGCCTAAAAACCTACATTATTTGCAAGTCGCCAGAACGTTTTCCGATGTATCTAAAACTGCCTGCGCATTCAAGTGGTTCTGCCTCACCCTACTTTAACCAGAAAGAAAGCAGAGTGTGGTCCCATTGAAAAATATGCATTCCTGAGATTTCAAGCAGCTAGCAGAAACCATTGTGGAGTTTCACTTCCAGGTGATTTTGGCAGCTATTGCCTAACCAGGTGAGACATTAAAAGGGTTTCTTAAAAAAAAAAAAAAAAAAAAAAAAACCACTGAAGGTGGGATGACCTAACTTGGGGAGCCATGAGGGGCTCATGAGCGAATCATCCCACCAGAGTTTCATTGAAATCCACCCAGAATCCTGGTGCCCAGGAGGTGAGAAACCGGCAATTTTTTGCAGGTCACCAGAATGCTTTTTCTGCAAGTCTGAAGCTGTGTACACTCCCAAGTGATTCTGCTTCTTGTTACTTCAACCAGAGACAAAACATAGTGTGCTTCCTAAGAAGGAACTGCACTTCTGAGTTTTCAAGCTGCTAGAATGAACCAATGTGGAGTTTTACAGGCGTTTTCAGGCAGCTCATGCCTAACCTGGGAAGAGATCAAAAGGCTTCTAGGCAGAAAACTCCTGAAAAAAGAATGCCCAAACTTGGTGTGCCATTAGGGAGTGCTGGAAAAATCATTCCACTAACGTTTCATGGAAATGCCCTGAGAGTCCTGGGGCAAAGAAGCAGAATAACCGGCATACTGTGGGCAATCAGATCACTTTTCCACTGAATTTGAAGCTGCCTATGCTTTCAAGCCTTTCTGCTTAATGCTTCTTTCACCAAGGCCACAGCAGTGTGTCCTCCAGTAAAAGAAACAGCATTCCTGAAGTTTCAACACCTAGCAAGAACCTTTTTGGAGTTTCTCTTATATGCCTTTTCAGGCAACTCAATACCTAAACAATAGAAACAGAAAAAGGCTTCCCAACAGTTTACCTCTGAAGGTAAGATGAGCAAACATGTGGAGGCATAAGAAACTCATTGGAAAATCATTCCACCAAAGTTTCATGGAAATCCAACTAGAAATCTGGTGCCCATGAATCGAGAACCTGGCAATTACTTGCAGGTCACCAGAAAGCTTTTTCTGTGAGTCTGTATCTGCCTGCACTCCCAAGCGATTCTGCTTCAGGCTACTTCAACAAAAGCTGAAGCAGAGTGTGCTTCCCTAGAAGAAACTACGTTTATGAACTGTTGTGGCTTTTCTTCTCTATGTTTTTTCAGGCAGATCCTGCCTAGCCAGGGAAGAGATCAAAAGGCTTCCAGCCAGAAAACTCATGAAAAAAAAAAAAAAAAAAAAAGAACAATTTTAATGAGCATTTGGGGAATGCTAGAAGTACCATTCCATCAGAGATTCATGAAAATGCAACCAGAGAACTGGGGCAAAGAAGCCTGAAAAAAGGGAATATTCTGCAGCAGCCAGACAGATCACTTTTCCACTGCATCTGAAGCTGCCTGTGCTTCCAAGCCATTCTGCTTAATGCTACTTCAACCAGGGCCACAGCTGAGTGAGCTCCAGTAAAAGGAACAGCATTCCTGAAGTTTCAGGAACCTTTGTGGAGTTTCTCTTTTAGGTGTTTTCAGGCAACTCGATACCTAAACAGTGGAGACAGAAAAAGGCTTACTGACAGCGATCCCCTGAAGGTAGAATGAGCAAACTTGTGGAGGCATAAGAAACTGGTCGCACAATCATTTCACCAGAGTTTCTTGGAAATCAAACCAGAATCCTGGTGCCCAGAAGCTGAGAAACCGGTAATTTCTTGCAGGTTGCAAGAACGCTCTTTCTGTGATTCTGAATGTTCCTGCTTACAAATGATTCTGCTTGGGGCTACTTTCACAAGGGCTGAAGCTGAGAGTGCTCCCCCAGAAGATATATTATTCCGGAGTTTTCAATTTCCAAGCATGAACTGTTGTGAAGTTTCTTCTCTATACCTTTTCAGGCATTTTCTGCCTAGCCATGAAAGAGATCAAAAGACTTCTAGCCAAAAAATTCATTAAACATAAAAAACAAACAACCTTAATGGGCATATGGCGAATGCTGAGAGTTCCATTCCACCAGAGTTTCATGAAAATGCCACCAGAGAACGGGGGCCAAGAAGCCAAAAGACCAGCAATATACTGGAAGCGGCAAGATCATTTTTCCACTGCTTCTGAAGCTGCCTGCACTTCCACACGGTTCTGCTTTATGCTACTTAAAACAGGGATGCACCAGAGTGTGCTTCAGTAAAATAAACTGCATTCCTGAAGTTTCAAACACCTAGCAGGAACTTTCATGGAGTTTCTCTTCTAGGCATTTTCAGGCAACTCATACCTATACATGGGAGGCAGAGAAAGGCTTCCCGACAGCAAACCCATGAAGGCAGGATGACCAAACTTGTGGAGGCATAAGAAACTCATTGGAGGATTATTCCACCAGAGTTTCATGGAAATCTCTCCAGAAAACTGGGGCCCAGAAGCCTAAAAACCTACATTATTTTCAAGTCGCCAGAGTGTTTTCCAGTGTATCTAAAGCTGCCTATGTGCCCAAGTGGTTCTGCCTCATGCTACTTCAATCAGAAAAGTAGCAGAGTGTGGTCCCATTGAAGGAACTGCATTCCTGAGACTTCAAGCAGCTAGCAGAAACCATTGTGGAGATTCACTTCCAGGTGATTTTGGCAGCTTTTGCCTGACCAGGTGAGACATCAAAAATTTCTAAAGAGAACACCCCTAAAGGTGGGATGACCTAAATTGAGGAGCCATGAGAAGCTTCTGAGAGAATCATTCCACCAGAATTTTATTGAAATCCACCCAGAATCCTGGTGCCCAAGAACTGAGAAACCGGCAATCTCTTGCATGTCACCAGAACACTTTTTCTGTGATTCTGAATCTGCATGCACTCCCAAATGATTCTGCTTAGGGCTACTTTAATCAGGGCTGAAGCTGAGAGTGCTCCCCCAGACCAAACTGTATTCCTCAGTTTCCAATCTCCAGGCATAAACCATTGTGAAGTTTCTTCTCTATGCCTTTTCAGGCAGATCCTGCCTAGCCACAGAAGAGATAAATAGGCTTCTAGCCAGAAAACTCATGAAAAATAAAAATAATCAACCTCAATGAGCATATGGTGAATGCTGGGAGTACCATTCCACCAGAGTTTCATAAAAATGCCACCAGAGAACTGGGACCCAGAGGCTATAAACCCACATTATTTTCAAGTTGCCAGAGCATTTTCCAGTGTATATAAAGCTGCCTGTGCGCCCAAGTGGTTGTGCCTCATGCTACTTCAAAAAGAAAGGTGCAGAGAGTAGTCACATTGAAGGAACTGCATTCCTGAGATTTCAACCAGCTAGCAGAAACCATTGTGGAGTTTCACTTCCAGGTGTTTTTGGCAGCTTTTGCCTAACCAAGTGAGAGATTAAAAAATTTCTAAAGAAAACACCCCTGAAGGTGGGATGATCTAACCTGGGGAGCCGAGAAGAGCTCGTGAGAGAATCATTCCACCAGAGTTTCATGGAAATCCAACCAGAAACCTGGTGACCAGGGGCTAAGAAACTGGCAATATCTTGCAGGTCGCCCAAACACTTTTTCTGTGATTCTGAATCTGCCTGCACTCCCAAACAATTCTGCTTGGGGTTACTTTAACCAGGGATGAAGCCAAGAGTGTTCCCCCAGAAGAAATTGTTTTCCTGAGTTTTCAATTGCCAAGCATGAACCCTTGTGTAGTTTCTTCTCTATGACTTTTCAGGCAGATCCTGCCTAGCCATGGAAGAGATCAAAAGGCTTCTAGCCAGAAAACTCATGAAAAATAAAAATTTCATAAAAATGCCACCAGAGAACTGGACCCAGAGGCTATAAACCACATTATTTTCAAGTTGCCAGAGCATTTTCCAGTGTATATAAAGCTGCCTGTGCGCCCAAGTGGTTGTGCCTCATGCTACTTCAAAAAGAAAGGTGCAGAGAGTAGTCACATTGAAGGAACTGCATTCCTGAGATTTCAACCAGCTAGCAGAAACCATTGTGGAGTTTCACTTCCAGGTGTTTTTGGCAGCTTTTGCCTAACCAAGTGAGAGATTAAAAAATTTCTAAAGAAAACACCCCCTGAAGGTGGGATGATCTAACCTGGGGAGCCGAGAAGAGCTCGTGAGAGAATCATTCCACCAGAGTTTCATGGAAATCCAACCAGAAACCTGGTGACCAGGGGCTAAGAAACTGGCAATATCTTGCAGGTCGCCCAAACACTTTTTCTGTGATTCTGAATCTGCCTGCACTCCCAAACAATTCTGCTTGGGGTTACTTTAACCAGGGATGAAGCCAAGAGTGTTCCCCCAGAAGAAATTGTTTTCCTGAGTTTTCAATTGCCAAGCATGAACCCTTGTGTAGTTTCTTCTCTATGACTTTTCAGGCAGATCCTGCCTAGCCATGGAAGAGATCAAAAGGCTTCTAGCCAGAAAACTCATGAAAAATAAAAATGAACAAATTAATAAGCATATGGGGAATGCTGGGTGTACAATTCCACCAGAGTTTCATGAAAATGCCACCAGAGAACTGGATCCCAAAAGCCAAAAACCGGCAATATACTGCCAGCGGCCAGATCACTTTTCCATTGCTTCTGAAGCTGCCTGCCTGTGCTTCCACTCGGTTCTGCTTCATGCTACTTAAAACAGGGCTGCACCAGAGTGTGCTCCAGTAAAAGGAACTGCATTGCTGAAGTTTCAAACACCTACCAAGAACCTTCATGGAGTTTCTCTTCTAGGTGTTTTCAGGCAACTCATACCTAAACAGGGGAGGCAGAGAAAGGCTTCCCGACAGCGAACCCATGAAGGTAAAATGATTGAACTTGTGGAGGCATAAGAAACTCATCAGAAAATTATTCCACCAGAGTTTCATGGAAATCCAACTAGAAACCTGGTGCCCGGGAACTGAGGAACCGGCAATTTCTTACATGTCGCCTGAGCGCTTTTTCTGTGAGTCTGTATTTGCCTGCACTCCTAAGCAATTCTGCTTTGGGCTACTTCAACCAAAGCTGAAGCAGAGTTTGCGTCCCTAGGAGAAATTACATTTTTGAGTTTTAAAACTTTAAGCATGAACAGTTGTGGAGTTTCTTCTCTATTTTTTTTTTTTTTTTTTTTAGGCAGATTCTGCCTAGCCAGGGAAGAGATCAAATGGCTTCCAGCCAGAAAACTCATAAAATAAAAATGAACAACTTTAATGAGCATTTGAGAAATGCTGGAAGTACCATTTTATCAGAGTTTCATGGATATGCCACCAGAGAACTGGGGCCAAGAAGCCTAAAAAAACGGAAATATTCTGGCAGCGGCCAGATGAATTTTCCACTGCATCTGAAGCAGCCTGTGCTTCCAAGTTATTCTGCTTAATGCTACTTCAACCAGGGCCACAGCTGAGTGTGCTTCAGTAAAAGGAACAGCATCCCTGAAGTTTCAACACCTAGCAGGAACCTTTGTGCAGTTTCTCTTCTAGGCGTTTTCAGGCAACTCAATAACTAAACAGTGCAGACAGAAAAAGGCTTACTGACAGCGAACCCCTGAAGGTAGAATGAGCAAACTTGTGGAGGCACAAGAACTCGTGAAAAAATCATTCCCCCAGAGTTTCATGGAAATCCAACCAGAAACCTGGTGCCCAGGGGCTGAGAAACCGGCAATTTTTTGCAGGTCGCCAGAATGCTTTTTCTGTGATTCTGAATCTGCCTGAACTCCCAAACCATTCTTCTTGGGGATACTATAAGCAGGGCTAAAGCCAAGAGTGTTCCCCCAGAAGAAATTGTTTTCCTGGGTTTGCAATCTCCAAGCAGGAACCTTGTGAAGTTTATTCTCTATGCCTTTTCAGGCAGATCCTGCCTATCCACGGAAGAGATCAAAAGGCTTCTAGCCAGAAAACTCATGAAAAATAAAAACAAAAAAACCTTAACTAGCATATGGGGAATGCTGGGAGTATCATTCCACCAGAGTTTTATGAAAATGCCACCAGAAAAATGGATCCAAGAAGCCAAAAACTGGCAATATACTGCCAGCGGCCAGATCACTTTTCCACTGCTTCTGAAACTGTCTGTGCTTACACGCAGTTCTGCTTTATGCTACCTAAAACAGGGCTGCACTAGAGTGTGCTCAAGTAAAAGGAACTGCATTCCTGAAGTTTTAAACACCTACCAAGAACCTTCATGGAGTTTCTCTTCTAGGCATTTTCAGGCAACTCATACCTAAACAGGGCAGGCAGAGAAAGGCTTCCCCACAGCGAACCATGAAGGTAGGATGACCAAACTTGTGGAGGCATAAGAAACTCATCGGAGGATCATTCCACCAGAGTTTCATGGAAATCTCTCCAGAAAATTTGGGCTCAGATGCCTATAAACCACATTATTTTCAAGTGTCCAGACCATTTTCCATTATATCTAAAGCTGCCTGCATCCCAAGTGGTTCTGCCTCACGCTACTTCAACCAGAAAAGGAGCAGAGAGTGGTCACATTGAAGGAACTGCATTCCTGAGATTTCAAGCAGCTAGCAGAAACCATTGTGGACTTTCACTTCCAGGTGTTTTTGGCAGCTTTTGCCTAACCAGGTGAGACATTTAATAATTTCTAAAGAGAATACCCCTGAAGGTAGGATGCCCTAACTTGGGGAGCCATGAGGGGCTCATGAGTGAATCATCCCACCAGTGTTTCATTGAAATCCACCCAGAATCCTGGTGCCCAGGAGGTGAGAAACCGGCAAGTTTTTGCAGGTCACCAGAACGCTTTTTCTTCAAGTCTAAAGCTACCTGCTCTCCCAAGCGATTCTGCTTCTTATTACTTCAACCAGAGGTAAAGAATAGTGTGCTTCCTAAGAAGGAACTGTTCTCCTGAGTTTTCAAGCTGCTAGAATGAACCAATGTGGAGTTTTACTTTCAGGCAGCTCATACCTAACCTGGGAAGAGATCAAAAGGCTTCTAGGTAGAAAACTCCTGAAAAAAGAATGACCAAACTTGGTGTGCCATTGGGGAGTGCTGGAAAATTCATTCCACTAATGTTTCATGGAAATGCCCCGAGAGTTCTGGGGAAAAGAAGCAGAATAACCCGCAGTACACTGCCGGGGGCCAGATCACTTTTCCACTGAATCTGAAGCTGCCTGTGCTTTCAAGCCGGTCTGCTTAATGCTTCTTCCACCAAGGCCGCAGCAGAGTGTGCTCCAGTATAAAAACAACATTTCTGAAGTTTCAACACCTAGTGGAGACAGAAAAAGCCTTCCCTACAGTGTACCTCTGAAGGTAGGATGAGCAAACTTGTGGAGGCATAAGAAACTCGTCAGAAAATCATTCCACCTGATTTTCAAGGAAATCCAACCAGAAACCTTATGCACAGAAACTGAGAAACTGGCAATATCTTGCAGATCTCCAGAACACTTTTTCTGTAATTCTGAATCTGCCTGCACTCCCAAACCATTCTGCTTGGGGTTACTTTAACCAGGAATGAAGCCAAGAGTGTTCCCCCAGAAGAAATTGTTTTCCTGAGTTTTCAATTGCCAAGCATGAACCCTTGTGAAGTTTCTTCTCTATGACTTTTCAGGCAGATCCTGCCTAGCCACAGAAGAGATCAAAAGGCTTCTAGCCAGAAAACTCATGAAAAATAAAAACGAGCAAATTAATGAGCATATGGGAATGCTGGGTGTACCATTCCACCAGAGTTTCATGAAAATGCCACCAGAGAACTGGATCCCAGAAGCCAAAAACCGGCAATATACTGCCAGCGGCCAGATCACTTTTCCACTGCTTCTGAAGCTGCCTGTGCTTCCACTCGGTTCTTCTTCATGCTACTTAAAACAGGGCTGCACCAGAGTGTGCTCCAGTAAAAGGAACTGCATTGCTGAAGTTTCAAACACCTACCAAGAACCTTCATGGAGTTTCTCTTCTAGGTGTTTTCAGGCAACTCATACCTAAACAGGGGAGGCAGAGAAAGGCTTCCCGACAGCGAACCCATGAAGGTAAAATGATTGAACTTGTGGAGGCATAATAACCTTGTTGGAAAATCATTCCACCAGAGTTTCATGGAAATCCAACCAGAAACCTGATGCCCAGGAACTGAGGAACCGGCAATTTCTTGCATGTGGCTCAAGCGCTTTCTTTGTGAGTCTGTATTTGCCTGCACTCCTAAGCGATTCTGCTTTGGGCTACTTCAACCAAAGCTGAAGTAGAGTGTGCTTCCCTAGGAGAAACTAGATTTTTGAGTTTTAAAACTTTAATCATGAACCGTTGTGGTGTTTCTTCTCTATGTTTTTTCAGGCAGATCGTGGATAGCCAAGGAAGAGATCAAAAAGCTTTAAGCCAGAAAACTCATGAAATAAAAATGAACAATTTTAATGGGCATTTGGAGAATGCTAGAAGTACCATTCCATCAGTGTTTCATGGAAATTCCTCCAGAGACCTGGGGCCAAGAAGCCTAAAAAACGGGAATATTCTGCCAGCGGCCAGATGAATTTTCCACTGCATCTGAAGCTGCCTGTGCTTCCAAGCCATTCTACTAAATGCTACTTAGACAATGGCCTCAGCAGAGTCTGCTCCAGTAATAGGAACAGCATTCCTGATGTTTCAACACCTAGCAGTAACCTTTGTGCAGTTTCTCTTCTAGGTGTTTTCAGGCAACTCAACAACTAAACAGCGCAGACAAATAAAGGCTTACTGACAGAAAACATCTGAACATAGAATGACCAAACTTGTGGAGTCATAAAAAATTCATCAAATATTCATTCCCCCAGAGTTTCATGGAAATCCAACCAAAAACATGGTGCCCAGGAGCTGAGAAACAGGCAATTTTTTGCAGGTCGCCAGAACGCTTTTCTGTGAGTCTGAATCTACTTGCACTTCCCAAAGATTCTGCTTCAAGCTACTTCAACCAGGGCTGAAATAGAGTGTGCTCCCCTAAAAGAAACTGCATTCCTGAGTTTTCAAACTCCAAGCACCAACCGTTGTGGAGTTTCTTCTCCAGGCCTCTTCAGGCAAATGCTGCATAGCCAACAAAAAGATCAAAAGGCTTCTAACCAAAAATCTCATGAAAAATGGAAGAACAAGGTTAATGAGCATTTGGGAAATGTGGGGAGTGCCATTCCATCTAAGTTTCATGGAGAAGTCACCAGAAAACTGAGGCCAAGAAGCAGAAAAACCTGCAATATATTGCAGGCAACCAGACCATTTTTCAACTGAATCTGAAGCTACCAATGCTTCCAAGCCATTCTTCTTCTTGTTCCTTCTAGCAGGGCCGAAGCAGAGTGTGCTCCAGTAAAATAACTGCATTCCTGAAGTTTCAAACACCTAGCAGGAACCTTTCTTCTAGGCATTTTCAGGCAACTCAAGCCTAAACAAAGAAAACAGAAGTTGGCTTCCCGACAGCAAATTCCTGAAGGTAGTATGACCAAACTTGTGCAGGCATAAAAAACTCATTGAAAGATCATTCCACCAGAGTTTCATGGAAATCTCTCCACAAAATTGGGGCCCAGAAGTCTATAAACCCGCATTTTTCACAATTTGCCAGAGCGTTTTCCAGTGTATCTAAAGTGGCCTGTGCTCCCAAGTGGTTCTACCTTTCACTACTTCAACCAGAAAGGGAGCAGAGTCCCATTGTACGAACTGAATTTTTGAGATTTCCAGAAGCTAGCAAGAACCATTGTAGAAACTGCATTCCTAGATGTCAAGCAGCTAGCAGGAACCACTGTGGAGTTTTCCTTCCAGGCGTTTTCAGGCAGCTTTGCCTAACCAGGGGAGACATCCAAAGGGTTCTAAACAGAACACTGCTAAAGGTGGGATGATCTAAGATGGGGAGCCATGAGGGGCTCATTAGAGAATCATTAAACCAGAGTTTCATTGAAATACACATAAAAACCTGGTGCCCAGGAGCTGAGAAACCGCCAAATTTTTGCAGGTCACTGGAATGCTTTTTCTGTGAGTCTGAATCTGCTTGCACTCGCAAGCGATTCTGCTTCAAGCTACTTCAACCAGGGATGAAGCAGAGTGTGCTCCCCTAAAAGAAACTGCATTCCTGAGTGTTCAAACTCCAATCATAAACCATTGTGTAGTTTCTTCTCCAGGCCTTTTCATGAACATCCTGCCAAGCCAGAAAAGAGATCAAAAGGCTTCTAGCCAGAAAACTCATGAAAAATGGATAAACCAACTTAAGGAGCATTTGGAAAATGCTTGGAATGCCATTCCATCAGAGTTTCATGGAAAACCCACCAGAGAACTAAGACAAAGAAGCCCCCAAACCTGCAACATAATGCAGGCGGCCAAGCCATTTTCCCACTGAATCTGAAGCTGCCAGTGCTTCCAAGCTGTTCTGCTTTTGCTACTTCAACCAGGGCCAAAGCAGATTGTTCTCCAGTAAAAGGAACTACATTCCAGAAGTTTCAAAAATGTAGCAAAAACCTTCCTGCAGTTTCTCATCTAGGCATTTTAAGGCAACTCATGCCTAAATAAATGAGAAAGAAGAAGGCTTCCCGATAGCGAATCCCTGAAGGCGGGATTACCATACTTGTAGAGGCATAAGAAACTCATCAGAGGATGATTTCACCAGAGTTTTATGGAAATATCTCCACAAAACTGGGGCCCAGAAGCCCATAGACCCACTTTTTTGACAAAGTGTTTTTGCCAGAGCGTTTTCCAGTGTATCTGAAGGGGCCTGTGCTCACAAGTGGTTCTGTCTCCTACTACTTCAACCACAAAAGGAGCAGAGTGTAGTCACATTGTCAGAAATGCATTCCTGAGATTTCAAGCACCTAGCAGGAACCATTTAGAGTTTGACTTTCGGGTGTTTTCAGGAAACTTTTTCTAACCTGGGGAGACATCCAAAGGGTTCTAAACAGAACACCCCTGAAGGTGGGATGACCTAACTTGGGGAGCCATGAGGGGCTCATGAGAGAATCATTAAAGCAGAGTTTCCTTGAAATACACACAGAAACCTCATGCCCAGGAGCTAAGAAACATGCAATTATTTGCAAGTCGCTAGAACCCTTTTTCTGTGAGTTTGAATGTGTTGCGCTCCCAAGTGGTTCTGCTTCAAGCAACTTGAACAAGGGCTGAAGCAGAATATGCTCCTCTGAAAGAAACTGCATTTGTGCATTTTCAAACTTCTAGCATAAACCACTGTGGAGATGGATTGTCAGGAGTTTTCACGCAAAATCACCTAATCAGGGTAGACATCCAAAGGGCTCGAAACAGAACACCCATGATGGTGGGAAGATCAAAATTGGGGAGCCATGAAGGTCTCATGAGAGAATCAATAAAACAGAGTTTCATTGAAATACACAGAGAAACCTCGTTTCCAGGAACTAAGAAACATGCGATTATTTGCAATTCGCTAGAAAGCTTTTTCTGTTTGTTTGAATGTGTTGCGCTCTCAAGTGATTCTCCTTTGAGTCACTTCAAGCAGGGCTGAAGCAGAATGTGCACCACTGAAAAAAACTGCTTTTGTGAGTTTTCAAACTCCTAGGATAAACCATTGTGGAGTTGGATTTCAAGGCTTTTTCAGGCAAATTCGACTAATCAGGGTAGACATCCAAAAAGCTCTAAACAGAACACCCATGATGGTGGGATAACCAAATTTGTGGAGCCATCAGGGGCTCATGACAGAATCATTAAACCAGAGTTTAATTGAAATACACACAGAAATCTTGTGCCCAGAAGCTAAGAAATATGCAATTATTTGCAGGTCGCTAGAATGCTTTTTCTGTGAGTTTGAAATTGTTGGCTCCGAAGCGATTCTGCTTTGATATACTTGAATAAGGGCTGAAGCAGAGTGTGTTCCACTGAAAGAAACTGCTTTCTTGAGTTTTCAAACTCCTAGTATAACCCATTGTGGATTTGGACTTCCAGGCGTTTTCAGGAAAATTTGCCTAATCAGGGTAGACATCCTAATGTTTCAAAAGAGAACACACTTGATGGTGGAATGACAAAAATTCGAAAGTTTTGAGGGGCTCTTGAGAGAATCATTAAACCAGAGTTTCATTGAAATACACACAGAAACCTTGTTCCCAAAAGCTAAGAAACATGCAATTATTTGCAGGTCGCTAGAATGCTTTTTCTGTAAGTTTGAATGTGTTGCACTCCCAAGCGATTCTGCTTCAAGCTACTTCAAACAGGGCTGAAGCAGAGTGTCCTCCACTGAAAGAACCTGCTTTCCTGCTTTTTCTAACTCCTAGCATAAACCAATGTGGAGTTGGATTTTCAGGCAAATTCTCCTCATCAGGATAGATATCCAAAGGGTTGTAAACAGAACGCCCGTGATGGTGGGTCACCAAAATTGTGGAGCCATGAGGGGCTCATGAGGGAATCACTAAAACAGAGTTTCGTTGAAATACACAGAGAAACCTTGTTCCCAAGAACTAAGAAACATGCAATTATTTGCAGGTCGCCAGAACACTTTTTCTGTGAGTTTGAATGTGTTGCGCTCCCAAGCGATTCTGGTTCGAGCTACTTGAACCAGAGCTGAAGCACAGTGTGCTCCACTGAAATAAACTGCTTTCCTGAGTTTTCAAACTCCTAGCATAAGCCACTGTGGACTTGGACTTCCAGGCGTTTAAATGCAAATTTGATTCTTCAGGGTAGATATCCAAAGGGCTCTAAGCAGAACACGAGTGATGGTGGGATGCCCAAAATTAGGGAGCCATGAGGGACTCATGAGAAAATCATTAAAACACAGTTTCATTGAAATACACAGAGAAACCTCGTTTCCAGGAGCTAAGAAACATGCAATTATTTGCAAGTCTCTACAACGCTTTTTCTGTGAGTTTGAATGTGTTGCGCTCTCAAGGGATTCTACTTCAAGCTACTTCAAACAGGTATGAAGCAGAGTGTGCTCCACTGAAAGAAGTTGCTTTTCTGAGTTTTCAAACTCTTAGCAAAAACCATTGTGGAGTTGGACTTCCAGGTGTTTTCAGTCAAACTCGCCTAATCAGAGTAGACATCCAAAGGACTCTAAGCAGAACACCCATGATGGTGGAATGACCAAAATTGGGGAGCTATGAGGAGCTCATGAGAGAATCATTAAAACAGAGTTTCATTGAAATACACACAGAAACCTCGTTTCCAGGAGCTAAGAAGCATGCAATTATTTGCAGGTCACTAGAATGCTTTTTCTGTGAGTTTGAATGTGTTGTGCTCCCTATGATTCTGCTTCGAGCTACTTGAACAAGTGCTGAAGCAGAATGTGCTTACCTGAAAGAAAGTGCATTCCTGATTTTCAAACTCCTAGCATAAACCACTGTGGGGTTGGATTTCAAAGAGTTTTCAGGCAAATCTGCCTAATCAGGGTAGACATCCAAAGGGCTCTAAACAGAATACCTGTGATGGTGGGATGACCTAAATTCAGAGTCATGAGGGGCTCATGAGAGAATCATTAAACCAGAGTTTCATTAAAATACACATAGAAATTTCGTGCCCAGGAGTTAAGAAACATGCAATTATCTGCAGGTCGGTAGATCGCTTTTTCTGTGAGTTTGAATGTGCTGCGCTCCCAAGCGATACTGCTTCGAGCTACTTAAACCAGGGCTGAAGCAGAATGTGCTTCACTGAGAGAAACTGCTTTCCTGAGTTTCAAACTGCTAGTATAAACCATTGTGGAGTTGGATTTCCAGGCATTTTCAGGAAAAGTCGACTAATCAGTGTAGATATCCCAATGTTTCTAAACAGAACACACGTGATGGTGGAATGACAAAAATTGTGGAGTTAAGAGGGGCTCATGAGAGAATCATTAAACCAGAGTTTCATTGAAATACACACAGAAACCTCATGCCCAGGAGCTAAAAACATGCAATTATTTCCAGGTCTCTAAAACGCTTTTTCTGTGAGTTTGAGTATGTTGCACTTTCAAGAGATTCTGCTTCAAGCTACTTGAACCAGGGCTGAAGCAGAGCGTGCACCACTGAAAGAAACTGCTTTCCAGAGTTTTCAAACTCCTAGCATAAACCACTGTGGAGTTGGAGTTCCAGGTGTTTTCAGGCAAATTCGACTAATCAGGGTAAACATCCAAATGTTTCTAAACAGAACAAACATGCTGGTGGGATGACAAGAATTGGGGAGTTATGAGGTGCTCATGAGAGAATCATTAAACCAGAGTTTCATTGAAATACAAGAAGAATCATTGTGCCCAGGAGCTAAGAAACATGCAATTATTTGCAGGTCACTAAAACGCTTTTTCTGTGAGTTTTAATCTATTGCGCTCTAAAGCGATTCTGCTTTGATCTACTTGAACCAGGGCTGAAGCAGAGTGTGCTCCACTGAAAGAAACTGCTTTCTTGAGTTTTCAGACTCCTAGCATAAACCATTGTTGAGTTGGGCTTCCAGGTCTTTTCAGGCAATTTTGCCAATTAGGATAGAAAACCAGAAGGCTCTAAGCAGAACACCCGTGATGGTGGGATGACCAAAATTGGGGAGCCTTAAGGGGCTCATGAGAGAATCATTAAAACAGAGTTTCATTGAAATACACACAGAAACTTCGTGCCCACGAAGTAAAAAACATGCAATTATTTTCAGGTTGCTAGACCAATTTTTCTGTGTTTGAATGTGTTGCAATCCAAGCGATTCTACTTCGAGTTACTACAAACAGGGAAGAAGCAGAGTGTACTCCACCAAAAGAAACTGTTTTCCTGACTTTTCAAACTCCTGGCATAAACCACTGTGGAGTTGAACTTCCAGGCGTTTTCAGGCAAATTTGCCTTATCAGGGTGGACATCCAAAGGGCTCTAAGCAGAACTCCAGGGATGGTGGGATGACCAAAATTGGGGAGCCATAAGAGGCTCATGAGAGAATCATTAAAACAGAGTTTCATTGAAATACACACAGAAACCTCTTTTCCAGGAGTTAAGAAACATGCAATTATTTGCAGGTCTCTAGATTGCTATTTCTGTGAGTTTGAATGTGTTGCGCTCTCAAGTGATTCTACGTCGAGATATTTCAAACAGGGATGAAGCAGAGTGTGCTCCACTGAAAGAAACTGCTTTCCTGAGTTTTCAAATTCCTAGCATAAACCATTGTGGAGTTGGACTTCCAGGCATTTTCAGGAAAAATCGACTAATCAGGGTAGACATCCCAGTATTTCTAAACAGATCACGTGATGGTGGAATGACAAAAATTGTGGAGTTATGAGGGTCTCATGAGAGAATCATTAAACCAGAGTTTCATTAAAATACACAGTGAAACCTCATGCCCAGGAGCTAAAAACATGCAATTATTTGCAGGTCTCAAAATGCTTCTTCTGTGAGTTTGAGTATGTTGCGCTTTCTAGAGATTCTTCTTCGAGCTACTTGAACCGGAACTGAAGCAGAGTGTGCTCCACTGAAAGAAATTGCTTTCCTGAGTTTTCAAACTCCTATCATAAACCATTGTGGAGTTGAAGTTCCAGGCGTTTTCAGGCAAATTCGCATAATCAGGATATAAATAAAAATGTTTCTAAACAGAACAAACATGTTAATGGATGACAAAAAATTGGGAAGTTATGAGGGGCTCAAGATAGAAGCATTAAAACAGAGTTTCATTGAAATGCACACAGAAACTTTGTGCCCACGAGATAAGAAACATGAAATTATTTGCAGGTTGCTAGACCGCTTTTTCTGTGAGTGTGAATGTGTTGCACTCCAAGTGATTCTACTTCGAGCTACTTCAAACAGAGATGAAGCAGACTGTGCTCCACTGAAAGAAACTGTTTTCCTGACTTTTCAAACTCCTAGCATTAACCACTGTGGAGTTGGACTTCCAGGTGTTTTCAGGCAAATTTGCCTAATCAGGGTAGACATCCAAAGGGTTCTAAACAGAAAACCCGTGATGGTGGGAAGACCTAAATTGGGGAGCCATGAGGGGCTCATGAAAAAATCATTAAATCATAGTTTCATTACAATACACATAGAAACTTCGTGCCCAGGAGCTAAGAAACATGCAATTATTTGCAGGTTGCTAGATCACATTTTGAGTTTGAATGTGCTGTGCTCCAAGCGATTCTGCTTTGAGCTACTTGAACCAGGGCTGAAGCAGAGTGTGCACCAAGGAAAGAAACTGCTTTCCTGAGTTTTCAAACTCCTAGCATAAACCATTGTGGAGTGGACTTCCAGGCGTTTTCAGACAAATTTGCATAATCAAGGTAGACATCCAAATGGCTCTAAACAGAACACCCGTGATGGTGGGATGACCAAAATTGGGGAACAGTGAGGGGCTCATGACAGAATCATAAAAACAGAATTTAATTGAAATACAAAAAGAAACCTCGTTTCCAGGAGCTAAGAAACATGCGATTATTTGCAGGTCGCTAGAACGCTTTTTCTGTGGTTTGAATCTGTTGCGCTCCCCAGCAATTCTGCTACAAGCTACTTGAACCAGGCCTGAAAAAGAGTCTGCTCCCATGAAAGAGAAAGTTTTCCTGAGTTTTCAAAGTCCTAGCATAAACCATTGTGGAGTTGGACTAACAGGTGTTTTCAGCCAAATTGGCCTATTCAGTGTAAATATACAAGAAGCTCTAAAGGGAACACCAGTGATGGTGGGATAACCAAATTGGGAAGCCATGAGGGGCTCATGAGAAAATCTTATAACCAGAGTTTCATTGGAATGCACAGAGAAACCTCGTGCCCAGGAGCTAAGAATCATGCAATTTTTTACAGGTCTCTAGAACGCTTTTTTGGTGAGTTTGAATCTGTTGCAAACCCGAATGATTCTGCTTTGAGAAACTTCAATTAGGTCAGAATCACATTGTGCTCTTGTGAAAGAAAGTGCTTTCCTGAGTTTTCAAAGTCCTAGCATGAACCATTGTGGAGTTGGACTAACCGGCATTTTCAGGCAAATTGGCCTGATCAGGGTAAACATCCAAAAAGCTCTAAACTGTACAACCGTGATTGTGGGATGAGCAAACTTGGGAAGCCATGAGGGGCTCATGAGAGAATCATTTAACCAGAGTTTCATTGTAATGTGCAGAAAAAACTCGTGCCCAGAAGCTAAGAAACATGGAATTATTTCCAGGTCTCTAGAACGCTTTTTCTGTTAGATTGAATCTGTTGTGCTCCAAAGTGATTCTGCTTTGAGATATTTGAATGAGGTCAGAATCACAGTGTGCTCTTGTGAATAAAAGTGCTTTCAAATGAAAGAGTTTTCAAAGTCCTAGCATAAACCATTGTGGAGTTGGACTAACAGGTGTTGTTCAGGCAAATTGGCCTATTCAGGGTTAACATTAAAAAAGCTCTAAAAAGTAGAACCGAGATTGTGGGATGACCAAACGTGGGAAGCCATGAGAGACTCATGAGAGAATCATTTAACCAGAGTTTCATTGACATGCACAAAGAAACCTTGTGTCCAAAAGCTAAGAAACATGCAATTATTTCCAGGTCACTAGAATGCTTTTATTTGAGTTTGAATCTGTTGCACTATCAAGTGATTCTGCTTTAAGATATTTAAACCAGGGCAGAAGCAGAGTGTCCTCTTGTGAAACAAAGTGTTATCCTCAGTTTTCAAAGTCGTAGCATCAACAATTGTGGAGTTGGACTAACAGGTGTTTTCAGGCAAATTCGCCTAATCAGGGTAAACATCCAAGAGTCTCTAAACAAAACAACCATCATGGTGGGATGACCAAATGTGGGGAGCCTAGAGGGGCTCATGAGAGAATCATTTAAGCAGAGTTTTATTGGAATACACAGAAAAACCTCATGCCCAGGAGCTAAGAAACATGCAACTATTTCCAGGTCACTAGAATGCTTTCACTGTGAGATTGAATCTGTTGTGCTCCCAAGCAATTCTACTTCAAGCTACTTGAACCAGGCCGGAAGCAGAGTGTGCTCCCATGAATGAAACTGCTTTCCTGAGTTTTCAAAGTCCTAGCATAAAGGATTGAGGAGTTGGACTAACAGGCATGCAAATTCGCCTAATCAGGGTAAACATCAAAAGGGCTCTAAACAGGACAACCATGATGGTGGAATAACCAAAATTGGAGAACTATCAGGGGCTCATGAGAGAATCATTTAATTAGAGTTTCATTTAAATACACACAGAAACCTTGTGCCCATGAGCTAAGAAACATGCAACTATTTCCAGGTCGCTAGAACGCTTTTTCTGTGAGTTTGAATCTGATGCTACCAAGCAAGTCTGCTTCAAGCTACTTGAACCAGGCCTGAAGCAGAGTTTGCTTCCATGAAAGAAACTGCTTTCCTGAGTTATCAAAGTCCTAGCATAAACCATTGAGGAATTGGACTAGCAGGGGTTTTCAGCCAAATTCGCCTAATCAGGCTCAAAATCCAAGAAGCTCTAAACAAAACACCCTTGATGGTTGGATGACCAAACGTGGGGAGCCATGAGGGGCTCATGAGCGAATCATTTAACCAGAGTTTCATTGAAATACCCAGAGAAACCTTGTGCCAAAAGTTAAGAAACATGCAACTATTTCAAGTTCAATAGAGGGCTTTTTCTGTGAGCATCAATCTGTTGTGCTTTCAAGCAATTCTGCTATAAGCTACTTAAACCAGGGCTGAGGCAGAGTGTGCTTCCTTGAAAGAAACTGCTTTCCTGAGATTTCAAAGTCCTAGCATAAACAATTGTGGAGTTGGATTAATAGGTGTTCTCAGACAAATTCGCCTAATCAGGGTAAACATGGAAGAGGCTCTAAACAAAACACCCGTCATGGTAAGTGACCAAACTTGGGAAGCCATGTGGGGCCCATGAGAGAATCATTTAACCAGAGTTTCATTGAAATACACCCAGAAACCTCAGGACCAGGAGCTAAAAAACATGCAACTATTCCAGGTCGCTAGAACGCTTTTTCTGTGGCTTTGAATCTGATGTGCTCCCAAGCAATTCTGCTTCCAGCTACTTGAAATAGGCCTGAAGCAGAGTGTTCTCCCATGAAAGAAACTGCTTTCCTGAATTTTCAAAGTCCTAGCATAAACCCTTGTGGAGTTGGACTAACAGATGTTTTCAAGCAAATTCGACTAATCAGGGAAAACATCCAAGAGGCTCGAAACAAAACAGCAGTGATGGTGGGATGACCAAACTTGAGGAGCCATTAGAAGCTCTTGAGAAAATCATTTAAACAGGTTTCATTGAAACACACAATGACACCTCGTGCCCAGGAGCTAAGAAACATGCAACTATTTCTAAGTCGCTAGAATGCTTTTTCTGTGAGTTTGAATCTGTTACACTCCCAAGCAATTCTGCTTCGAGCTATTTTAACCATATTTGAAGCAGAGTGTGCTCCCGTGAAAGAAACTCCTTTCTTGAGTTTTCAAAGTCCTAGCATAAACCATTGTGGAGTTAAACTAACAGGTGTTTTTGGCCAAATTCGCCTAATCAGGGTAAACATCAAAGAAGCTTTAAACAAAACACCCATAATGGTGGGATAACCTGTAGCCGCCTGAAGCGCTTGGAGCAACGGAGCCGCGGGAAAAACTTCAGAAGCAAACTGGAGACAAACAGCTTTTTATTCTGATAACTTTTCTCTCTGGTTCTAACAACGACTAACACACGCCAAAACACACCCTAAAAATGGCGCTGACCCGATCAGCAATTTCGGCCAAGTCACTCGAGATCCCGCAACAAGTCCCATGAGACTACGGGTGGCAACAAAGGCCAAATCTCCACGGCTCATAGTCAACCACAATTCAAGTCAATCCCCAAACAGGGCTCCTGCATTTCCCCCTTTTTGTTTTAAAAGAGGTAATGCTCTAGGACATCTATGTGCAACCAACATTCTTACCCGTCATCGGATAATCAAGGCTGTGCCCTTGACTCCTGTCTTAGGTTGATATGTCGGCCACATGAGACTGTCCCGTGCGACTGTGCCTGTCTTAGGTTGTCCCCCTCTGGGGATCTTACCCATCATTGGCTAACCAGCCATCCAATGGAGCCCTTTAGGATCGACTATATATGATGACTAACAGCCGTCCAATTGTGAGGAGATGTTGCGGCTTTAAGGCGACAAGCCTTTTGGTGATGAGCCAAATTGCATAGCATATCAAATTGTTTAAACAAATCAGCTGCCCTAAGTTCCATCAAGTAACACACTGAATTCTCTAGACAAATACCTGCAAGGCATTGTCCCGTAAAGTCCCAAACAATGAAAGATCAAAATGTCCATTTGTTATAACATGTTGATGTAGGAGGCCCCATGCATGTAGAGCAGAGGCCACACTGTTGGTGAGGTTGTTTGATGTTTGAGCAGCAGGGATGCTTGCGGCGGCCGCGATCCCTGCAGCTGTAGCAGCAGACATCTTTTTTATGTTTAGACAATGCCACCGGCAAATCTTCAGGGCCCGCTACCTAGAAACTCAAGCATCAATTATTAAAGGAAAGGCAGTGCTATTGCAGCACTGAGTCAAGAGGCGAGTTGTCAAACTACAAAATAGAATAATTAGATTAGAAAATTAAAGTTGATTGTTGTTCACATACATCACTGGTTGAGCTTCTACAAACATAAGTTGGAAAAATGTCATATTTAGAACAAAAGAAAGAAAGACTGAGGGTAATTACTGCATTAAAGACAGATTAAAGAAAAGGTAAAGGCACTTGAGATAAATAATTTGTTAGCTGGAACCCTTGAGTCTCTGTATACAGAGCAATCTTTTACCTGTTGAGATAATTGAAATTAATGAGCTATTAAACAAATGAAGTTAATAACAAATAAACAATCTTAAGTCAAAACACCAAAATATCAGGTTATATAGCACTAGTCATATTGTTTGCTAAAGAGAAGTCCCAGGGACACCTATAAATCAAAATTGAAAGTACCTTCATTTATAAAATTATTTACCTAAATTGAATACTCTTAACCTAAAATGAATTAAAGTTATTTGGATCCATATATATATTTTTTTTTTCTTTTTCATAAGCGCTTTGTTCTATGTGACGTCACACTGGACAGACAAACAAACATACAAACATATATTTGTGACGTCACATTAGCATGAAATGTAGACAAATGTACAGACATAAAGACATGTATAAAAAGAAAAAAAAATAAATACAATTGTGTGCACACTAAAGAGAGATCTCCTTGTCCCAGCCAGGAGGAATGACACTTAAGTTGTGAAATATTTTGAAGGACTCTTTTGAGGGAATCATTCTATACCTTCATCTTGGTCCTCTTGATTTTGTACCTTTTTTATTAATCTTGATTCTTCAATAACTTCATCTTGATCATTTTGATGTGGTACCTGTTTTATTAATCTAGATGGTATCCATATTGGAGAGGATTCGTCTTTTGGAAAAACACAAACAGATCCTCTTCCCCAAATTAATACTGGATCTGGACCCTTCCATGTACCTGAAAGAACATCCTTCCAGTAAACCAAGGGTTTATGTTGTTGGTGTGGATTCCAATGTCTGTCTCCAGCAGAATAACCATTAGAGTCTAAAGTTAAAAAATTTAAGGTAAACAGGGCAACTGCCAATCTGTCCTTAGGACTTTTCCAATTTCCTTCTTTTTGTTTTAATAACATAATTTTCAGTGTTCGGTTTGCTCTTTCAATAATGCCCTGACCCTGAGGATTGTATGGGATGCCTGTTTTATGGGATATATTAAATTTTGTGCAAAACTGTTTGAAAGATGAGGACGTATATGCGGGGCCATTATCTGTTTTAAGCATTTTGGGGATGCCCAATGCAGCAAAAGCTTGCAAACAATGAGATGTAACATCTTTAACTTTTTCTCCAGAATGTAAGGAAGCAAAAATCATGCCTGAGCATGTATCTATGGTCACATGAATAAATCGCAATTTTCCAAAACTTGGCTCATGAGTAACATCCATCTGCCACAAATGATTGGGCATTAATCCTCTAGGGTTAACTCTGAAATGAGGATTGGGCAAATGTGTCATACAAGATTTACAATCTTTTACAATTGTTCTGGCTTGCTCCTTTGTGATTTTAAACCTACGTTGCAAGGTGGTGCTGTTGACATGAAACTGGGAATGAAATAAAGTAGCTTGTTGTAGCGCTGAAAGTATAAATACTGTTTTTGTAAGTTCATCAGCCTTTTGATTACCTTCATGGAGGGGACCAGGCAAATTAGTATGTACTCTAATATGGCCTACGAATAGAGGTTCTTTTCTTGCCCACAAAAGTTTTTGTATTTGATAAAACAATTTAAAGGCTGGAGTATGAGGTGCTATTGGTCCTGCTAACTCTAATTTTGGGACGGCTTGTACAATATAGTGGCTATCTGAAAAAATGTTTACGGGCTGGTCCCTAAAATTTTCCAGAGCTCTTACCACAGCTTCCAATTCCACTAGTTGAGCTGATTTGTGTGCAGTTATGTAAGTCATATTTTCTTTTTTAGTGACTACTGTAGCAGTACCATTTGAGGACCCATCTGTAAATACATTAAATGCCTTAGGAATAGGTTGATTTTTTATTACCTGTGGAGATATAATAGGATGATTAATACAAAAAGATAATATAGGGGACTTAGGAAGATGATTATCAAAATTTGCAGAAGTAGAGCATTTAGCTATAGCCCAATCATTATCATTGAAGCATAAGTATTCAATCTGTGATGATGAATAGGGAGTAATAATAGTAGCAGGGTGAATGCCAAATATTTTAGTAGAAGTCTTAAGTCCTTGAAGAATAAGTTTAGCCACCATGGAGGTATAAGATTCAATTATACTTTTAGGAGAGACAGGCAAATGTATCCATAATAAAGGCCCTTGTTGCCAAAATACTCCTGTGGGTGTATATTGTGAAGAAATAATAATCAACATCAGTGGTTGAGTTAAATCAAATCTATCACAATGAGCTCCTTCAATGGCTTTTTCTACTAACTTTAAAGCTTTCCTAGCATCAGGAGTCAATGTTCGCGGTGAAGATGGATCAGGGTCTCCGTGAAGGATGTCGAATAAAGGTTTTAGTTGGCCAGTAGTGAGATTTAGTGTAGGGCGAAGCCAATTAATGTCTCCCAGTAGTTTTTGGAAATCATTGAGGGTGGTCAAATGTTCTTTATTTATTAGAATTTTTTGGGGTCTAACAAAAGTATCCATGATTTTAAATCCTAAATATAATATGGGAGATCTGGTTTGAACTTTTTCTTCTGCTATATATAATCCATATTTTTTTAAATTTTCTACCACATCACTGAATATATTAAATAAGATTTTTTGATTAGGGTGGGCCAATAAAATATCATCCATGTAATGTAGACACATGAGGTTTGGATATTTATTTTTAATGGGTTGGATAGCCTTGTCCACATATATTTGGCATATGGTGGGGCTATTAGCCATTCCCTGTGGTAAAACCTTCCATTGATATCTCTGATCAGGGCCATTATTGTTCATAGAAGGAACGGAGAAAGCAAACCTGGGGGCATCCAGAGGATGTAGGGGAATAGAAAAGAAGCAATCCATTATATCAAGAGTAATAAGATGGAAATTTTTTGGAATAGCTACGGGACTAGGAAGTCCAGGTTGAGTAGGCCCCATAACTTGCATGGTTTTATTGATTTGTCTAAGATCATGTAACAATCGCCATTTTCCTGACTTTTTCTTGATCACAAATATGGGGGAATTCCAGGGAGAGGTGGAAGGTTCTATATGACCTGCTTCTAATTGTTCCTGAACTAGTAGGTGGGCCGCTTGCAATTTCTCTTTAGATAGGGGCCACTGAGGGACCCACACTGGCTTATCAGAAAGCCATGGTATTTTCAAAATTATTTTCTCAGTGGCCCCGAAAAAAAATATCTTTTTCCTTTATGACAATGATTACTTTTAGGGTTAAGATTACTCTGTACTTTTTGATAATGAGTTCTTTTATGGTTAAGATTACCCTGTAGGTTTTCACATTTAACAACTGCAGGCTTGGTTGCAAGGTGTACTCCCATTTGTTGCAAAATATCTCTTCCCCATAAAGTAACCGGTAGATTAGGTAAAACATAAGGCTGAAATGTTCCTTTATGGCCTTCATCATCCTCCCATTTTAAAATTACTGCACTTTTATCTGGGAGGTTATTATATCCCAAGCCTCTTAAACTGGTTGAAGCTTTTTGCAGAGGCCAGTGCTTGGGCCATTGGCGTAAATTAATAATGGAAGAGTCAGCTCCAGTATCTATTAATCCCTCCATTTCTATTCCTTGGATTTTTATTTTACACATAGGCCTCCTTGAACAGTCTCGAACCCAGCAAGCCATGGGACTTGAGTCAGTGGAAACAAAATCCTCTATTGTTCCCCTCTTGAGGCATACCCATTTTAAATGAATTATGTAAATTGGGAAGGAGAAGCAACTGAGCAATTCAATCTCCTTGATTAACAGAAGTTATACTTTGGGGTGAGCTAAGCATTATTTTTATTTCCCCTTTGTAGTCTGAGTTTATTACTCCTGGGGTCACTTGCAAACCTAATAAGCTTTTAGGACTATGCCCGATAATAAGTCCTACAGTCCCTGAGGGAAGAGGTCCCCTGACTCCTGTGGGAATCAGTTGAACCTCCATTTCAGGTGTTAACACTATTCGGGCGGTGGAACAGAGGTCTAATCCTGTATTTCCTCTTGTTCCTCTGGCGAGGGAGTGGATGGGTAGTAGGGATTGTGTCGGGGAAACATCTGAGTGGATGCTTAAGGATACTCCTTCTGCAATGCCCCGTACATTTGTGGGCCCCGGGGTATTGGGCCCCGTACCCCGTTTTTTGAATTCCTGAACAAAGGATTTCCATGGATGTCAAATTTTGAATGGCATTTATTGGCCCAATGATTTCCCTTTTTACGCCTGGGGCAGCGGCCTGGGACACGCTATGAGCTTGGTCTTATTTCTCTTTTGGGATTTTGCCTAGAATTGCCTGATTGATTATGATAATTTTGCCTGGAATATCCTGATTGATTATAATATCTACGTTTAGCCTTTGTGAAATTTCGAGAGGAAGCACCTCTCATTGAGGCTGCAATCACATTTCCTGTGACAAAGGCATCATTTATATCTTTACATAGTTGTATATATACGGAAAGATCCTTTTTAGTTCTCCATGGCCTGATGGCTGCTTGGCACCATTTATTTGCATTTTCATAAGCTAATTGAACAACTAATGGCATAGCTTGGTCAACATCTGCAAACACACTACCTGCAGTTCTCAAAAGTCGATCAGCAAAGTCGGCATATGGCTCATTAGGTCCTTGAATCACTTTTGACAAGCTACCTTGTAGATCCCCAGGTTCTTGTACAGTTTTCCATGCCTCTAAGGCAGCTGCATTTATCTGAGCATATATATCTGGGTCATAATCTGTTTGAGCCTGTAAGTCTGCGAATTGCCCTTCTCCTGTGAGCATGTCTATATTATAGTTTTCAAACCCTGCAGCCGCGTTTCTTTTAGCCGTTTCTATACAAAGTTCTTGGAATTGCGATCGCCAAACCAAGAATTGCCCCCCGCTTAATGTTGCTTTACATAGACTTTTCCAGTCTGAGGGGGTTAAGCTAAAGGTGTTAAGGGACTCCAGCATACTCAACGTGAAAGGAGCTTGGGGCCCATAAGTCATTACTGCCTCTTTGAGATTTTTTATTGTTTTGAAATCTACTGACTGATGGACACTCTGTCCATTTTTCTTTTCAAATGCTGGCGGTTCCCAATGTATCTGTGAGTTGTCCTCGAGAGCGCATAAGCGATCAGAAAGACTTTTTATTTCTGTTTCTAGGGTATGCAAATGCCTAGTAATACCCTTCATATTTTTCTGTAATGGATTCCACCCATGGGGGAGTAGAGGACACAAGTGACTCCTCTGCCTGACGGACCTTTTTCTCGGTCTTTTTTAATTTCATTTTCCTCATTTTCTCAGGATCACTTTTACTAGATTCCTCACCACTGCTAATTTCACTGACAGCAATATCCTGAGGCCCAGGTTCCAGTGAGAGCAAGTATCCTTCAGCTTTCGCCAATAACTCCCGAATAGCTTTAATAGCTTGGATTTTTGTCATTTTTGTGGTCTCTTCTAATACTCTCTTTACTGGTCTCAGTTGGCCCAGTGGAATCTACACTTTTTTGATCACTTTCACTTTTGTCTATATACTCCTCACTGAGAACAGAGTCAGGTATATCAAGGAGTCTTTGCATAGCCTCTATCACTTGGGATTCAGTTATATTCGAACCCATCTTTAGAGACCTTTCAGTTCTTACCTGTCCGCTCCGAAGTTCCCCGTACAGGGCCGCCACCTGTAGTCGCCTGAAGCGCTTGGAGCAACAGAGCCGCGGGAAGAACTTCAGAAGCAAACTGGAGACAAACAGCTTTTTATTCTGATAACTTTTCTCTCTGGTTCTAACAACAACTAACACACGCCAAACACAAACACTAAAATGGCGCTGACCCGATCAGCAATTTCGGCCAAGTCACTCGAGATCCCGCAACAAGTCTCGTGAGACTATGGGAGGAGACAATGCCCAAATCTCCATGGCTCATAGTCAACTGCAATTCAAGCCAATCCCCAAACAGGGCTCCTGCATACAATCATTTCCATCAAATTATATAAAGCTTTTTTTATCCCGTCACTGTGACAAAATACCTAAGAAAATCAACTTAAAAGAGGAAATATTTATTTTGGCTCACAGTTTCAGAGATTTCAGTCTATGGTCAGTTGACTCCACTGCCATGGGCCTGGGGTGAGGTAGAACATCACAGCATAAAGCATAGCTGAGGAAAGCTGCTCACTTCATGGCAGCCAGAAGCAGAGAAGGAGGAGTTGGGGATTAGATGTAGTCCCCAAAGGCATATAACCAAGGATCCACTCCCTTCAATAGGTTCCACCATCCACAGTTTCCACCAACTCCCAGTAGTTCATTCAGCTATGAATCCATTAATGGATCAATCCATTGATGATGTCAGAGCCCTCATGATCCAATCACTTCCCCCAAACCCCACCTCTGAACATTGCTGCACAAGGGACCAAGCCTTCAATGTAGGAAACTTTGGGGATGTTCCAGATCCAAATTATGACAACAGTTAAAAATATTTTAAAAAAAAAATTAATATAGAAGTTTCTTCATTGTAGATTATTAGGCTAGAAAATAGTTTTAGAATGTTTCTTAGTTCCTGGGCATGAGGTTTCTGTGTGTATTTCAATGAAACTCTGGTTAAATGATTCTCTCATTAGTCGTTCATGGATACCCAAGTTTGGTCAATCTCCACGGTTCATAGTCAACCGCAATTCAAGTCAATCCCCAAACAGGGCTACTGCAATAACCAAACTTGGGGAGCCATGACAGGCTCATGTGAGAATCATTTAACCAGTGTTTCATTGGAATGCACATAGAAAACTCGTGCCCAGGTGCTAAGAAACATGCAATTATATCCAGGTCTGTAGAACGCTTTTTCTGTTAGTTCGAATCTGTTGCACTCTAAAGTGATTCTGCTTTGAGATACTTGAACCAGGTCAGAAGCACAGTGTGCTCTTGTGAATGAAAGTGCTTTCCTGAGTTTTCAAAGTCCTTGCATAAACCATTGAGGAGTTGGCTAAAAGGCGTTTTCATGCAAATTCGCCTAATCAGGGTTAATATCAAAAGGGTTCTAAACAACAAGGACAACCTTGATGGTGGAATGACCAAAATTGGAGAGCCATCAGGGGCTCATGAGAGAATCATTTAACCAGAGTTTCATTTAAATACACACAGAAATCTCTTGCCCAGGAGCTAAGAAACATGCAACTATTTCCAGGTCTGTAGAACGCTTTTTCTGTTAGTTCGAATCTGTTGCACTCCAAACATATTCTGCTTTGAGATACTTGAAACAGGTCAGAAGCACAGTGTGCTCTTGTAAATGAAAGTGGTTTTCTGAGTTTTTAAAGTCCTAGCGTTAACCATTCTGTAGTTGGACTAACAGGTGTTTTCAGGCAATTTCGCCTAATCAGGGTAAAGATCCAAAGGGTGCTAAACAGTACAACCATGATTGTGGAATGACCAAACTTGGGGAGCCATGAGGGGCTCAAGAGAATCATTTAAACAGAGTTTCATTGAAATACACAAACAAACCTCGTGCCCAGGAGCTAATAAACGTGCAACTATTTCCAGGTCGCCAGAATGCATTTTCTGTGAGTTTGAATCTGTTCCACTCCCAAGCAATTCTGCTTCGAGCTATTTGAACCAGGGCTGAAGCAGAGTGTGCTTCTGTGAAGGAAACTGCTTTCCTGAGTTTTCAAAGTCCTAGCATCAACAATTGTGGAGTTGCACTAACAGGTGTTTTCAGGCAAATTCGCCTAATCAGGGTAAACATCCAAGAGTCTCTAACCAAAACAACCATGATGGTGGGATGACCAAATGTGGGGAGCCATGAGGAGCTCATGAGAGAATCATTTAACTGGAGTTTTAATGGAATACACAGAGAAACCTCGTGCCCAGGAGCTAAGAAAAATGCAACTATTTCCAGGTTGCTAGAATGCTCTTTCAGTGAGTTTGAATCTGTTGCGCTCCGAAGCAATTCTGCTTTAAGCTATTTGAACAAGGGCTGAAGCAGATGGTGCTCCCATGAAAGAAAGTGTTATCCTGAGTTTTCAAAGTCCTACCATAAACCATTGAGAAGTTGGACTAACAGGCCTTTTCAGGCAAATTCGCCTAATCAGCGTAAACATCCAAATAGCACTATACAGTACAAGCGTGATGGTGGGATGACGAAAATTGGGGAGCCATGAGAGGCTCATAAGAGAATCATTTAACCAGGGTTTTATTGAAATACACACAGAAACCTCGTTCCCAGGAGCTAAGAAACATGCAACTATTTCCAGGTCGCTAGAACGCTTTTTGTGTGAGTTTGAATCTGTTGCGCTCCCAAGCAATTCTGCTTCAAGATATTTGAACCAGGGCTGAAGCAGAATGTGCTTCCTTGAAAGAAAGTGCTATCCTGAGTTTTCAAAGTTTTAGCATAAACAATTGTGAAGTTGGACTAACAGGTGTTTTCAGGAAAATTCGCCTAATCAGGGTAAACATGCAAGAGTCTCTAAACAAAACACCCGTCACGGTGGGATGACCAAACTTGGGTATCCATGAACGACTAATGAGAGAATCATTTAACCAGAGTTTCATTGAAATACACACAGAAACCTCATGCCCAGGAACTAAGAAACATTCAACAATTTGCAGGTCGCTAGAATGCTTTTTCTGTGAGTTTGAATCTGATGCGGTCCCAAGCAATTCTGCTTCCAGCTACTAGAACTAAGCCTGAAGCAGAGTGTGCTCCAATAAAAGAAACTGCTTTCCTGAATTTTCAAAGTCCTAACATAAAAAATTGTAAAGTTGGACTAACAGGTGTTGTCAGGCAATTTCGCCTAAACAAGGTAAACATCCAAAGTGCTCTAAAGAGTACAACCATGATGGTGGGATGACCAAAATTGAAGAGCCATGAAGGGGCTCATGAAGGAATCATTTAACTAGTGTTTTATTTAAACACACACAGACACCTCGTGCCCAGGAGCTAAGAAACTTGCAATTATTTCCAGGTTGCTAGAACGCTTTTTCTGTGAGTTTGAATCTGTTACACTCCCAAGCAATTCTGCTTCGATCTACTTGAACCAGGTTTGAAGCAGAGTGTGCTCCCATGAAAGAAACAGATTTCTTGTGTTTTCAAAGTCCTAGCAATAATTATTGTGGAGTTGGACTAACAGGTGTTTTTAGCCAAATTCGCCTAATCAGGGTAAACATGCAAGAGGCTCTAACAAAACACCTGTCAAGGTAAGATGACCAAACTAGGGAGGCCATGAGGGTCTCATGAGATAATCATTTAACCAGAGTTTCATTGGAATGCACATAGAAAACTCGTGCCCAGGAGCTAAGAAACATGCATTTATTTCCAGGTCTGTAGAACGCTTTTTTTCTTAGTTCGAATCTGTTGAGCTCCAAAGCGATTCTGCTTTGAGATACTTGAACCAGGTCAAAAGCATAGTGTGCTCTTATGAATGAAACTGCTTTCCTGAGTTTTCAAAGTCCTAGCATAAACCATTGAGGAGTTGGACTAACAGGCATTTTCAGTCAAATTTGCCTAAATAGGGTAAACATCCAAAGGGCTCTAAACAGGACAACCGTTATGATGGAATGACCAAAATTGGAGAGCCATCATGGGCTCATGAGAGAATCATTCAACCAGAGTTTTATTTAAATACACAAAGAAACTTCGTGCCCAGGAGCTAAGAAACATGCAACTATTTCCAGGTCGCTAGAACGCTTTTTCTGTGAGTTTGAATCTGTTGCCCTTTCAAGCAATTCTGCTACAAGCTACTTGAACCAGGGCTGAAACAGAGTGTGCTTCCGTGAAAGAAACTGCTTTCCTGAGTTTCAAAGTCCTAGCATAAACTATTGAGGAGTTAGACTACCAGGCGTTTTCAGGCACATTCACCTATCATGGTAAACATCCAAAGGGCTCTAAACAGTACTACCGTGATTGTGGGATGACCATAATTGGGGAGCCATGAGAGGCTTAAAAGAGAATCATTTAACCAGAGATTTATTGAAATACAAAAAGGAACCACATTCCCAGGAGCTAAGAAACATGCAACTCTTTCCAGGTAGCTAGAATGCTGAAGTCGGTTGTGATTGCGTGAAAGAAACTGCTTTCCTGAGTTATCAAAGTACTAGCATAAACCATTGTATAGTTGGACAGGTGTTGTCAGGTAAATTCAAACAATCAGGGTAAACATGCAAGAGGCTCTAAACAAAACACCCGTGATGGTTGGTTGACCAAACTTGGGGAGCCATGAGGGGCTCATGAGAGAATCATTTAAGCAGAGTTTCATTGCAATACACAAACAAACCTAGTGCCCAGGAGCTAATAAACATGCAATTATTTCCAGGTCTCTAGAAAGCTTTTTTGTGAGTTTGAATCTGTTGTGCTCCCAAGTGATTCTGCTTTGAGATGCTTGAACCAGGAAAGAAGCACAGTGTGCTCTAGTGAACGAAAGTGCATTCCTGAGTTTTCAAAGTCCTAGCATAAACCATTGAGGAGGTGGATGAACAGGCGTTTTCAGGCAAATTCGCCTAATCAGGGTAAACATCCAAGAGGCGCTAAACAAAACACCAGTAAAAGTGAGATGACCAAACTTGGGGAGCCATGAGAAGCTCATGAGAGAATCATTTAACCAGAGTTTCATTGAAATACACACAGAAACCTCGTGCCCAGGAGCTAAGAAACATGCAACTATTTCCAGGTTTCTAGAACGCTTTTTCTGTTACATTGAATCTGTTCCAGTCCAAAGCGATTCTGCTTTGAGATACTTGGACCAAGTCAAAAGGACAGTGTGCTGTTGTGAATGAAATTTCTTTCCTGAGTTTTCAAAGTCCTAGCATAAACCATAGTGTAGTTGGACTAACAGGCATTTTCAGTCAAATTCCCCTAATCATGGTAAACATCCAAGGGGCCTAAACAGTACAACCGTGATTGTGGCAAGACCAAACTTGCGGAGCCATGAGGGGCTCATGAGAGAATCATTTCACCAGAGTTTCATTGAAATACATACAGAAACCTCGACCCAGAAGCTAAGAATCATGGAACTATTTCCAGATCGCTAGAAAGCATTTTCTGTGAGTTTGAATCTGTTTGGCTCCCAAGTAATTCTGCTTAGAGCTACTTGAATCAGGCCTAAAGCAGAGTGTGCTTGCATGAAAGAAACTGCATTTCTGAGTTTTCAAAGTCCTAGAATAAACCACTGACAATTATCCCTCTGACAGTTTCCCTCAGGTCAAGTGCACAGAGCTTCGTACCAAGGCCCAGTGCCAGGAATTTTTGTAGAAGCACCTTTCATCTCTCCTGGTCTTCTCTGGGCCCCAAAGTACAGGTTTCATTCTAAGGAATCACCACTATTCAGTTGTCCCTCAGGGCTCCGGGAAAAGACAGGGAGGTCTAGATGGCAGCCCAGACCTCTTGCAACTCATTTTAGAAAGGCCAGATCTTCCACAACCACCAGCACTATTCTTTTTTTTTTTTTTTAATTTTTTTATTATTTATTTACTTATTCATCATGCACAAGTATAGTATCTTTTTACATACAACTGCTTGTATACAAAGTATATAAGTACCATTCAGATCTTCAATCATGCATTTAGGTTAATGATGTCCATCTCATTCAACCACCAATTATTTTTTAACCCCCCCTTACTCCCTCCCTCCCCTCCCTTTCCGTTGACCATTCTAGTGTTCCTCTGATCCTATGTACCCCCTTCCAACAACTCTGTGAACCAGCCTCCTTATATCAGAGAAAACATTCGGTACTTGGATTTTTGAGATTGACTAATTTCACTTAGCATTATATTCTCCAACTTCATCCATTTACCTGCAAATGCCATTATTTTATTCTCTCTTATTGCTGAGTAAAATTCCATTTTGTATATATACCATATTTTCTTTATCCACTCATCTACTGAGGGGCATCTAGGTTGGTTCCATAACCTAGATATTGTGAATTGTGCTGCTATAAACATTGAAGTGGCTGTGTCACTGTAATATGCTGTTTTTAAGTCTTTTGGGAATAGACCCAGGAGTGGGATGGCTGGGTCATAGGGTGGTTCCATTCCCATTTTCCCAAGAAATCTCCATACTGCTTTCCATAGCGGTTGCACCATTTTGCAGTCCCACCAGCAATGTATGAGTGTGCCTTTTTCCCCACATCCTCTCCAACATTTATTGTTGTTTGTGTTCTTGATAGCTGCCATTCTGACTGGAGTGAAATGAAATCTTAGAGTAGTTTTGATTTGCATTTCTCTAATTGCCAGTGATGTTGAGCATTTTTTCATGTATTTGTTGATTAATCGTGTATCTTCTTCTGAGAAGTGTCTTTTCAATTCCTTAGCCCATTTATTGATTGGGTTATTTGCTTTTTTGGTGTTAAGTTTTTTTAGTTCTATATACATTCTAGAAATTAGTGCTCTATCTGATGTGCATGTATTAAATATTTGTTCCCAATTAGTTGGCTCTCTATTCACCTCACTGATTGTTTCTTTTGCTGAGAAGAAGCTTTTCAGTTTAAATCTATCCCATTCATTAATTCTTGGTAATAGTTCTTGTGCTACAGGATTCTTATTAAGGAACTTGGGGCCTAATCCGACATGTTGGAAATTGGAGCTTACTTTTTCTTCTATTAGGTGTATTGTCTCTGGTCTAATTCCTAGGTCCTTGATCCACTTTGAATTGAATTTTGTGCATGGTGAGAGACAAGGGTTTAATTTCATTTTGTTGCATATGGATTTCCAGTTTTCCCAGCACCATTTATTGAAGAGGCTATCCTTTCTCCACTGTACATTTTTGGCACCTTTGTCTAATATAAGATAGCTGAAATTATATGTATTAGTCTCTGTGTCCTCAATTCTGTACCATTGGTCCACCAGTCTGTTTTGGTGCCAATACCATGCTGTTTTTGTTACTATTGCTCTATAGTATAATTTAAAGTCCGGTATGGTGATGCCCCCTGCTTCACTTTTCTTGCTCAGGATTGCTTTGGCTATTCTGGGTCTCTTATTTCTCCAGATGAATTTCATGACTGCTTTTTCTATTTCTTTGAAGAATGACATTGGGATTTTGATTGGAATTGCATTAAATCTGTATAATGTTTTTGGTAGTATGGACATTTTGACAATATTGATTCTACCTATCCAAGAGCAAGGTAGGTCTTTCCATCTTCTGAGTTCTTCTATGATTTCTTTCTTTAATGTTCTATAATTTTCCTTATAGAGCTCTTTCACCTCTTTCGTTAAGTTGATTCCCAGGTATTTTATTTTTTTTGATGCTATTGTAAATGGGGTAGTTTTTTCATCATTTCCCTTTCAGAGGCTTTGTCACTGATGTACAAAAATGCCTTTGACTTATGGGTATTGATTTTGTATCCTGCTACTTTGCCAAATTCATTTACTAGTTGTAAAAGTTTTCTGGTAGAGTTTTTTGGGTCTTCTAGGTAGATTATCATGTCATCAGCAAATAGTGCTAATTTGAGCTCTTCTTTTCCTATCTTGATCCCTTTAATTTCTTTCGTCTGTCTAATTGCTCTTGCCAGAGTTTCCAGTACTATGTTAAATAGCAGTGGTGAAAGGGGGCATCCCTGTCTTGTTCCAGTTTTTAGAGGGAATGCTTTCAATTTTTCTCCATTTAAGATAATGTTAGCTCTGGGCCTTGCATAAATAGCTTTTATAATGTTGAGATATGTCCCTGATATTCCTAGTTTTTCCAGTGTTTTGAACATAAAGGGGTGCTGTATTTTGTCAAATGCTTTTTCTGCATCTATTGAGATAATCATATGATTTTTATCTTTAAGTCTATTGATGTGATGTATTATGTTTATTGATTTCCGAATGTTGAACCAGCCTTGCATCCCTGGAATAAACCCCACTTGATCGTGGTGCACTATCTTTTTGATATGTTTTTGTATCCGATTTGCCAGAATTTTGTTGAGGATTTTTGCATCTATGTTCATTAAAGATATTGGCCTAAAGTTTTCTTTTTTGGATGTGTCTTTGCCTGGCTTTGGAATTAATGTAATATTGGCCTCATAGAAAGAGTCTGGAAGAGCTCCCTCTTTTTCTATTTCTTGAAATAGTTTGAAGAGCATTGGTATTAGTTCTTCTTTGAAAGTCTTGTAGAACTCTGCTGTAAACCCATCAGGTCCTGGACTTTTCCTTGTTGGTAGCTTTTTGATGACATCTTCTATTTCTTTGCTTGTAATCGATCTGTTTAAATTGTGTATTGCCTCCAGATCCAGTTTAGGCAAATCATATGACTCTAGAAATCTGTCAATGCATTCAGCATATTCTGTTTTATTAGAGTACAAGTTTTCAAAGTAATTTCTAATTATTTTCTGTATATCTGAGGTGTTTGTTGTGATATTCCCTTTTTCATCACAAATGTTAGTGATTTGAGTTTTTTCTCTTCTTCTTTTCGTTAGCATTGCTAAGGGTCTGTCAATTTTGTTTATTTTTTCAAAGAACCAACTTTTAGTTTTGTCAATTCTTTGAATTGTTTCCTTAGTCTCAATTTCATTAATTTCTGCTCTGATTTTAATTATTTCCTGTCTTCTGCTGCTCTTGGTGTTGATCTGTTCTTCTTTTTCTAGTGCTTGGAGGTGTGATGTTAAGTCGTTTATTTGTTGTTTTTTTTTCCTTTTAAAGAATGAACTCAGTGCAATGAATTTTCCTCTTACTACTGCCTTCATAGTGTCCCAGAGATTTCTATACGATGTATCTGTGTTCTCATTTACCTCTAGGAATTTTTTAATCTCCTCTTTGATGTCTTCTTCAACCCCTTGTTCATTCAGTAGCATGTTGCTTAGCTTCCAGTTGTTGGAGTAGTTTTTCTTATTCCTTGTTTTGTCGTTGATTTCCAATTTCATCCCTTTATGGTCTGATAGCATGCAGGGTAGTATTTTCTATTTTTTTATATTTGCTGAGATTTGCCTTGTGACATAGTATATGATCTATTTTGGAGAAGGAGCCATGTGCTGCTGAGAAAAAAGTGTATTCATTTACTGAGGGATGAAATATTCTATATATGTCCGTTAGATCTAAGTTATTAATTGTTTTAAGGAGGCCTAAGATTTCTTTGTTTAGTTTTTGTTTGGATGATCTATCCATTGGTGAGAGAGGTGTGTTGAAATCCCCTAGAATAACTGTGTTGTGGTCAATTTTACTCTTGAACTTGAGAAGTGTTTGTTTGATGAATGTAGGTGCTCCATTATTTGGGGCATATAGATTTATGATTGTTATATCCTCTTGATGAATGGTTCCCTTAAGTAGTAAGAAATATCCATCTTTGTCCCTTTTGATTAACTTTGGCTTGAAGTCTACCTTATTTGAAATGAGAATGGAAACCCCTGCTTGCTTCCGCAGGCCATGTGAGTGATAAGACTTTTCCCAGCCTTTTACCTTCAGTCTATTGATGTCTTTTTCTATGAGGTGTGTTTCTTGGAGACAGCAGATTGTTGGGTCATTTCTTTTAATCCATTCAGATAATCTGTGTCTTTTGAATGGCGAGTTTAGGCCATTAACATTCAGGGTTATTATTGAGATGTGATTTTTATTCCCATCCATTTTTATTTGTATGATGATCTTTAGCTTGATTTGGTTTCTCTTCTGGTTGGTATTTCCCTTAGTTTAATATCTCCCTTTGTTGATTTTCATTGTTATTTTTCTCTTCTTCTTCATGAAAAATTTTGCCCAGGATGTTCAGAAGTGCTGGCTTTCGAGATGTGAAATCTTTTAACTTTTGCTTGTCGTGGAAGGTTTTTATTTCATCTTCAAATCTAAAGCTCAATTTTGCTGGATATAAGATTCTTGGTTGACATCCCTTTTCCTTCAGAGCTTGAAATATGCTATTCCAGGATCTTCTTGCTTTTAAGGTCTGGGTAGAAAAATCTGAACATAGTCTGATTGGTTTCCCCCTATATGTAATCTGCTTCCTTTCTCTTGTGGCTTTTAATATTCTCTCCTTGCTCAGTATATTAGGCATTTTCATTATAATGTGTCTTGGTGTGGATCTGTTGTGATTTTGTATGTTTGGTGTTCGGTAGGCCTCTTGAACTTGGTTTTCCCCTTCATTCCTCAAGTTTGGAAAATTTTCTGTAATTATTTCATTAAATAAATTACTCATTCCTTTGGCTTGAAACTCTGCCCCCTCCTCTACCCCAATCACTCTTATGTTTGGTCTTTTTATGTTGTCCCATAATTCTTGAATGTTCTGTTCTTGGTTTCTTACCATTTTTGCTGTGTAATCTAAATTTTTCTCTAGGATATATATTTTGTCTTCATTGTCTGAGGTTCTTTCTTCTAAGTGATCTACTCTGTTGGTGATACTTTCGATTGAGCTTTTATTTTGATTTATTGCTTCTTTCATTTCTGGAATTTCTGTTTGGTTTCTCTTTAGAGCCTCTATCTCCCTATTGAAGTAATCTTTTACTTCCTGTATTTGTTTATGGAGTTCTTTGTCAAAATGATCTTTCACCTCCTGTATTTGCTCCCTCATCTCATTTTTGAGTTCATTCTTAAGTTCCGCTAACATTTGGAATATGTAATTTCTGAATTCCATCTCTGGCATTGCACCAACTGTGCATGGTATGGAATCTACTGAGGAGGTATATTGATTTGTTTGTGTCACTTTCTTCCCTTGTTTCTTCATATTGCTTGTGCATCTATTCTACCTGCACTGTGGGACCTTGTCTACTTTGATTTTACCTTAAAACCTTATGTTGCTCCTGTAGTACAATGCTATCAGATCCCCTTATATTTCCTTTACACTTTAAAATCAAACACTTACTATTCAGAGAATCCCAGTTTGATTACAATGTACAGATTTAGTTAACCCAGATGTTGTTTCCAATTTACTCTGTATGCTTCTGATGGGGTTTTAAAGTTTCAAGTAATGGACAGAGAGGTAATATGTTTAGGAAGAAGGAAGTGAGTGTATTGACTTGTTCTTTCTTAGAAAGTATGAAAAGAGAGTTCTATGGAAGTGGTTTAGTAACAGCCGATGAGAGAGGAAAGAGAATGAAGTGAATGAATAGATGGAAAGACTGATTTACATATAAACCTAACTTATGCGGTGGTTGAGAGGAGAAATAAAGAAAGATGGAAAAGAAAAAAAAAAAGAAGAGAAAAAAAAAATAACCAAGGAGTAGTAATTAGTGTAAGAGAGAGGAGAGAGAGAATAAGTCTAGAAAATAGAGAATAAACCATATATAACACCACTTTGCTATATATTTCAATTGTACACGTTCTAGAAATCTCAATTTGTGCGTATAACTTGTTTTTGCCTCTGTTGAGAATGCAATGGCAGGGTGTAAATAGGGAAGATGAAGGAAGAAAAAAAATATAAAAGTGAGAAGGAAGAAAAGAAAGAAAAGAGGAGCAGAAGCACACAAACACACTGTCAATCAAAACAAAAACAAAAAACTCCCAAGAAACAACAAAACAAACAAACAAGCAAATAAAAACAAAAACGTTGAACCCAAGAACAAGTCTCAAACAAAATGGACCCTTGGAAGCCCTTCTTTTTTCCCTTCCAGTTTAAGCCAATGGACTCGGTTCGTGTCCAGTTAGCAACCCTGTTAGTGGAGTCAAGGCTGCACCTTTGGTCCTTGCAGAGTGGCACAGTGGAATAGTGGAAGGGGCTTATCCTCAGGCTGGGCCCTGCTTACAGCAGCAGGGAGATGCTACTATGGGCCTTGGAAGCCAGGCAAACTGGCGGCGGGTTCTCTCCTTCCAGCGGGCAGGTGCCTACCTCTTGCTCTGGTTGCAGCTGGGCAGGTCGCACTCCCCCAGGGAGTGGAGGAAGCAGTTCGCCAGGTCTGGCCCCGCGTGCAGCAGCCGGGAGATGCTGTTCTGGGCCCTGAAGACCAGGCAAACTGGTGGCTGGGTTTCTCCTTCCAGCGGGTGGGAGTCTACCTCTTGCTCTGGTCGCAAATGGGCAGGTCGCACTCTTCCCGATAATGGAGGAAGCCCTTCCCCAGGTCTGGCCCTGCGTGCAGCAGCAGGGAGCTGCTACTCTGGGCCCAGGCGGCCAGGGACACTGGCGGCTGGGTCTCTCCTTCCAGCGGGCGGGTGCCTACCTCTTGTTCTGGTCGCAGCTGGGCAGGTCCCACTCTTCCCGGGAATGAAGGAAGCCCTTCCCCAGGTCTGGTCCTGTGTGCAGCAGCAGGGAGCTGCTACTCTGGGCCCAGGCGGCCAGGGACACTGGCGGCTGGGTCTCTCCTTCCAGCGGGCGGGAGTCTACCTCTTGCTCTGGTCGCAAATGGGCAGGTCGCACTCTTCCCGATAATGGAGGAAGCCCTTCCCCAGGTCTGGCCCTGCGTGCAGCAGCAGGGAGCTGCTACTCTGGGCCCAGGCGGCCAGGGACACTGGCGGCTGGGTCTCTCTCCCCAGCACTATTCTTATACTAGGTCTCAGGGCAGCACAATATTGAAGGGCTTTTGCACTTCGGCACAATAACTACATCAGTGCCCAAATGCGCTCATGCTAGGCCGCTTTCCCCGCACTTCTTGTGTGAAAAGAACGCCATTTGCAGACAAAGGTCCAAAAAAGTATGACTGGCTGCTATTTTGCCCTCTGAGTGACCCAGCTATCCAAGATGTCTTTTGGGTTTGAAATATGGATTGGAAATTTCAAATACTTCTCTATTTGTCAATTGGGATCACAGCATCTTGCATGTTGGCCACACTGGCCTCCAACTTGAGACCTTTTTACCTCAAACTCCATCACAAGACCCCTTTCATATCTAATTCAGAAACCACTGTGTGGCCTGAATTAACTCTCCTTTCATTAGAACCTTGTCTTGGTTTAACTTCATTCTGCACAAATCATGTCCATTCAGGTATTGCTTATTTCCTGTTGCCAGCTCTGTTGTACCCTGAGTATCTGATGATAAATCCCTTGGATGGGGAAGACAAATGAGGAACCTCCTGAGCCTGGAGCAGATCTTTTCCAACCACGAACTCACCCATTCATGTGGTCATTGACCTGGCCATGCATCAAGGCCATCAGGGATGCCAGCATGTTTTGATTTCACATCTTATGAACTCAATTGAGGCAAGAAATTCTCATGTGTAACCTGAGGATGTCGACGACTGTGGGCTTCAACTGACAATTGCATGCATTTTCATCTTCTTCTCCTTATCAACCATGATGACATTTCCCAGTGAACTGAAATATGCTTCCACTCCAAAACTTATCTCGAGACGCTATGCATACTTATACTTTTATGCACATTTCAGTTTTATACACAATATGTGACCACATATTTTACACAAGGGTATCATTAGCCAGCAGATTTATTTCCTTATTTATTTTGATTGTCCTTCACAGACGTTTTTCCTTTGTTCTTTCTCTTTGTCAATTGATTGTTTTCATTAAAATCAACATGGACAGTCCTGAGTGACTTCACAGGAGCACATGGAAAATAAAACAGATAAATATGCAGAAAAAAAAATTTTTTTTTAAGTGCCAACTTCATAGACCTACACATTTCCACCTATACTGTCCTCAACAATTGCATAGATTTGGCCTTCCTAATCATAGCGGTGATACATTTGAATGGATCTTGCAACCAGCTCTGAAGGAGCCCTAATTAGGAAGGGCTGTTGCAGCTAGCTGGAAGCCATGGGTTCCACCTGATATGTATGTGACGCACCTGTAGGCACCCGCAAACCTGAAGGTATATAACCGGGTGAAAGCGGTCCGAGTTAGGAGAACGGAGAATTCAGTCAGCCGGGCAGTCACTCAGTCGGTCAGAAGAATCAGAGCGGCCAGAACGTAGGCAGAGCGGTTACAGAAGAGAAACCAGATAGAAGAAGTAATGACTGGTCAGAGTTAGGCCGCGACTCCTGAGGAAGACAGAAGACAGAAGAAAGAAGAAGGAAGAAAGAAGAGAGAAGAAAGAAGAGACAAGAAAGAAGCTCTAATCTTTCTCTAAGCTAAGCTCTATCTTTCTACTCTAAGCTAAGAAGACAAGAAGAAAAGCTCGTTCTAATCTTTCTCTCTAAAAATCTTTCTTTCCCTCTCTAAGCTCTAAGAAAGTAGAAGTAAAAGTAGTAAAAGCTATACTCTGCCTCCGAGAATTTTCCCGCGGCACCGTGGCTGGCCACAACAGGCAGCTTACAAATGGTGGTCCGTCCGGGGCTCGGCAGGCAGAGAAGAAAAGCTAAGAAATAAGGAGAGCAACGAAAAAGTATAGCCTCAGACTCAGTTGAGACCAGCAAAAAGAGTAGAAACAAGAGAGCAGAGCCTCTGACTCAGTTGAAGCCAGTTAAGAATTAAGCCGAAGCAGAGTAGCTGGCCAAAAGCTGAAGCAGAGTAGCCAGCGAAAAGCCGAAGCGAGCCGGCCAAAAGCCGACTTAGTTGAGGCCAGTTAAGAATTAAGCTGAAGCAGAGTAGCCGGCGAAAAGCCATAAAAAATATAGAGAAAAAGCCTTGAGCTTTAGTATAAAGAAAAAAGCCATGAGCTTAAAAGAAAATAGAGAATTAAATAGCATGGTAAAAACCATGCAGAAAAAAAAAAAAAAAAGCCATTGAGCTTTGGCAAGAAAGCCATAAAGAAAAATAAAGAAGAGGAGAAAAAAAAAAAAAAAAAAAAGTCAAAGCCGCTTATGCAATTGTGCTTAACTAGGTGCGTTAGCTGCTCCTCAGCATTAGGCTTCCTTAAAGCCACAGCACCTTCTCAAAAAGGGCTCAAATATCCACCCTTTCAAAAATAAAAGGTGAAAAACTAGGTAGGGACAAGAAAATAAAAGAAAATAGAGAACAAAAGCACCTTTTTAAACTAAAGGGAAGGAATATGAAGGAGCCCTAATTAGGAAGGGCTGTTGTAGCTAGCTGGAAGCCATGGGTTCCACCTGATATGTATGTGACGCACCTGTAGGCACCCGCAAACCTGAAGGTATATAACCGGGTGAAAGCGGTCCGAGTTAGGAGAACGGAGAATTCAGTCAGCCGGGCAGTCACTCGGTCGGTCAGAAGAATCAGAGCGGCCAGAACGTAGGCAGAGCGGTTACAGAAGAGAAACCAGATAGAAGAAGTAATGACTGGTCAGAGTTAGGCCGAGACTCCTGAGGAAGACAGAAGACAGAAGACAGAAGAAGGAAGAAAGAAGAGAGAAGAAAGAAGCTCTAATCTTTCTCTCTAAAAATCTTTCTTTCCCTCTCTAAGCTCTAAGAAAGTAGAAGTAAAAGTAGTAAAAGCTTAACTCTGCCTCCGAGAGTTTTTCCTCCCGGGTTACGGTACCAGGTAGCTTACACAGCTCTACCACAAAACATGTTTCCAAATGGAGTTTTGACTCTGGGTCATGTATTTTGTACTTGGGGATTGGACACAGATGCTAATGCAGCCCTCTGCCACCTACAATGGTTTTGTTTTTTCTGTTCCCCTTTGACACTGAATGGCTTAGAGCACTACAGCTTGGTGACTTCAAGGAAAGCATTGTTTCATCTTTCACCAATGAACCTCAACAAAAACAAAGTGTGTCAAAACACCTTCATTATTCCTTTGACAGCGTTTCTCAGGTCAAGTGAACAAAGCTTTGCACCAAAGCCCAGTGCCAAAACTTCTTGTCGAAGCACCTTCCGTCTCTCCTAGTCTGCTCTGGGCCCCTAGTAGAGGTTTCATGGTGAAAAATCATCACTATTCAGTTCTCCCTCAGGGCCCTGGAAAAACCCAGGGAGGTCTAAATGGCAGTCCAGGCCTCTTGCAACTCATTTTAGAAAGGCCAGATCCTCCACAACAACCATCACTTCTTGTATACTAGGCCTCAATTGAGCACAATATTGAAGGGCTTTTTCCAAGAGGGCACAATAACTATATCAGTGCCCCAAGGTGCTCATGCAGGGCAGCCTCCCCCCGCTCTTCCTGTGTGAAAGAAATGCCATTCACAGACAAGGTCCCAAAATATCATGACTGGCTGGTATTTAGCCCTCTGAGTGACCCAGCTATCCAAGATGCATTTTGGGTATGAAATTTGGATTGGAAATTTCAAATACTTCTCTATTTGTCAATTGGGATCACAGCATCTTGCATGTTGGTCACACTGGCCTCCAACTTGAGACCTTTTTACCTCAAACTCCATCACAGGACCCCTTTCATGTCTAATTCAGAAACCACTCTGGGGCCTGAATGCACTCTCCTTTCATTAGAATCTGTTCTTGGTGGAACTCATTCTCCACAAATCATGTCCATTCACGTGTGGCTTATTTCCTGTTCTTGGCTCTGTTGTACCCTGAGTATCTGATGATAAATCCCTTGGATGGAGAAGACAAATGAAGAAACTCCTGACCCTGGAGCAGATATTTTGCAACAAACTACTCACCCATTTATGTGGTCATTGACCTGTCCATACATCAAGGCCAGCAGGAATGCTAGCATGTTTTGATTTCACATCTTATGAACTCAATGGAGGCAAGAAATTCTCATGCGTCACCTGAGGAGGTCAAAGACTGTGGGCTTCAACTGACTGTTGCATGCATTTTTCGTCTTCTTCTCTTTATCAACCATGAAAGCATGACAATTCCCAGTAAACTGAAATATGTTTCCACTCCAAAACTTATCTAGAGGACTTTGTATGCTTATACTTTTATTCACATTTCAGTTTTATACCCAATGTGTGACAACATATTTTTACAAGTGTATCATTAGCCAGCAGATTTATTTCCTTATTTATTTTGATTGGCCTTCATAGACGTTTTTCCTTGGTTCTTTCTCTTTGTTAATTTATTATTTTAATTAAAATCAACGTGCACAGTCCTGAGTGTCTTCACAGGAGCACAATGACAATAAAACTCATAGATAGATATGCAGAATTTAAAAAAATGAAAAAAAAAAAAAAAAAAAACAGTGCCAACTTCAAAGACCTACACATTTCTACCTATACTGTCCTCAACAATTGCATATATTTGTCCTCCCTAATCCTAGCGGTGATACATTTGAATGGATCTTGCAACCAGCTCTACCAGAAAACAGGTTTCCAAATGGAGTTTTGACTCTGGGTCATGTATGTTGTTCTTGGGACTTGGATACAGATGCTGATGCAGCCCTGTGCCACCTACAATGGTTCTGTTTTTCCTTTTCCCCTTTGACCCTGAATGGCTTAGAACACTACAGCATGGTGACTTCAAAGAAAGCATTGTTGCATCTTTCACCAATGAACCTGGACAAGAACAAAGTGTGTCAAAGCACCTTCATTATTTCTTTGACAGTGTCCCTCAGATCAAGTGCACAGAGCTTAGCACCAAGGCCCAGTGCCAGGACTTCTTGAAAAGCACCTTTTGTCTCTTCTGGTCTGCTCCGGGCCCCAAAGTACAGGTTTCATGCTGAGGAATCACGAGTATTCAGTTCTCCCTCAGGGCCCCAGGAAAAGACAGGCAGGTCTAGATGGCAGCCCAGGCCTTTTTCAACTCATTTTAGAAAGGCCAGATCTTTTACAACAACCAGCACTACTCCCATAGGAGGCCTAAAATGGAGCACAATATTGAAGGGCATGTCCCAAAAGGGCACAATAACTATATCAGTGCCCCAAGGCGCTCATGCTAGGCCGATTCCCTGCCCTTGCTGTGTGAAAGAAGGCCATTCACAAAGTCCCAAAAAAGCATGACTGGCTAATATTTTGCTTTCTGAGTGACCAGCTGTCCAAGATGCCTTTTGGGGTTGAAATTTGGATTGTAAAATTTAAATACTTCTCCATTTGTCAATTGGGATCACAGCATCATTCATGTTGGCCACACTGGCCTCCAATTTGAGACCTTTTTACCTCAAACTAGATCACAGGACCCCTTTCATGTCTAATTCAGAAACCACTCTGGGGCCTGAATGAACGCTCCTTTCATTAGAACCTGGTCTTGGTAGAACCTCATTCTCCACAAATCATGTCATTCACGTGTGGCTTATTTCCTGTTCCCGGCTCTTTTCTATTCTGAGTATCTGGTGATAAATCCCTTGGATGAAGAAGACAAATGAAGAAACTCCTGACCCTGGAGCAGATCTTTTGCAACCATCTATTCATACATCCATGTGGTCATTGACCTGGCCATGCTACTAGGCCAGCAGGGATGCCCGCATGTTTTGATTTCACATCTTATGAACTCAATGGACTCAAGAAATTCTCATGCGTCACCTGAGGAGGTCAAAGATTCTGGGCTTCAACTGACTGTTGCATGCGTTTTCATCTTCTTCTCCTTATCAACCATGAAAGCATGACATTTTCCAGTGAACTGAAATATGCTTACACTCTAAAACTTATCATGAGGCACTATGCATGCTTATACTTTTATGCACATTTCAGTTTTATTCACCATATGTGACCACATATTTTTACACAAGTGTATCATTAGTCAGCAGATTTATTCTTTATTTATTTTGATTGTCCTTCACAGACATTTTTCCTTGGTTCTTTCTCTTTGTAAATTGATTGTTTTAATTAAAATCAACGTGCACAGTCCTGAGTGACTTCACAGAAGCACAATGACAATAAAACTGATAGATATGCAGAATTAAAAAAATGAAGAGAAAAAAAAAAACAGTGCTAACTTCCAAAACCTACACATTTCTACCTATATTGTCCTCAACCATTGCATAGATTTGGCCTCCCTAATGATAGCAGTGATACATTTGAATGAATCTTGCCACCAGCTCTACCACGAAACAGGTTTCCAAATGCAGTTTTGACTCTGGGTCTGGTATGTTGTTTTGGGGACTTAAACACAGATGCTAAGGCAGCCCTGTGCCAGATATAATGTTCTGTTTTTTCTGTTCCCCTTTGACCCTGAATGGCTTAGAGCACTACAGCATGGTGACATCAAAGAAATCATTGTTGCATCTTTCACCAATGAACCTGGACAAGGACAAAGTGTGCCAAAGCACCTTCATTATCCCTTTGACAATGTCCCTCAGTCAAGTGCACAGAGCTTAGCACGAAGGGCCAGTGCCAGAACTTCATGTGGAAACACCTTTTGTCTCTCCTGGTCTACTCTGGGCCCAAAAGTACTGGTTTCATGTTGAGGAATCACCACTATTCAGTTCTCCCTCAAAGCCCTGGGAAAAGACAGGGAGGTCTAGATGGCAGCACAGGCCTCTTGCAACACATTTTAGAATGTCCAGATCCTCCACAACAACCAGCACTACTCCTATACTAAGCCTCAAAGTAGCACAATATTGAAGGACTTTTCCCAAGAGGGCACAATAACTACATCAGTTCCCCAAGGCGCTCATTCTAGGCTGCTTCCCCCAACCTTCCTGTTTGAAAAAAATGCCATTCTCAGACAAAGGCCCAAAAAAGCGTGTCTGGCTGGTATTTTGCCCTCTGAGTGACCCAGCTATCCAAGATGCCTTTTCGGTTTGAAATTTGGATTGGAAATTTGAAATACTTCTCCATTTGTCAATTGGGATCACAGCATCTTGCATGTTGGTCACACTGGCCTCCAACTTGTGACCTTTTTACCTCAAACTCCATCACAGGACCCCTTTCATGTCTAATTCAGAAACCACTCTGGGGCCTGAATGCACTCTCCTTTCATTAGAATCTGGTCTTGGTGGAACTTCATCTCCACAAATCATGTCCGTTCATGTGTGGCTTATTTCCTGTTCCTGGCTCTATTGTACCCTGAGTATCTGATTATAAATCCCTTGGTTGGAGAAGACAACTGAGGAAACTCCTGACCTTGGAGCAGATCTTTTGCAACCAACTACTCACACATCCATGTGGTCATTGACCTGGCCATGCATCAAGGCCAGCAGGGATGCCAGCATGTTTTGATTGCACATCTTATGAACTCAATGGAAGCAAGAAATTCTCATGCATCACCTGAGGAAGTCAAAGACTGTGGGTTTCAACTGACTGTTGCATGCATTTTCATCTTCTCCTTATGAACCATGAAAGCATGACATTTCCCAGTGAACTGAAATATGCTTCCACTCCAAAACTTATCTCGAGGCATTATGCATGCTTATACTTTTATGCACATTTCAGTTTTATACACAATATGTTGACCACATATTTTACACAAGTGTATCGTTAGCCAGCAGATTTATTTCCTTATTTATTTTGATTGTCCTTCACAGAAGTTTTTCCTTGGTCCTTTCTCTTTGTCTATTGATTTTTTAATTAAAATCAACGTGCACAGTCCTGAGTGTCTTCACAGGAGCACATTGAAAATAAAACTGATAGAGAGATATGCAGAATAAAAAAATGAAAAGAAAAAAAAACCGTGCCAACTTCAAAGTCCTACACATTTCTACCTATACTGTCCTCAACAAATGCATAGATTTGGCCTCCCTAGTGATTGCTGTGATACATTTGAATGGATCTTGCCAGCAGCTCTGCAACAAAACAGGTTTCTCTATGGATTTTTTAATCTGGGTTACATTCTAGAGTTGGACCAAGATGTGTTTTCAGGCAAATTTGCATAATCAGGGTAAGCATTCAAAGGGCTGTAAACAGTACAATTGTGATGGTGGGATGACCAAACTTAAGGAGCCATGAGGGACTCATGAGAAAATCATTTAACCAGATTTTCATTGAAATAGACACAGAAACTTCGTGCCCAGGAGCTAAGAAACATGCCATTATTTCCAGGTTGCTAGAACGCTTTTTCTGTGAGTTTGAATCTGTTGCGCTCCCTAGCAAATCTGCTTCGAGAAACTTGAACCAGGTCACAAGCACAGTGTGCTCTTGGGAATGAAAGTGCTTTCCTGAGTTTTCAAAGTACTATCATAAACCATTGTGGAGTTAGACTAAGAGGTGTTTTCAGGCAAATTCACCTAAACAGGGTAAACATCCAAAGGGCTCTAAACAATACAACCGTGATGTTGGGATGAACAAACTTGGGGAGCTATGAGTGGCTCATGAGAGAATCATTTAACCAGAGTTTCAATAAATACACACAGAAACATCGTGCCCAGGAATAAGGAAATATGCAACAATTACTCGGTCGCTAGAACGCTTTTTTTGTGAGTTTGAATTTGTTGCCCTTCCAAGTAATTATGCTTTGAGCTCTTTGACCTAGGCCTGAAGCAATGTGTGCTCCCATGAAAGAAACAGCTTTCCTGAGTTTTCAAAGTCCTACATAAACCATTGTTGATTTGGATTAACAGTCGTTTTCAGGCAAATTGGCCTAATCAGGGTAAAGGTCCAAAGGGCTCTAAACAGTACAACAATGATGGTGGGATGACCAAACATGGGGAGCCATGAGGTCTCATGAGAGAATCATTTAACCAGAGTTTCATTGGAATGCAAAGAGAAACCTCGTGCCCAGGAGCTAAGAAACATACAGTTATTTCCAGGTCTCTAGAATGCTTTTTCTGTGAGTTTGAATCTGTTGTGCTCTCTAGCAATTCTGCTTTGAAGTACTTGAACCAGGTCAGAAGCACAGTGTACTCTTGTGAATGAAAGTGCTTTCCTGAGTTTTCAAAGTCCTAGCATAAACCACTGTGGAGTTGAACTTACAGGTGTTTTCAGGAAAATTCGCCTGATCAGGGTAAACATACAAAGAACTCTAAACAGTACAACCGTGATGGTTGGATAACCAAACTTGGGGAGCAATGAGGGGCTCATGAGAGAATCCTTTAACCAGAGTTTCTATGAAATACACAAAGAAACCTCCTGCCCAGGAGCTAATAAACATGCAATTATTTCCAGGTAGCTATAACGCTTTTTCTGTGAATTTGAATCTGTTTTGCTCCCAAGCAATTCTGCTTCAAGCTGTTTGAATTAGGGCTGAAGCAGAGTGTGCTTCCATAAAAGAAACTGCTTTCCTGAGTTTTAAAAGTCCTGTCACAAACAATTGTGGAGTTGAATTGTGGTCTTTCCAGGCAAATTCACCTAATAAGGGTAAACATGCAAGAGGCTCTAAACAAAACACCCGTCATTATGGAATGACCAAACTTGAAGAGCCAGGAGTGGCTCATGAGAGAATCATTTAACCAAAGTATCATTGAAATACACAGAGAAACCTCGTGCTCAGGAGCTAAAAAACATGCTATTATTTCCATATCTCTACAACGCTTTTTATGTTAGTTCAAATCTCTTGCACTCCCAAGCGATTCTGCTTTGATATACTTGAACCAGGTCAGAAGCACACTGTACTCTTGTGAATAAAAGTCGTTTCCTGAGATTTCAAAGTACTAGCATAAGCCTTTGTGGAGTTGGACTAATAGGTGTTTTCAGCCAAATTCGCCTAATCAGGGTAAACATCCAAGAATCTCTAAACAAAACTCCACGGATGTTGGGATGACCAAACATGGGGAGCCATGAGGGGCTCATGAAAGATTCATTTAACCAGAGTTTCATTGGAATTCACAGAGAAACCTCGTACCCAGGAGCAAAGAAACATACAATTATTTCCAGGTCGCAAGAAAGCTTTTTCTGTGAGTTTGAATGTATTGTGCTCCCAAGCGATTCTGCTTTGAGAAACTTGAACCAGGTCAGAAGGACAGTTTGCTCTTGTGAATGAAAGTGCTTTCCTGAGTTTTTAAAGTCCTTGCATAAACCATTGAGAAGTTGGACTAAGAAGTGTTTTCAGGCATATTTGCCTAATCAGGGTAAACATCCAAAGTGCTCATAACAGTAAAACCGTGATGGTGGGATTTCCAAAATTGGGAAGCCATGAGGGGCTCATGAGAGAATCATTTAACAAGAGTTTTATTTAAATACACACAGAAACCTCATTTCCAGGAGCTAAGAAACATGCAAATATTTCCACATTGCTAGAACGCTTTTTCTGTGAGTTTGCATCTGTTGCACCCCCAAGCAATACTGCTTCGAGCTACTTGAACCAGGCTTGAAGCAGAGTGTGCTCCCATGAAAGAAACTGATTTCCTGAGTTTTCAAAGTCCTACATAAACCATTGTTGATTTGGATTAACAGGCGTTTTCAGGCAAATTGGCCTAATCAGGGTAAAGGTCCAAAGGGCTCTAAACAGTACAAGAGTGATGGTGGGATGACCAAACATGTGGAGCCATGAGGGGCTCATGAGAGAATTATTTAAACAGAGTTTCATTGAAATAAATACAGAAACCTCCATCCAGGAGTGAAGAAACATGCTACTGTTTCAAGGTCGCTAGAACGCTTTTTCAGTGAGTTTGAATCTGTTTGGCTCCCAAGCAATTCTGTTTAGAGCTACTTGAACCAGGTCTAAAGCAGAGTGAGCTCACTTGAAAGAAACTGCTTTTCTGAGTTTTCATAGTCCTAGAATAAACCCCTGATGATTATTCGTTTGACAGTGTCCCTCAGGTCAAGTGCACAGAGCTTAGGACGATAGCCCAGTGCCAGGACTTTTTGTGGAAGCACCTTCCATCTCTCCTGGTCTGCTCTGGGCCCCAAAGTACAGGTTACATGCTGAGGAATCACCACTATTCAGTTTTCCCTCAGAGCCCCAGGAAAAGATAGGGAGGTCTAAATGGCAACCCAGGCCTCTTGCAACTCATTTTAGAAAGTCCAGATCTTCCACAACAACCAGCACTACTCCTATACTAGGCCTCAATGGAGCACAATATTGAAGGGCTTCTCCCAAGATGGCACAATAACTACTTCAGTGCCCAAAGGCACTCATGCTAGGCTGCTTGCCCTGCCCTTCCTGTGTGAAAAAGACGCCATCTGCAGACAAAGGCCCAAAAAAGCATGACGGCCTGGTATTTTGTTCTCTGAGTGACCCAGCGATCAAAGATGCCTTTTGGGTTTAAAATTTGGATTGGAAATTTCAAACACTTCTCTATTTGTCAATTGGGATCACAGCATCTTGCTTGTTGGTTACACTGTCCCCCAACTTGAGACCTTTTTACCTCAAACTCCATCACAAGACCCCTTTCATATCTAATTCAGAAACCACTGTGTGGCCTGAATTAACTCTCCTTTCATTAGAACCTTGTCTTGGTTTAACTTCATTCTGCACAAATCATGTCCATTCAGGTATTGCTTATATTTCCTGTTGCCAGCTCTGTTGTACCCTGAGTATCTGATGATAAATCCCTTGGATGGGGAAGACAAATGAGGAACCTCCTGAGCCTGGAGCAGATCTTTTCCAACCATGAACTCACCCATTCATGTGGTCATTGACCTGGCCATGCATCAAGGCCAGCAGGGATGCCAGCATGTTTTGATTTCACATCTTATGAACTCAATTGAGGCAAGAAATTCTCATGTGCAACCTGAGGATGTCAACGACTGTGGGCTTCAACTGACAATTGCATGCATTTTCATCTTCTTCTCCTTATCAACCATGATGATATTTCCCAGTGAACTGAAATATGCTTCCACTCCAAAACTCATCTCGAGGCACTATGCATACTTATACTTTTATGCACATTTCAGTTTTATACACAATATGTGACCACATATTTTACACAAGTGTATCATTAGTCAGCAGATTTATTCTTTATTTATTTTGATTGTCCTTCACAGACATTTTTCCTTGGTTCTTTCTCTTTGTAAATTGATTGTTTTAATTAAAATCAACGTTCACAGTCCTGAGTGACATCACAGGAGCACGTTGAAAATAAAACTGATAGATAGATATGCAGAATAAAAAAATGAAAAAAAAAAAACAGTGCCAACTTCAAAGACCTACACATTTCTACTTATACTGTCCTCAACAATTGCATAGATTTGGACTCCCTAAACATAGAGGTGATACATTTGAATGGATCTTGCCACCAGTTCTACCAGAAAACAGGTTTCCAAATGGAGTTTTGACTCTGGGTCATGTATGTTGTACTTGGGGCTTGGACACAGATGCTAATTCAGCCCTCTGCCACCTACAATGGTTCTGTTTTTTCTGTTCCCCTTTGACCCTGAATGGCTTAGAGCACTATAGCATGTTGAATTCAAGGAAAGCATTGTTTCATCTTTCACCAATGAACCTGGACAAGAACAAAGTGTGTCAAAGCACTTTCATTATTTCTTTGACTGTGTCCCTCAGGTCAAGTGCACAAAGCTTAGCATCAAGGCCCAGTGCCAGGACTTCTTGTAAAAGCACATCCGTCTCTCTGGTCTGCTCTGGGCCCCAAAGTCCAGGTTTCGTGCTGAGGAATCACCACTATTCAGTTCTACCTCACGGACCCGGGAAAAGACAGGCAGGTCTAAATGGCAGTCCAGGCCTCTTGCAACTCATTTTAGAAAGGCCAGATCTTTTACAACAACCAGCACTACTCCAAAAGGAGTCTCAATGGAGCACAATGTTGAAGGGCTTGTCATAAGTGGGCACAGTAACTACATCAGTGCCCCCAAGGCGCTCATGCTAGGCCACATCCCTTGCCTTTGCTGTGTGAAAGAAGGCAATTCACAGACAAAGTCCTAAAAAAGCATGTCTGGCTGGTATTTTGCTTTCTGAGTGACCCAGCTATCCAAGATGCCTTTTGGGTTTGAAATTTGGATTGGAAATTTCAAATACTTCTCCATTTGTCAATTGGGATCACAGCGTCTTTCATGTTGGCCACACTGGCCTCTAATTTGAGACCTTCTTTCATCAAACTAGATCACAGGACCCCTTTCATGTCTAATTCAGAAACCACTCTGGGGCCTGAATGCACTCTCCTTTCATTAGAACCTGGTCTTGGTGGAAGATCATTCTCCACAGATCATGTCCATTCAGGTGTGGCTTATATTTCCTCTTCATGGCTCTGTTGTACCCTGAGAATCTGATGATAAATCCCTTGGATGGGGAAGACAAATGAGGAACCTCCTGAGCCTGGAGCAGATCTTTTCCAACCATGAACTCACCCATTCATGTGGTCATTGACCTGGCCATGCATCAAGGCCAGCAGGGATGCCAGCATGTTTTGATTTCACATCTTATGAACTCAATTGAGGCAAGAAATTCTCATGTGTAACCTGAGGATGTCAACGACTGTGGGCTTCAACTGACAATTGCATGCATTTTCATCTTCTTCTCCTTATCAACCATGATGACATTTCCCAGTGAACTGAAATATGCTTCCACTCCAAAACTTATCTCGAGGCACTATGCATACTTATACTTTTATGCACATTTCAGTTTTATACGCAATATGTGACCACATATTTTACACAAGTGTATCATTAGTCAGCAGATTTATTCTTTATTTATTTTGATTGTCCTTCACAGACATTTTTCCTTGGTTCTTTCTCTTTGTCAATTGATTGTTTTAATTAAAATCAACATTCACAGTCCTGAGTGACATCACAGGAGCACGTTGAAAATAAAACTGATAGATAGATATGCAGAATAAAAAAATGAAAAAAAAAAAAAACAGTGCCAACTTCAAAGACCTACACATTTCTACTTATACTGTCCTCAACAATTGCATAGATTTGGACTCCCTAATCATAGAGGTGATACAATTGAATGGATCTTGCCACCATTTCTACCAGAAAACAGGTTTCCAAATGGAGTTTTGACTCTGGGTCATGTATGTTGTACTTGGGGCTTGGACACAGATGCTAATTCAGCCCTCTGCCACCTACAATGGTTCTGTTCTTTCTGTTCCCCTTTGACCCTGAATGGCTTAGAGCACTATAGCATGTTGAATTCAAGGAAAGCATTGTTTCATCTTTCACCAATGAACCTGGACAAGAACAAAGTGTGTCAAAGCACCTTCATTATTTCTTTGACTGTGTCCCTCAGGTCAAGTGCACAAAGCTTAGCATCAAGGCCCAGTGCCAGGACTTCTTGTAAAAGCACATCCGTCTCTCTGGTCTGCTCTGGGCCCCAAAGTCCAGGTTTCATGCTGCGGAATCACCACTATTCAGTTCTACCTCACGGACCCGGGAAAAGACAGGCAGTTCTAAATGGCAGTCCAGGCCTCTTGCAACTCATTTTAGAAAGGCCAGATCTTTTACAACAACCAGCACTACTCCAAAAGGAGTCTCAATGGAGCACAATGTTGAAGGGCTTGTCATAAGTGGGCACAATAACTACATCAGTGCCCCCAAGGCGCTCATGCTAGGCCACATCCCTTGCCCTTGCTGTGTGAAAGAAGGCAATTCACAGACAAAGTCCTAAAAAAGCATGACTGGCTGGTATTTTGCTTTCTGAGTGACCCAGCTATCCAAGATGCCTTTTGGGTTTGAAATTTGGATTGGAAATTTCAAATACTTCGCCATTTGTCAACTGGGATCACAGCGTCTTTCATGTTGGCCACACTGGCCTCTAATTTGAGACCTTCTTTCATCAAACTAGATCACAGGACCCCTTTCATGTCTAATTCAGAAACCACTCTGGGGCCTGAATGCACTCTCCTTTCATTAGAACCTGGTCTTGGTGGAAGATCATTCTCCACAAATCATGTCCATTCAGGTGTGGCTTATTTCCTGTTCCTGGCTATTTTTTATTCTGAGTATCTGATGATAAATCCCTAGGATGAAGAAGACAAATGAGGAAACTCCTGACCCTGGAGCACATCTTTTGCAACCATCTACTCACCCATCCATGTGGTCATTGACATGGCCATGCATCAAGGCCAGCTGGGATGCCAGCATGTTTTGATGTCACATCTTATGAACTCAATGCAGGCAAGAAATTCTCATGCATCACCTGAGGAGGTCAAAGACTGTGGGCTTCAACTGACTGTTGCATGCATTTTCATATTCTTCTTTTTATCAACCATGAAAGCATGACATATCCCAGGGAAATAAAATATGCTTCCATTCCAAAACTTATCTCAAGGCACTATGCATGCTTATAATTTTATGCACATTTCAGTTTTATACACAATATGTGACCACATATTTTACACAAGTTTATCATTAGTCAGCAGATTTATTCTTTATTTATTTTGATTGTCCTTCACAGACATTTTTCCTTGGTTCTTTCTCTTTGTAATTGATTGTTTTAATTAAAATCAACGTTCACAGTCCTGAGTGACATCACAGGAGCACGTTGAAAATAAAACTGATAAATAGATATGCAGAATAAAAAAATGAAAAAAAAAAAAAACAGTGCCAACTTCAAAGACCTACACATTTCTACTTATACTGTCCTCAACAATTGCATAGATTTGGACTCCCTAATCATAGAGGTGATACATTTGAATGGATCTTGCCACCAGTTCTACCAGAAAACAGGTTTCCAAATGGAGTTTTGACTCTGGGTCATGTATGTTGTACTTGGGGCTTGGACACAGATGCTAATTCAGCCCTCTGCCACCTACAATGGTTCTGTTTTTTCTGTTCCCCTTTGACCCTGAATGGCTTAGAGCACTATAGCATGTTGAATTCAAGGAAAGCATTGTTTCATCTTTCACCAATGAACCTGGACAAGAACAAAGTGTGTCAAAGCACTTTCATTATTTCTTTGACTGTGTCCCTCAGGTCAAGTGCACAAAGCTTAGCATCAAGGCCCAGTGCCAGGACTTCTTGTAAAAGCACATCCGTCTCTCTGGTCTGCTCTGGGCCCCAAAGTCCAGGTTTCGTGCTGAGGAATCACCACTATTCAGTTCTACCTCACGGACCCGGGAAAAGACAGGCAGGTCTAAATGGCAGTCCAGGCCTCTTGCAACTCATTTTAGAAAGGCCAGATCTTTTACAACAACCAGCACTACTCCAAAAGGAGTCTCAATGGAGCACAATGTTGAAGGGCTTGTCATAAGTGGGCACAGTAACTACATCAGTGCCCCCAAGGCGCTCATGCTAGGCCACATCCCTTGCCTTTGCTGTGTGAAAGAAGGCAATTCACAAAAAGTCCTAAAAAAGCATGTCTGGCTGGTATTTTGCTTTCTGAGTGACCCAGCTATCCAAGATGCCTTTTGGGTTTGAAATTTGGATTGGAAATTTCAAATACTTCTCCATTTGTCAATTGGGATCACAGCGTCTTTCATGTTGGCCACACTGGCCTCTAATTTGAGACCTTCTTTCATCAAACTAGATCACAGGACCCCTTTCATGTCTAATTCAGAAACCACTCTGGGGCCTGAATGCACTCTCCTTTCATTAGAACCTGGTCTTGGTGGAAGATCATTCTCCACAGATCATGTCCATTCAGGTGTGGCTTATATTTCCTCTTCATGGCTCTGTTGTACCCTGAGAATCTGATGATAAATCCCTTGGATGGGGAAGACAAATGAGGAACCTCCTGAGCCTGGAGCAGATCTTTTCCAACCATGAACTCACCCATTCATGTGGTCATTGACCTGGCCATGCATCAAGGCCAGCAGGGATGCCAGCATGTTTTGATTTCACATCTTATGAACTCAATTGAGGCAAGAAATTCTCATGTGTAACCTGAGGATGTCAACGACTGTGGGCTTCAACTGACAATTGCATGCATTTTCATCTTCTTCTCCTTATCAACCATGATGACATTTCCCAGTGAACTGAAATATGCTTCCACTCCAAAACTTATCTCGAGGCACTATGCATACTTATACTTTTATGCACATTTCAGTTTTATACACAATATGTGACCACATATTTTACACAAGTGTATCATTAGTCAGCAGATTTATTCTTTATTTATTTTGATTGTCCTTCACAGACATTTTTCCTTGGTTCTTTCTCTTTGTCAATTGATTGTTTTAATTAAAATCAACATTCACAGTCCTGAGTGACATCACAGGAGCACGTTGAAAATAAAACTGATAGATAGATATGCAGAATAAAAAAATGAAAAAAAAAAAAAAACAGTGCCAACTTCAAAGACCTACACATTTCTACTTATACTGTCCTCAACAATTGCATAGATTTGGACTCCCTAATCATAGAGGTGATACAATTGAATGGATCTTGCCACCATTTCTACCAGAAAACAGGTTTCCAAATGGAGTTTTGACTCTGGGTCATGTATGTTGTACTTGGGGCTTGGACACAGATGCTAATTCAGCCCTCTGCCACCTACAATGGTTCTGTTCTTTCTGTTCCCCTTTGACCCTGAATGGCTTAGAGCACTATAGCATGTTGAATTCAAGGAAAGCATTGTTTCATCTTTCACCAATGAACCTGGACAAGAACAAAGTGTGTCAAAGCACCTTCATTATTTCTTTGACTGTGTCCCTCAGGTCAAGTGCACAAAGCTTAGCATCAAGGCCCAGTGCCAGGACTTCTTGTAAAAGCACATCCGTCTCTCTGGTCTGCTCTGGGCCCCAAAGTCCAGGTTTCATGCTGCGGAATCACCACTATTCAGTTCTACCTCACGGACCCGGGAAAAGACAGGCAGTTCTAAATGGCAGTCCAGGCCTCTTGCAACTCATTTTAGAAAGGCCAGATCTTTTACAACAACCAGCACTACTCCAAAAGGAGTCTCAATGGAGCACAATGTTGAAGGGCTTGTCATAAGTGGGCACAATAACTACATCAGTGCCCCCAAGGCGCTCATGCTAGGCCACATCCCTTGCCCTTGCTGTGTGAAAGAAGGCAATTCACAGACAAAGTCCTAAAAAAGCATGACTGGCTGGTATTTTGCTTTCTGAGTGACCCAGCTATCCAAGATGCCTTTTGGGTTTGAAATTTGGATTGGAAATTTCAAATACTTCTCCATTTGTCAACTGGGATCACAGCGTCTTTCATGTTGGCCACACTGGCCTCTAATTTGAGACCTTCTTTCATCAAACTAGATCACAGGACCCCTTTCATGTCTAATTCAGAAACCACTCTGGGGCCTGAATGCACTCTCCTTTCATTAGAACCTGGTCTTGGTGGAAGATCATTCTCCACAAATCATGTCCATTCAGGTGTGGCTTATTTCCTGTTCCTGGCTATTTTTTATTCTGAGTATCTGATGATAAATCCCTAGGATGAAGAAGACAAATGAGGAAACTCCTGACCCTGGAGCACATCTTTTGCAACCATCTACTCACCCATCCATGTGGTCATTGACATGGCCATGCATCAAGGCCAGCTGGGATGCCAGCATGTTTTGATGTCACATCTTATGAACTCAATGCAGGCAAGAAATTCTCATGCATCACCTGAGGAGGTCAAAGACTGTGGGCTTCAACTGACTGTTGCATGCATTTTCATATTCTTCTTTTTATCAACCATGAAAGCATGACATATCCCAGGGAAATAAAATATGCTTCCATTCCAAAACTTATCTCAAGGCACTATGCATGCTTATAATTTTATGCACATTTCAGTTTTATACACAATATGTGACCACATATTTTACACAAGTTTATCATTAGTCAGCAGATTTATTCTTTATTTATTTTGATTGTCCTTCACAGACATTTTTCCTTGGTTCTTTCTCTTTGTAAATTGATTGTTTTAATTAAAATCAACGTTCACAGTCCTGAGTGACATCACAGGAGCACGTTGAAAATAAAACTGATAAATAGATATGCAGAATAAAAAAATGAAAAAAAAAAAAAAACAGTGCCAACTTCAAAGACCTACACATTTCTACTTATACTGTCCTCAACAATTGCATAGATTTGGACTCCCTAATCATAGAGGTGATACATTTGAATGGATCTTGCCACCAGTTCTACCAGAAAACAGGTTTCCAAATGGAGTTTTGACTCTGGGTCATGTATGTTGTACTTGGGGCTTGGACACAGATGCTAATTCAGCCCTCTGCCACCTACAATGGTTCTGTTTTTTCTGTTCCCCTTTGACCCTGAATGGCTTAGAGCACTATAGCATGTTGAATTCAAGGAAAGCATTGTTTCATCTTTCACCAATGAACCTGGACAAGAACAAAGTGTGTCAAAGCACCTTCATTATTTCTTTGACAGTGTCCCTCAGGTCAAGTGCACAAAGCTTAGCATCAAGGCCCAGTGCCAGGACTTCTTGTAAAAGCACATCCGTCTCTCTGGTCTGCTCTGGGCCCCAAAGTCCAGGTTTCATGCTGAGGAATCACCACTATTCTGTTCTACCTCACGGACCCGGGAAAAGACAGGCAGGTCTATATGGCAACCCAGGCCTCTTGCAACTCATTTTAGAAAGGCCAGATCTTTTACAACAACCAGCACTACTCTAAAAGGAGTCTCAATGGAGCACAATGTTGAAGGGCTTGTCATAAGTGGGCACAATAACTACATCAGTGCCCCCAAGGCGCTCATGCTAGGCCACATCCCTTGCCTTGCTGTGTGAAAGAAGGCAATTCACAGACAAAGTCCTAAAAAAGCATGACTGGCTGGTATTTTGCTTTCTGAGTGACCCAGCTATCCAAGATGCCTTTTGGGTTTGAAATTTGGATTGGAAATTTCAAATACTTCTCCATTTGTCAACTGGGATCACAGCGTCTTTCATGTTGGCCACACTGGCCTCTAATTTGAGACCTTCTTTCATCAAACTAGATCACAGGACCCCTTTCATGTCTAATTCAGAAACCACTCTGGGGCCTGAATGCACTCTCCTTTCATTAGAACCTGGTCTTGGTGGAAGATCATTCTCCACAAATCATGTCCATTCAGGTGTGGCTTATTTCCTGTTCCTGGCTATTTTTTATTCTGAGTATCTGATGATAAATCCCTAGGATGAAGAAGACAAATGAGGAAACTCCTGACCCTGGAGCACATCTTTTGCAACCATCTACTCACCCATCCATGTGGTCATTGACATGGCCATGCATCAAGGCCAGCTGGGATGCCAGCATGTTTTGATGTCACATCTTATGAACTCAATGCAGGCAAGAAATTCTCATGCATCACCTGAGGAGGTCAAAGACTGTGGGCTTCAACTGACTGTTGCATGCATTTTTATATTCTTCTTTTTATCAACCATGAAAGCATGACATATCCCAGGGAAATAAAATATGCTTCCATTCCAAAACTTATCTCAAGGCACTATGCATGCTTATAATTTTATGCACATTTCAGTTTTATACACAATATGTGACCACATATTTTACACAAGTTTATCATTAGCCAGTAGATATATTTCCTTATTTATTTTGATTGTCCTTCACAGACGTTTTTTCCTTGGTTCTTTCTCTTTGTCAATTGATTGTTTTAATTAAAATCAATGCGCACACTCCTGAGTGACTTCACAGGAGCACATTGAAAATAAAACTGATAGATAGATATGCAGAATTAAAAAATGAAAAGAAAAACAACAGTGCCAACGTGAAAGACCTACACATTTCTACCTATATTGTCCTCAATAATTGCATAGATTTGGCCTCCCTAATGATAGCGGTGATACATTTGAATTCATCTTCCCACCAGCTCTACCACAAAACAGGTTTCCAAATGGAGTTTTGACTCTGGGTCATGTATGTTGTTCTTGGGGCTTGGACACAGATGCTGATGCAGCCCTGTGCCACCTACAATGGTTCTGTTTTTTCTGTTCCCCTTTTACCCTGAATGGCTTAGAGCACTACAGTATGGTGACTTCAAAGAAAGCATTGTTGCATCTTTCACCAATGAACCTGGACAAGAACAAAGTGTGTTAAAGCACCTTCATTATCCCTTGACAGTGTCCATCAGTCAAGTGCACAGCACTTAGCACAAAGGGCCAGTGCCAGAACTTCACGTGGAAACACCTTTTTTCTCTCCTGATCTGCTTTGGGCCCCAAAGTCCGGGTTTCATGCTGAGGAATCACCACTATTCAGTTCTCCCTCAAAGCCCTGGGGAAAAGACAGTGAGGTCTACATGGCAGCCCAGGCCTCTTGCAACTCATTATAGAATGGCCAGTTCCTCCACAACAACCAGCACTACTCCTATACTAGGACTCAATGGAGCACAATGTTGAAGGGCTTTTCCCAAGAGGGCACAATAACTACATCAGTGACCCAAGGCGCTGAGGCTAGGCTGCTTCCCCCACCCTTCTCATTTGAAAAAAACGCCATTCACAGACACAGGTCCAAAAAAGCATGACTGGGTGGTATTTTGTTCTCTGAGTGACCCAGCTATTTAAGATGCCTTTTCTGTTTGAAATTTGGATTGTAAATTTCAAATACTTCTCCATTTGTCAATTGGGATCACAACTTTTTGCATGTTGGTCACATTGGCCTCCAACTTGAGACCTTTTTACCTCAAACTCCATCACAGGACCCCTTTCCTGTCTAATTCAGAAACCACTCTGGGGCCTGAAATCAATCTCTTTTCATTAGAACCTAGTCTTGGTGGAACTTTATTCTCCACAAATCATGTCCCTTGATGTGTGGCCTATTTCCTGTTCCCCGCTCTGTTGTACCCTGAGTATCTGATGACAAATCCCTTGGATGGAGTAGACAAATGAGGAAACTCCTGACCCTGGAGCAGATCTTTTGCAACCATCTACTCACACATCCATGTGGTCATTGACCTGGCCATGAGTCAAGGCCAACAGGGATGCCAACATATTTTGATTTCACATCTTATGGACTCAATGGAGGCAAGAAATTCTCATGCGTCACCTGAGGAGTTCGAAGACTGTGGGCTTCAACTGACTATTGCATGCATTTTCATCTTCTTCTCCTTATCAACCACGAAAGCATGACATTTCCCAGTGAACTGAAATATGCTTCCAGTCCAAAACTTATCATGAAGCACTATGCATGCTTATACTTTTATGCATATTTCAGTTTTATACACAATATGTGACCACATATTTTACACAAGTGTATCATTAGCCAGCAGATTGATTTCCTTATTTATTTTGATTGTCCTTCACAGATGTTTTTTATTTGTTCTTTCTCTTTGTCAATTGATTGTTTTAATTAAAATCAACGTGCACAGTCCTGAGTGGCTTCACAGGAGCACATTGAAAATAAAACAGATAGATATGCGGGAAAAAAAATTAAAAGAAAAAAAACAGTGCCATCTTCATAGACCTGCACATTTCTACCTATACTGTCCTCAACAATTGCCTAGATTTGGCCTCCCTAATGATAGTGGTGATGCATTTGAATGGATCTTGACACCAGCTCTACCAGAAAACAGGTTTCCAAATGGAGTTTGGCTCTGGGTCATGTATGTTGTTCTTGGGGCTTGGACACAGATGCTCTTGCAGCCCTGTGCCACGTACAATGGTTCTGTTTTTTTCTGTTCCCCTTTGACCCTGAATTTCTTAGAGGGTTGCTGCATAAGTGGAAGCTGCTTGGAGTAATGAATGCCACAGGAAAATTCAAAGGCAGGATGAAAATGAAAAAAGGTCTTATATTCTTTTTCTCTCTCCTGTTCCAGCCAACACTGTAAACACTCTAACTCCAACCACCACCTTCTTCTTCTTCCCACACACTCTAACCAACCTCACCCAGTCATATACATGTAGCTTTAACAAGGACAAGTGCTCACAGCTCGAGCTTACAGGTTCATCACATAGTGTTCACGGGCATACAAAGATTCTTTGAATAATGTATAAATATCAGGTGGAAACTAGAACATCTTTTATGGCTCTCAGCTAACTGCAATCTTTAGCTATCTCCTGATTATAGGCTCCTTCATTTCGCCCTTTAAGTTTTACAAGAGGGGATGTTCTAGGACGTCCATGTGCAACTGACATTCTTACCCATCATGGGAATCGAGGCTGTCCTAACTCCTGGCTTAGGGGGACATGCCGGCCTCATTAGACTGTCTTGTATGACTGTGTCGTGTTTTAGGTTATCCCCTTCTGGGGATCTTACCCGTCATAGGCTAACCAGCCATCAAATCGAGCCCTTCAGGATCGACTGTGTGTTGACTAACAACCGTCCAATTTTTAGGAGATGCTGCAGCTTTAAGGCGGCAAGCTTACTGCTGATGAGCCAAGTTTCCATAGCATATCAAGTTCTTTAAGCGAATCAGCTTCCCTTAGTTTCATCAAGTAAAGCACTGAGTTCTCTTAGACAAATACCCGCAAGGCATTGTCCCATAATGTCGCAAAATAATGAAAAATCAAAATGTCCATAAGTTATAACACGTAGATTCAGGAGACCCCATCTATGTAGAGCAGAGGCCACACTGCTGGTGAGGTTGTTCAATGCTTGAGCAGCAGGGATGCTTGCAGCGACCGCGGTTCCTGCAGTTGTAGCAGCAGTCATCTTTTTTATGTCTAGACAATGCCACTGGCGAATCTTCAGGGCCCGCTACCTAAAAACTCAAGCATCCGTCATTTAGGGAATGGCAGTGCTATTCCAGCACTGAGATCAAAAGGTGAGCTGTCAAACTAAAAACAGAATTATTAGAGTAGAAAATAAAAGTTGATCTCTGTTCACAACACATTGCTGCTTAAGCTCCCACAAACATAAGCTGGCAAAATATCACATATTTCTGATTATTCAGAAATAATCAAAGAGAAACTGAGTGTGTTTACTGCATTAAAGATAAAGAAATGCTAACGGCACTTTGGAAAAATAATTTGTTAGCTAGAATCCTCGAGTCTCTATATATACAGCAATCCTATACCTGTTGAAATAATTCAAATTAATCAGCTATTAAACAAATGAAGTTAATAACAAATAAATGATCCTATGTCAAAACACCAAAATATCAGGTTATACAACATTAATCATATTCACAGCTGAAGAGAAGTCCCGGAAACAACTATAAATCAAAATTGATTATCATTATAATTGATTATCTAATTAAATTAGTCAAAACTTATATGAATATCTATCTATATATATATTGATTATCTAATTAGAATATTCTAAGGTTAAATGAATTAACATTATTTGGATCTATATCTGTCCATTTATTTTCATAAGCGCTTAATTATTTGTGACGTCACACTAGACAGACGCACATATAAACATATATTTGTGACATCACATTAACATGAAATTTAGACAAATGCACAGACATAAAGACATATATAAAAGAAAAAAATACAATTGTGTATACGCTAAAGAGAGATCCTCCCGTCCCAGCCTGGAAGAATGAAATTTAAGTTGTAAATTTAAAGGAGGACTCTTTTAAGGGAATCACTCCATACCTTCATTTTGGTCCTCTTTATTTTGTACTTGTTTATTCAATCTAGACTCCTCAATAACTTCATCTTGATCCTTTTGACTTTGTACCTGCTTTATCAATCTAGATGGTATCCATATTGGAGAGGATTCATGCTTTGGAAAAACACAAACAGATCCTCTCCCCCAAATTAATACTGGGTCTGGACCCTTCCATGTACCTGAGAGAACATCCTTCAAGTAAACCAAAGGTTTATGTTGTTGGTGTGGTTTCCAGTGTCTATCTCCAGCCAAATATCCATTAGAATCTAAAGTTAAGAAATTTAAGGTAAACAGGGCAACTGCCAATCTGTCCTTAGGATTTTTCCAGTTTCCATCTTTTTGCTTTAGTAACATATTTTTAAGTGTCCAATTTGCTCTTTCAATTATTCCTTGTCCCTGAGGATTTTAAGTGATACCTGTTTTGTGGATTATTTTGAATTTTGAACAAAATTGTTTGAAGGATGTGGATGTATATGCAGGGCCATTATCTGTTTTAAGCATTTTGGGGATGCCCAATGCAGCAAAAGCTTGCAGACAATGAGATGTAGTATCTTTAACTTTTTCTCTGGAATGTAAGGAAGCAAAAATCATGCCTGAGCATGTATCTATGGTGACATGAATAAATCGTAATTTTCCAAAACTTGGCTCATGAGTGACATCCATCTGCCACAAGTGATTGGGCATCAAACCTTGTGGGTTAACCCCATAATGTGGATTGGGCAAATGTGTTACACAAGATGGACATTCTTTTACAATTCTACGAGCTTGTTCTTTTGTGATTTTAAATTTTTGTCTTAAGGTAGTGCTATTGACGTGGAACTGGGAATGAAATAAAGTAGCTTGTTGTACTGTAGTAAATACAAATATTGTTTTAGTGAGGGCATTCATCAGCTTTTTGATTACCTTCATGGATAGGACCAGGCAGATTAGTGTGAGCTCTTATGTGACCTATAAATAAAGGTTCTTTTCATTGCCATAGGAGATTTTGGATTTGAGAAAACAATTTAAAAGCTGGAGTATGTGGTGCTATTGGACCTGCTAACTCCAATTTAGGGACAGCATGTACAATATAGTGGCTGTCTGAAAAAATATTCATAGGCTGTTCTTTAAAATTTTCCAGAGCTATTATTATAGGTTTGAGTTCCACTAATTGAGCTGATTTTTGATTAGTGATATCGATCATTTTTTCATTTTGAGTGACTACTGCAGCAGTACCGTTAGAGGATCCATCTGTAAATACATTAAATGCTTTAGGGATGGGTTGATTTTTTATTACCTGTGGGAATATGATAGGATGATTGACACAAAAGGACAGTATAGGAGATTTAGGAATATGATTGTCAAAATTTGCAGAAGTAGAGCATCTAGCTATAGCCCAATCATTATTATTGAAGCACAAATATTCAACATGTGATGATGAATAAGGAGTAATAATAGTAGCGGGATGAATTCCAAATATTTTAGTAGAGGTTTTAAGTCCTTGAAGAATAAGTTTAGCCACCATGGAGGTATAAGACTCAATTGTGCTTTTAGGAGAGACAGGCAAATGTATCCATAATATAGGTCCCTGTTGCCAAAATACTCCTGTGGGTGTATATTGTGAAGGAATAATAATCAATATTAGTGGTTGAGCAAAATCAAATCTATCACAATGGGATCTTTCAATGGCCTGTTCTACTAATTTTAGAGCTCTCCTGGCATCAGGAGTTAATGTTCGCGGTGAGGATGGATCAGGGTTCCCGCGAAGGATGTCAAATAAAGGTTTTAATTGTCCAGTAGTGAGGCTTAGTGTAGGGCGAAGCCAATTAATGTCTCCCAGTAGTTTTTGGGAATCATTGAAGGTGGTCAAATGTTCTTTACTTACTAGAATTTTGGGGGGGTTAACAAAAGTATCCACAAGTATCCATGATTTTAAAGCCTAAATATAGTATAGGTGATCTGCTTTGAACTTTTTCTTCTGCTATATATAATCCATATTTTTTAAAATTTTTTGTTATTTCACTAAATATGTTAAATAAGATTTGTTGATTAGGGTGAGCTATTAAAACATCGTCCATGTAGTGTAGACACATGAGGTCTTGATATTTGTTTTTAATGGGCTGTATAGCTCTGTCCACATATAGTTGGCACATTGTAGAGCTATTTGCCTTTCCCTGCGACAATACTTTCCATTGATATCTTTTATCAGGGCCATTATTATTGATAGAAAGAATTGAAAAAGCAAACCTGGGGGCATCCAGAGGATGTAGGGGAATGGAAAAGAAACAGTCCTTTATATCAAGAGTTATAAGGTAATAGTTTTTTGGAATAGCTACAGGATTAGGAAGTCCAGCTTGGGTAGGGCCCATAATTTGCATTGTTTTGTTAATTTGTCTTAGGTCTTGTAATAGTCTCCATTTTCCCGATTTTTTCTTAATTACAAATATGGGACAATTCCAGGGAGAGGTGGAAGGCTCTATGTGTCCTGCTTCTAATTGTTCTTTAATTAATTGATGGGCCGCTTGCAATTTTTCTTTGGATAGGGGCCACTGAGGGACCCAAACTGGCTTATTAGAGAGCCATGGTATTTTTAAAATTGTTTTCTCAGTGGCCCCTAGAAAAAATGCCTTTTGTCTTTTTTATTATGATTAGGATTTTTATTCTTTACACCTGCAGGCTTGGTTGCTAGGTGTAGCCCCATTTGATGTAGAATATCTCTTTCCCATAGGGTAACTGGCAAGCTGTTTAATACATAAGGTTGGAATGATCCTTTGTGTCCTTCATCCTCCCAATTCAAGATTATAGCACTCTGTGCTGGTGTATTAATATATCCCCTATATCCCAAGCCTCTTAAACTGGTTGAGGCTTTCTGTAGAGGCCAGTGCTTAGGCCATTGTTTTAGATTTATGATGGAAGAGTCAGCTCCTGTATCAATCAGCCCCTCCATCTCTATGCCTTGAATTTTTATTTTGCACATAGGCCTCCATGAACAATCCTGAACCCAGAAAGCCATAGGTCCCAAACCGGTGGAACTGAATTTCTATTTTGTGGCATGCTTTTAAAAGTATTATGGAGACTGGGAAGAAGGAGCAGCTGTGCAATTCTGTCTCTTTGATTTACAGAGATGATGCCCCTGTGTGTACTTAGCATTATTTTAATCTCTCCATTATAAACTGAATCAATAATCCTTGGTATAACATTAATGCCTAATAAACTCTTGGAACTATGCCCAAGGATTAGTCCCACAGTTCCTGAGGGGAGAGGTCCCCTGATTCCCATAGGAATCAACTGAACCCCCATTTCAGGTGTTAGGACTATCCGGGTGGTGGAACAGAGATCTAATCCTGCACTTCCTCTTGTCTCTCTGACAAGGGAGTTAATGGGTAGGAGTGATTGTGATGAGGAATCATCTGGATCTGAGGTCATTCCTCCTCTAGTGCCTCATACATTTGTGGGCCCCGGGGCATTGGGCCCCATGCCCCATTTTTTGAAATCCTGGACAAATCATTTCCATATATATCATATCTGGAATGGCATTGATTGGCCCAATGTATACCCTTTTTGCACCTGGGGCATCGGCCTGGAGCGTGGTATGAATTTGATCTTATTACCCTTACGGGATATTGTTTAGCATATCTTGGTTGATTATAATAATTTTATCTGGAATATCCTGTTCTAGGTTGAATCCTTTGGGAATTTTAAGGGAGAAATTTTTCATCACTGCAGCAATTACATTGCCTGTGATAACAGCCTCGTTAATGTCTTTGCACAGTCTGATATAAACTGATAAGTCTTTTTTACTTCTCCACGGCCTTATTGCACCCTGGCAATATTTATTAGTGTTCTCGTATGCTAATTGGATAACTAGGGGCATAGCTTGCTCGACTTCACCAAAAACTCTAGATGTTGTTTTTAAGAGTCTATCTACAAAATCAGCGTAAGGTTCATTAGGCCCTTGTATAACTTTTGATAGGCTGCCTTGCAGATCCCCTGTGCCTGATATTGTCTTCCAGGCTTTGACAGCTTCTGTGTGTATCTGGGCATACACACCAGGATCGTATTGTAGCTGATTTTGTAGTTCGGCGAACTGACCTTCCCCTGTGAGCATATCTATATTGCATTGAGGAAAACCTGCTGCAGCATTTCTCTTTGCTATTTCTGAACAAAGTTCCTGGAATTGAGTTTTCCAGATTAGGTATTGTCCCCCACTTAGTACCACTCTGCATTGACTTTTCCAATCTGAGGGGGCTAAGATTAGGGTGTTAAGTGACTCTATCATACTTAATGTGAACGGAACTTGAGGCCCATAGGTCATTACTGCCTCTTTAAAATTCTTTATTGTTTTAAAGTCTAGGGACTCGTGATACCTTTGTCCCTCTTCATTTTGAAATACTAACAGTTCTAGGTGCTCCTGCGGTCTATGCTGTTCGAGAGCGTATAAGGCCTCCAATTTCTACCTCAAGGGAATGTACACTCTGATCAATACTCCTTATTGTTTCTGTTAGGGATTCTATCCATGAAGGAGCAGAGGGCACTAGTGGTTCCTCTATTTGATGGTCTTTTCTCTTTGTTTAATGTCTTTTTGTTCTTGTTATTGGAGACTGAGCTCCCCAAATTGCTTTTTGATTTTTCATCACTACTAGCTTCATAATTCCTAACTGGCTAAGTGGAGGAGACCGTACTTTCATGGTTTGGCTCCTTGTTACTATTATCACTTTCACTAGTATTCTGAGTTTCAGCTTCTAAGGAGAGTACATACTCCTCAGCTAATTTTATTAAGCTTCTGATGGCTTTTGCAGTTCTTACTTTTGAATTTACATTACTACTTTCCTTGCTGGTCTCAACTGACTCAGAGGATATGCTCTCTTGTTCACTTTTCTCACTATCCTCTGAGTTCTCGATATCAAAAATTTCATTCATGGCTTTTATGAACTGACTATTTGTTATATTTGCTCCCATTTTTTAAAATTTTCTTTTTTCTTACCTGGCCGCTGAATTCCCTGTACAGGCCACCACTTATTGCTGCCTGAAGTGGAAGCTGCTTGGAGCAATGAACGCCTCAGGAAAATTCAGAGGCAGGATGAAAATGAAAAAAGGTCTTTTAATCTTCTTCTCTCTCCGGCTCCAGCAATCACTCCAAACGCTCTAACTCCAACCACCACCTTCTTCTTCTTCCCACACACTCTAACCAACCTCACCCAGTTATATACATATAGCTTTAACAAGGACAAGTGCTCACAGCTCAAGCTTACAGGTGCGTCACAAAGTGTTCAAGGGCATACAAAGATTCTTTGAATAATGTATAAATATCAGGTGGAACCTAGAACATCTTTTATGGCTCTCAGCTAACCACAATCTTTAGCTATCTCCCTGATTATAGGCTCCTTCATTAGAGCACTACAGCATGGTGACTTCAAAGAAAGCATTGTTGCATCTTTCACCAATGAACCTCAACAAGAACAAAGGGTGTCAAAGCACTTTCATTATCCCTTTGACAGTGTCGCTCAGGTCAAGTGCACAGAGCTTAACAGCAAGGCCCAGTGCCAGGACTTCTTGTGGAAGCACCTTCCATCTCTCCTGGTCTGCTCTGGGCCCCAAAGTACAGGTTTCATGCTGAGAAATCACCATTATTCAGTTCACCCTCAGGGCCCCGGGAAAAGACAGGGAGGTCTAGATGGCAGCCCAGGCCCCTTGCAACTCATTTTAGAAAGTCCAGATCTTCCACAACAACCAGCACTACTCCTGTACGAGGCTTCAATGGGGCACAATATTGAAGGGCTTTTCCCAAGACGGCACAATAACTACATCAGTGACACAAGGCACTCAGGCTAGGCTGCTTCCCCCATTCTTCCTGTATAAAAAAAAAAAAATGCCATTCGCAGACAAAGGCCCAAAAATCCATGACTGGCTGGTATTTTGCCCTCTGAGTGACCCAGCTATCCAAGATGCCTTTTGGGTTAGAAATTTGGATTGGAAATTTCAAATACTTCTCCATTTGTCAGTTGGGATCACAGCATCTTGCATGTTGGCCACACTGGCCTCCAACTTGAGACCTTTTTACCTCAAACTCCATCACAGGACTTCTTTCATGTCTAATTCAGAAACCACTCTGGGGCCTGAATGCACTCTCCTTTTATTAGAACCTGGTCTTTGTGGAACTTCATTCTCCACAGATCATGTCCATTCAGGTGTGGCTTATATTTCCTCTTCATGGCTCTGTTGTACCCTGAGAATCTGATGATAAATCCCTTGGATGAAGAAGAAAACTGAGGAAATTCCTGACCCTAAAGCAGATCTTTTCCAACCAAGAACTCACCCATCCATGTCATTGACCTGGCCATGCATCAAGGTCAGCATGGATGCCAGCATGTTTTGATTTCACATCTTATGAACTCAATGGAGGCAACAAATTCTCATGGTTCACCTGAGGAAGTCAAAGACTGTGAGCTTCAACTGACTGTTGCATGCATTTTCATCTTCTTCTCCTTATCAACCATGAAAGCATGACATTTCCCAGTGAACTGAAATATGCTTCCTGTCCAAAACTTATCACGAGGCACTATGCATGCTTATACTTATATGCACATTTCAGTTTTATACACAATATGTGACCACATATTTTACACAAGTGTATCATTAGCCAGCAGATTGATTTTCTTATTTATTTTGATTGTCCTTCACAGACGTTTTTCCTTGGTTCTTTCTCTTTGTCAATTGATCATTTTAATTAAAGTCAACATGCATAGTCCTGAGTGACTTCACAGGAGCACATTGAAAATGAAAGGCTGCACCCAGGGCCCGACCTGGGGAAGGGCATCCTCCATTATCGGGAAGAGTGCGACCTGCCCAGATGAGACCAGAGCAAGTGGTAGGCACCTGCCCGCTGGAAGGAGAGACCCAGCTGCCAGTTTCCCTGGCCTCCAGGGCCCAGAGTACCATTTCCCTGCTGCTGCACGCAGGCCAGACCTGCAGAAGTGCTTCCTCCATTTTCGGGAATAGAGCGACCTGCCCAGCTGCGACCAGAACAAGAGGTAGGCACCCACCCGCAGAAAGGAGAGACCCAGCCACCAATTTGCCTGATCTTCAGGGCCCAGAGTAGCATCGTCCTGCTGCTGCATGCAGGGCCAGACCTGGGGAAGTGCTTCCTCCACTCCCCGGGCGCGTGCAACCTGCCCAGCTGTGACCAGAGCAAGAGGTAGGCACTTGCCCGCTGGAACGAGAGACCCAGCCACCAGTTTGCCTGGTCTCCAAGGCCCATAGTAGCATCTCCCTGCTGCTGTAAGCAGGGCCCAGCCTGAGGATAAGCAGCCTTCCACTATTCCACTGTGCCATTCTGCAACTGACCAAAGGTGCAGCCTTGACTCCACTAACAGGGTTGCTAACTGGACACGAACCGAGTCCATTGGCTTAAACTGGAAGGGAAAAAAGAAGGGCTTCCAAGGGTCCATTTTGTTTGAGATTTGTTCTGGCTTCAATGTTTTTGTTTTTGTTTGCTTGTTTGTTTTGTTGTTTCTTGGGTTTTTTTTTTTTTTTTTTTGCTTTGTTTTTGTTTTGATTGAGAGTGTGTTTGTGTGCTTCTGCTTCTCTTTTCTTTCTTTTCTTCCTTCTCACTTTTATATTTTTTCTTCTTCCTTCATTTTCCCTATTTATACCCTGCCATTGCATTCTCAACAGAGGCAAAAACAAGTTTTATGCAGAAATTGGGATTTCTAGAATGGGTACAATTGAGATATATAGCAAAGTGGTGTTATATATAGTTTATTCTCTATTTTCTAGACTCACTCTCTCTCTCCTCTCTCTTACACTAATTTCTACTCCTTGTTCTTTTTTTTTCTCTTCTTTTTTTTCTTTTCCATCTTTCTTTATTTCTTCTCTCAACCACTGCATAAGTTAGGTTTATATATAAATCGGTCTTTCCACCTAATCATTCACTCCATTCTCTTTCCTCTCTCGTTGGCTGATACTAAACCACTTCCATAGAACTCTCTTTTCATATTTTCTAAGAAAGAACAAGTCAATACATTCACTTCCTTCTTCCTAAACATATCATCTCTGTGTCCATTACTTGAAAGTATAAAACCCCATCAGAAGCATACAGAGTAAATTGGAAACAATATCTGGGTTAACTAAATCAGTACATCATGATCAAACTGGGATTCTCTGAATAGAAAGTGTTTGATTTTAAAGTGTAAAGGTAATATAAGGGGATCTGATAGCATTGTACTAAAGGAGCAACGTAAGGTTTTAAGGTAAGATCAAAATAGACAAGGTCCCACAGTGCAGGAAGAATAGATGCACAAGCAATATGAAGAAACAAGGGAAGAAAGTGACACAAACAAATCAATATATCTCCTCAGTAGATTCCATGGCATGCACAGTTGGTGAAATGCCAGAGATGGAATTTAGAAACTACATATTCCAAATGTTAGTGGAACTTAAGAATGAACTCAAAAATGAGATGAGGGAGCAAATACAGGAGGCAAAAGATCATTTTGACAAAGAACTCCATAAACAAATACAGGAAGTAAAAGATTGCTTCAATAGGGAGATAGAGGCTCTAAAGAGAAACCAAACAGAAATTCCAGAAATGAAAGAAGCAATAAACCGAAATAAAAGCTCAATCGAAAGTATCACCAACAGAGTAGATCACTTGGAAGAAAGAACCTCAGACAATGAAGACAAAATATATATCCTAGCGAAATATCTAGATTACACAGCAAAAATAGTAAGAAACCAAGAACAGAACATTCAAGAATTACGGAACAACATAAAAAGACCAAACATAAGAGTGATTGGGGTAGAGGAGGGGGCAGAGTTTCAAGCCAAAGGAATGAGTAATTTATTTAATGAAATAATTACAGAAAATTTTTCAGAATTGAGGAATGAATGGGAAAACCAAGGTCAAAAGGCCTACCAAACACCAAACATACAAAATCACAACAGATCCACACCAAGACACATTATAATGAAAATGCCTAATATACTGAGCAAGGAGAGAATATTAAAAGCCACAAGAGAAAGGAAGCAGATTACATATAGGGGGAAACCAATCAGACTATGTTCAGATTTTTCTACGCAGACCTTAAAAGCAAGAAAATCCAGGAATAGCATATTTCAAGCTCTGAAGGAAAAGGGATATCAACCAAGAATCTTATATCCAGAAAAATTGAGCTTTAGATTCGAAGATGAAATAAAAACCTTCCACAACAAGCAAAAGTTAAAAGATTTTGCATCTCAAAAGCCAGGACTTCTGAACATCCTGGGCAAAATTTTTCATGAAGAAGAAGAGAAAAATAACAATGAAAATCAACAAAGGGAGATATTAAACTAAGGGAAATACCAACCAGAAGAGAAACCAAATCAAGCTAAAGATCATAATACAAATAAAAATGGATGGGAATAAAAATCACATCTCAATAATAATCCTGAATGTTAATGGCCTAAACTCGCCATTCAAAAGACACAGATTATCTGAATGGATTAAAAAAAATGACCCAACAATTTGCTGTCTCCAAGAAACACACCTCATAGAAAAAGACATCAATAGACTGAAGGTGAAAGGCTGGGAAAAGTCTTATCACTCACATGGCCTGCAGAAGCAAGCAGGGGTTTCCATTCGCATTTCAAATAAGGTAGACTTCAAGCTAAAGTTAATCAAAAGGGACAAAGATGGATATTTCTTACTACTTAAGGGAACCATTCATCAACAGGATATAACAATCATAAATCTATATGCCCCAAATAATGGAGCACCTACATTCATCAAACAAACGCTTCTCAAGTTCAAGAGTAAAATTGACCACAACACAGTTATTCTAGGGATTTCAACACACCTCTCTCACCAATGGCTAGATCATCCAAACAAAAGCTAAACAAAGAAACCTTAGGCCTCCTTAAAACAATTAATAACTTAGACCTAACGAACATATATAGAATATTTCATCCCTCAGTAAACGAATACACTTTTTTATCAGCAGCACATGGCTCCTTCTCCAAAATAGACCATATATTATGTCACAAGGCAAATCTCAGCAAATATAAAAAAATAGAGATACTACCCTGCATGCTATCAGACCATAAAGGGATGAAATTGGAAATCAACCACAAAACAAGGAATAAGAAAAACTACTCCAACAACTGGAAACTAAAAACATGCTACTGAATGAACAAGGGGTTGAAGAAGACATCAAAGAGGAGATTAAAAAATTCCTAGAGGTAAATGAGAAAACAGATACATCATATAGAAATCTCTAGGACACTATGAAGGCAGTAGTAAGAGGAAAATCCATTGCACTGAGTTCATTCCTTTAAAGGAAAAAAAAAACCAACAAATAAATGACTTAACATCACACCTCAAAGCACTAGAAAAAGAAGAACAGATCAACACCAAGAGAAGCAGAAGACAGGAAATAACTAAAATCAGAGCAGAAATTAATGAAATTGAGACTAAGGAAACAATTCAAAGAATTGACAAAACTAAAAGTTGGTTCTTTGAAAAAATAAACAAAATTGACAGACCCTTAGCGATGCTAATGAAAAGAAGAAGAGAAAAAAACTCAAATTACTAACATTCATGATGAAAGAAGGAATATCACAACAAACACCTCAGATATACAGAAGATAACTAGAAATTACTTTGAAAAATGGTACTCTAATAAAATAGAAAATACTGAATGCATTGACAGATTTCTAGAGTCCTATGATTTGCCTAAACTGGATCTGGAGGCTATACAAAATTTAAACAGATCGATTACAAGCAAAGAAATAGAAGATGTCATCAAAAAGCTACCAACAAGGAAAAGTCCAGGACCTGATGGGTTTACAGCAGAGTTCTACAAGACTTTCAAAGAAGAACTAATTCCAATGCTCTTCAAACTATTTCAAGAAATAGAAAAAGAGGGAGCTCTTCCTTTCTATGAGGCCAATATTACATTAATTCCAAAGCCAGGCAAAGATGCATCCAAAAAAGAAAACTTCAGGCCAATATCTTTAATGAACATACATGCAAAAATCCTCAACAAAATTCTGGCAAATTAGATACAAAAACATATCAAAAAGATAGTGCACCATGATCAAGTGGGGTTTATTCCAGGGATGCAAGGCTGGTTCAACATTCAGAAATCAATAAACATAATACATCACATCAATAGACTTAAAGATAAAAATCATATGATTATCTCAATAGACGCAGTAAAAGCATTTGACAAAACACAGCACCCCTTTATGTTCAAAACACTGGAAAAACTAGGAATATCAGGAACATATCTCAACATTATAAAAGCTATTTATGCAAGGCCCAGAGCTAACATTATCTTAAATGGAGAAAAATTGAAAGCATTCCCTCTAAAAACTGGAACAAGACAGGGATGCCCCCTTTCACCACTGCTATTTAACATAGTACTGGAAAATCTGGCCAGAGCAATTAGACAGACAAAAGAAATTAAAGGGATCCAGATAGGAAAAGAAGAGCTCAAATTAGCACTATTTGCTGATGACATGATAATATACCTAGAAGACCCAAAAAAACTCTCCCAGAAAACTTTTACAACTAGCAAATGAATTTGGCAAAGTAGCAGGACACAAAATCAATACCCATAAGTCAAAGGCATTTTTGTACATAAGTGACAAAGCCTCTGAAAGGGATATGATGAAAACTACCCCATTTACAATAGCAACAACAACAAAAAAAAAAAAATACCTGGGAATCAACTTAACAAAAGAGGTGAAAGACCTCTATAAGGAAAATTATACAACACTAAAAAAATAAATCATAGAAGAACTCAGAAGATGGAAAGACCTACCTTGTTCTTGGATAGGTAGAATCAATATTGTCAAAATGTCCATACTACCAAAAGCATTATACAGATTTAATGCAATTCCAATCAAAATTCCAATGTCATTCTTCAAAGAAATAGAAAAAGCAGTCATGAAATTCATCTGGAGAAATAAGAGACCCAGAATAGCCAAAGCAATCCTGAGCAAGAAAAGTGAAGCAGGGGGCATCACCATACCAGACTTTAAATTATACTATAGAGCAATAGTAACATAAACAGCATGGTATTGGCACCAAAACAGACTGGTGGACCAATGGTACAGAATTGAGGACACAGAGACTAATACATATAATTTCAGCTATCTTATATTAGACAAAGGTGCCAAAACTGTACAGTGGAGAAAGGATAGCCTCTTCAACAAATGGTGCTGGGAAAACTGGAAATCCATATGCAACAAAATGAAATAGCACCCTTGTCTCTCACCATGCACAAAACTCAATTCAAAGTGGATCAAAGACCTAGGAATAGACCAGAGACAATACTTCTAATAGAAGAAAAAGTAAGTTCCAATTTTCAACATGTTGGATTAGGCCCCAAGTTCCTTAGTAAGAATCCTGTAGCGCAAGAACTATTACCAAGAATTAATGAATGGGATAGATTTGAACTAAAAAGCTTCTTATCAGCAAAAGAAACAATCAGTGAGGTGAATAGAGACCCAACTAATTGGGAACAAATATTTAATACATGCACATCAGATAGAGCACTAATTTCTAGAATATATAAAGAACCCAAAAATCTTAACACCAAAAAAGCAAATAACCCAATCAATAAATGGGCTAAGGAATTGAAAAGACACTTCTCAGAAGAAGATGCACATTTAATCAACAAATACATGAAAAAATGCTCAACATTGCTGGCAATTAGAGAAATACAAATCAAAACTACTCTAAGATTTCATTTCAGTCCAGTCAGAATGGCCGCTATCAAGAACACATACAACAATAAATGTTGGAGAGGATGTGGGGAAAAGGCACACTCACACATTGCTGGTGGGACTGCAAAATGGTGCAACCGCTATGGAAAGCAGTATGGAGATTTCTTGAGAAAATGGGAATGGAACCACCCTATGACCCTGCCATCCCACTCCTGGGTCTATTCCCAAAAGACTTAAAAAAAGCATATTACAGTGACACAGTCACTTCAATGTTTATAGCAGCACAATTCACAATAGGTAGGTTGTGGAACCAAACTAGATGACCCTCAGTAGATGAGTGGATAAAGAAAATATGGTATATATACAAAATGGAATTTTACTCAGCAATAAGAGAGAATAAAATAATGGAATTTGCAGGTAAATGGATGAAGTTGGAGAATATAATGCTAAGTGAAATTAGTCAACCTCAAAAATCCAAATACCAGCCGGGCGCGGTGGCGCACGCCTGTAATCCCAGCACTTTGGGAGGCTGAGACAGGAGGATCATGAGTTCAAAGCCAGCCTCAGCAATGGCAAGGCACTTAGCAACTCAGTGAGACCCTGCCTCTAAATAAAATACAAAAAAGGGCTGGTGATGTGGCCCAGTGGTCGAGTGCCCCTGAGTTCAATCCCCGGTACCAAAAAAAAAAAAAAAAAAAAAAATCCAAATACCGAATGTTTTCTCTGATATAAGGAGGTTAGTTCACAGTGTTGTTGGAAGGGGATACATAAGATCAGAGGAACACTAGAATGGTCAACTGAAAGAAAGAACAAAGTGGGGAGCAAGGTGGGAAGAAGGGAAGGAAAAGAATTGGTGGTTGAATGAGATGGATATCATTATCCTAAATGCATGACTGAAGATCTGAATGGTACATATATACTTTGTATACAAGCAGTTGTATGTAAAACATACTATACTTGTGCATTATGAATAAGTAGATAAATAATTTAAAAATTAAAAAAAGAAAACTGATAGATATATATGCAGATTTTAAAAAATGAAAAAAAAAAAAAAAAAAACAGTGCCAACTTCAAAAAACTACACATTTCTACCTATACTGTCCTCAACAGTTGTATAGATTTGGCCTCCCTAATGATACTGGTGATACATTTGAATGGATCTTGCCACCAGCTCTACCAGAAAACAGGTTTCCAAATGGAGTTTTAACTCTGCGTCCTGTATGTGGTTCTTGGGGCATAGACACAGATGGTAATGCAGCCCTGAGCCACCTGCAATGGTTCTGTTATTTCTTTTCCCCATTGACCCTGAATGGCTTAGAGCACTACAGCATGGTGACTTCAAAGAAACCATTGTTGCATCTTTCACCAATGAACCTCAACAAGAACAAAGTGTGTCAAAGCACCTTCATTATCCCTTTGACAGTGTCCCTCAGGTCAATGCACAAAGCTTAGCACCAAGGCGCAGTGCCAGAACTTCTTGAAGAAGCACTTTCTGTCTCTCCTGGTCTGCTCTGGGCCCCAAAGTACAGGTTTCATGCTGAGGAATCACCACTATTCAGATCTCCCTCAGGGACCTGGGAAAAGACAGGGAGGTCTAGATGGCAGCCCAGGCCTCTTGCAACTCATTTTAGAAAGGCCAGATCTTCCACAACAACCAGCACTACTCCTATACGAGGCCTCAATGGAGCACAATATTGAAGGGCTTTTCCCAAGATGGCACAATTACTACATCAGTGCCCCAAGGCACTCATGCTAGGCCTCTTCCCCCACCCTTTCTGAGTGAAAAAAAAAAATGCAATTCGCACACAAAGGCCCAAAAAATCATGACTGGCTGGTATAATGCCCTCTGAGTGACCCAGCTATCCAGCATGCCTTTTGGGTTTGAAATTTGGATTGGAAATTTCAAATACTTCTCCATTTGTCAATTGGGATCACAGCATCTTGCATGTTGGCCACACTGGCCTCCAACTTGAGACATTTTTACCTCAAACTCAATCACAGGACCCCTTTCATGTCTAATTCAGAAACCACTCTGGGGCCTGAATGCACTCTCCTTTCATTAGAACTTGGTCTTGGTGGAACTTCATTTTCCACAAATCATGTCCATTCAGGTGTGGCTTATTTCCTATTCCCGGCTCTGTTGTACCCTGAGTATCTGATGATAAATCCCTTGGATGAAGAAAACAACTGAGAAAACTCCTGACCCTGGAGCAGATCTTTTCCAACCAACTACTCACCCATTCATGTGGTCAATGACCTGGCCATGCATCAAGGCCAGCAGGGATGCCAGCAAGTTTGGATTTCACATTTTATGAACTCAATGGAGGCAACAAATTCTCATGTGTCACCTGAGGTGGTCGAAGACTGTGGGCTTTAACTGACTGTTGCATGCATTTTCATCTTCTTTTTCTTATCAACCAAGAAAGCATGACATTTCCCAGTGAACTGAAATATGCTTCCACTCTAAAACTTATCTCGAGGCACCATGGATGCTTATACTCTTATGCACATTTCAGTTTTATACACAATATGTGACCACATATTTTACACAAGTGTATCATTAGCCAGCAGATTTATTTCCTTGTTTATTTTGATTGTCCTTCACAGACGTTTTTCCTTGGTTCTTTCTCTTTGTCAATTGCTTGTTTTAATTAAAATCAACGTGCACAGTCCTGAGTGACTTCACAGGAGCACGTTGACAATAAAACTGATAGATAGATATGAAGAAAAAAAAATTTTAAAAAAGCAGTGCCAACTTCAAAGACCTACACATTTCTTTATTTTTTTTTATTGTTCTTCACAGATGTTTTTAATGGTCCTTTCTCTTTGTCAATTGATTGTTTTAATTTAAATCAATGTGCACAGTCCTGAGTGACTTCACCGGAGCACATTGAAAATAAAACTGATAGATATGCAGAATAAAAAAAAATTAAAAAAAAAAAAAAAAACTCAGTGCCAACTTGAAAGACCTACACATTTCTAACTATACTGTCCTCAACAATTGCATAGATTTGGCCTCCCTAATGGTAGTGGTGACACATTTGAATAGATCTTGCCACCAGCTATACCAGAAAAAAGGTTTCCAAAGGGAGTTTTTGGTTTTTTTTAAATATTTATTTATTTGCTTTAGTTGTACACAATGTGTTTATTTGTACGTAGTGCTGAGGATCGAACCCGCGCCACGCACGTGCTAGGCGAGCGCTCTACCGCTGAGCCACAACCCCAGCCTCCAAACGGAGTTTTGACTATGGGTCATGTATGGTGTTCTTGGGGTTTGGACACAGATGCTGATGCAGCCCTGTGCCACCTACACTGGTTCTTTTTTTTTCTGTTCCCATGTGACCCTAAATGGCTTAGAGAACTACAGCATGGTGACTTCAAAGAAACCATTGTTGCATCTTTCACCAATGAACCTCAACAAGAACAAAGTGTGTCAAAGCACCTTCATTATCTCTTTGACAGTGTCCCTCAGGTCAAGTGCACAGAGCAAAGTTCCAAGGCCCAGTGCCAGGACTTCATATGGAAGCACCTTCCTTCTCTCCTGGTCTTCTCTAAGCCTCAAAGTACAGGTTTCATGCTGAGGAATCACCATTATTCAGTTCTCCTTCAGGGCCGTGGGATAAGACAGGGAGGTCTAGATGGCAGCCCAGGCCTCTTGCAACTCATTTTAGAAAGGCCAGATCCTCCACAGCAACCAGCACTACTCCTATACTAGGCCTCAATGGAGCACAATACTGAAGGGCTTTTCCCAAGATGGCACAAAAACTACATCATTGCCCCAAGGTGCTCATGCTAGGCTGCTTCCCCCGTTCTTCCTGTGTGAACAAAAACGCCATTCGAAAACAAACGACCAAAAAAGCATGACTGGCTGGTATTTTGCCCTCTGAGTGAACCAGCAATCCAAGATGCCCCTTGGGTTTGAAATTTGGATTGGAAATTTCAAATACTTCTCCATTTGTCAATTGAGATCACAGCATCGTGCATGTTGGCCACACTGGCCTCCAATTTGAGACCTTTTTACCTCAAACTCCATCACAGGATCCCTTTCCTGTCTAATTCAGAAACCACTCTGGGGTCTGAATGCACTCTCCTATCATTAGAACCTGGTCTTGGTGGAACTTCATTCTCCACAAATCATGGCCATGCCCGTGTGGCTTATTTTCTCTTCCCAGTTCTGTTGTACCCTGAGTATCTGATGATAAATCTTTTGGATGAAGAAGACAACTGAGGAAACTCCAGACCCAGGAGCAGATCTTTTCCAACCAAGAACTCACCCATCCATGTGGTCATTGACCTGGCCATGGAACCTCTTGCCCAGGATCTAAGAAACTTGCAATTATTTCCTGTTCTCTAAAACGCTTTTCTGTGAGTTTGAAACTGTTTTGCTACCAAGGGATTCAGCTTTGAGATATTTGAACCAGGAGAGAAGCACATTGTGTCCTTGTGAACTATAGTGCTTTCCTGCGTTTTCTAAGTCATATCATAAACAATTGAGAAATTAAACTAACAGGTGTTTTCAGGCAGATTTGCCTAATCAGTGTAAACATCCAAAAGGTTATAAACAAAACACCTGTGATGGTGGGATGACCAAACTTGGGGAGCCATGAGGGGCTCATGAGAGAATCATTTAACCAGAGTTTTATTGAAATACACACAGAAAACTCGTGCCCAAGAGCTAAGAAGTATGCAACTATTTCACATCCCAAGAACACTTTTTCTGTGAGTTTGAGTCTTTTGCAATCCTAAGCAATTCTGCTTCGAGCTACTTGAACCATGCCTGAAGCAGATTGTGTTGCCATGAAAGAACCAGTTTCCTTAGTTTTCATAGTGGTAGCATAAACCATTGTGGAGTTGGAATAAGATACTTTCTGTCAAATCCGCCTAATCAGGGTCAACATCCAAGAAGCTGTAGACAAAAAACCCGTGATTGTGGGGTGACCAAACTTGGGGAGCCATGAAGAGCTCATGAGAGAAACATTTAATCAGGGTTTCATTGAAATAGAAAAAGAAACTTTGTGCCCAGGAGCTAAGAAACTTGGAATTATTTCCAGTTCACTAAAACGCTTTTCTGTGAGTTTGAAACTGTTTTGCTACCAAGCAATTTAGCTTTGACATACTTGAACCAGGAGAGAAGCACAGTGTGCTCTTGTGAACTAAAGAGATTTCCTGCGTTTTCAAAGTCCTACCATAAACCATTGATGAATTTAACTAACAGTAGTTTTTAGGCAAATTCACCTAATCAGGGTCAACATCCAATAGGCTCTAAACAAAACACCTGTGATGGTGGGATGACCAACTTGGGGAGCCATGAGGGGCTCATAAAAGAATCATTTAATCAGAGTTTCATTGAAATACACAAAGAAACCTCGTGAACAGAAGCTAAGAAACTTGGAATTATTTCCAGTTCGCTAAAACGCTTTTCTGTGAGTTTGAAACTGTTTTGCTACCAAACGATTAAGCTTTGAGATAGTTGAACCAGGAAAGAAGTGCAGTGTGCTTTTGTGAACTAAAATGCTTTCCTGCATTTTCATAGTCCTAGCATAAATTATTGAGATATTAAACTAACAGGCGTGACAAATCCGGATCATATAGCTAGACTAATATGCACAGGGGGTCAATCCCGTGCATGTCCTACCCAGAGCTTGAAGCTGAGTGCTGTGCACACTTCAGAAGACCCTTCATGTCATCTTGTCCGCACAGCCTTCCCACCCCAAACCCATTTCTTCCTCACTGGTAACCATGTTTTCATTCTAGTGCAATGGATAAATACCGCCTGGTTGAATCTCATGCAAAAGGAATCAGATATATGAATTATTTGTACTTCACTCTGCCACTCAAGTTTACACTTGTGAATGCCAAGCAGTTTCCAGTAGGAGGGGCTAAGGGGTTTATTTTCATTACTTTGTAACACTCCATTGTATTCCACAATCGATTACCATATGCCACAATTTATCATGAGAAAATATCAGCAAAACCCAAATGGAGAAAGATTCTACTCGTCTCATTCAACACTTTTGGTGCACATTTACCTGCATTTGTGTTTACATTTATTTACTTACTATACTTTGGTGTGCAAATTTCCCCAAATTTGGCTCATGGACGTACTCACTAGCAGCTTGGCTCTTTTGACAGATCTTTCTATGAGTGCTTTTTTAACTGTCTGGAATAACTAGGTATTCCCTGCACAATTTTTAGTTTTCTTTCACCAGCTCTAGAATTAATTATGTCTTCAAGGAACATGGCTCCTTTTGGTAGAAAATGTCATTAAAAACAGAATATTGGTACCTCCAAGGGCATGGGGCTCCTGACCTCAGGTGATGGAGATACAGGGAATGTAAGAATGGGTTTGTGTGTGTGTGTGTGTGTGTGTGTGTGTGTGTGTGTGTGTGTGTTTTTGCTGGTAATGTATTTAATAGGCCCTTTATCAGATTAGTTTATTATTTTCTACTCTTAGTTTGCTCACAGATTTTTATCATGAATATATATATATATTTGTATGTATATACATATATATATAATATTTTTGAATTGATTTACTTAAGTGTATGAATTTATCTACTTTTCTAATGATTTAGAGAATTGCATTAATTATGAATGTTAAAATGGCCGTGTTCTTGAAATTATTTCAATATATCTTGGTGTATGATCCTTCTAATTTGCTGTGTGATACATTTAGTTAATAGAGTATGTAGTTTAGGATTTTGTTCCTACAATCATGAGTGAGTTTGGTGTTAGTTTCCTTCCTTGCAATGGTCTTAGGTTTTTTTATGAAGGTTCTGAGCCTTTTGTTATTCTCTAGAAGAGTTTGTTTGTATAAGAGCATCATTGTTTCTTTCTTAATGATTTGAGGAATTTACTGGTAAAGTTCTCTGGGACTGAAGTTTTTATTTTGGGAGTTATAATTATGAGTTTATTTACTTAATCACATAGTACTATTCAGGTTTTTCTTTTATTTACATGTGCCCTAAAAAGTTTTTCTTTATTAAGCATAGTCTAGATTTGTCTAAATATTTGAACTTATTGGTTACCACTACAATAATAGCAAACTGCTGGCGACTGCTCAGACATCTGAGACTATTTTCAGTGGAGCCCGCAAGAGACTGAGTAGAACTTTGAAAGTAAACTTAGCTTATGAAAAGAAATGCTGGAAATTCTGATATATTTGTTGTGATAGAGAGGCTGCATGTATCCTCACTTTCCTAGATGCATGGGAGGGAGAAGGGTCCTGTCAGTCACCTCTGGCTGACCTCCAGGTTGTGCACAGCAGGAGGTGAAAGCCAATACTTCCTCCTATGCTGCCTGAATTTCCAAGATGCTCATCCCGTACACTTTGTTTTTTTAAGCAAAGAATGAAAACATACAGGCAAGGCGAAAAACGCATTTCTGTTCACCAGACATTGGTGGGCTTCTAAATTATGCTCACCCCCTGTGACCCATTGGAATATGGTCTCAAAAATAAGAACAAGAATTTTTTGAGAAGACTAGTAGAGAATTCAGATGCTACACATTTCAATATGTAGAATCTACAGATTTAGCATAGGAAAGTAGCTAAGAAGTAGTTTGCAATAAAAAAATTAAAATAAGCAACATAAACACAAGCTGGACATATGTGGGTCTGTGAGTGAGTGGCTCTAATACTAGAACTGCTAAATTATCCAAAATGTTTGGTTCTAACAAAAGGTTTGAGAGCAAAGCAATAAAAATATGTCTCATTAGCAGTAAACGAGTAAACAATAGTAAATGTCCTTGAGGGACTCCGATGAGTAGATAAAGAATCTCTAAAGAATTAATGAAAAGTGTCATAATAATGTCCCACCAAACAACACCAATAAGAATATATAAATCGGGCTGGGGTTGTAGCTCAGCGGTTGAGCGCTCGCCTCACAGGTGCGCCGCCCGGTTCGATCCTCAGCACCACGTAAACATAAATGCATTGCATTGTGTACAACTAAAGTAAATAAATAAATATTTTAAAAAAGAATATATAAATCAAATACAAATATAAAGTAGTATATGTTATTTATTACATACACACAAAACAGAAATTTTTGTATTTTTTTTAAAAAAAATTTAATTTGTTTTAATTAGTTTTGCATGACAGTAGAATGTGCTAATGCACTGTGATATATCATACATATATGGGATATAATTTCTCAGTTTTCAAAGTGTACATGTTGCAGAATCAGATTGGTCATGTAGTCACATATATGCATACAGTAATGATGTCTGTTTCATTCCACTATCGTTCCCATCCCTACATCCCCTCCCTTCCCCTCCCTTCACTTCCCCCTACCTAATCTAATGTAACACTATTTTTCCCTTGTGCCCCCCGCCTTATTGTGAATTAGCATCCACATATTAGAGAAAACATTTGGAATTTGGTTTTGTGGAATTGGCATATTTTGCTTAGTATGATATTCTCCAACCCCAACAATTTGCAGGCAAATGCCATAATTTCACCCTTCTTTAAAGCTGAATAATATTCCATTGAGTATATATACCATATTTTCTTTATCCATTCATCTATTGAGGGATACCTAGGTTGATTCCATAGTCTAGCTATTGTGAATTGAGCTTCTATAAACATTGATGTGGCTGTGTCATTATAGTATGCTGATTTTAAGTCCTTTGGGTATATATATCAAGGAGTGGGATAGCTGGGTCAAATGGTGGTTCCATTCCCAGTTTTCTGAGAAATCTCCATACTGCTTTCCATAGTGGTCGCACCAATGTGCAGTTTTTCCAGCAATGTATGAGTGTACCTTTTTCACCACATCCTCACCAACATTTGTTGTTGTCTGTATTTTTGATGATTGCCATTCTGACAGGAGTGAGATGGAATCTTAGAGTAGTTTTGATTTGCATTTCTCTAATTGCTGGAGATGTTGAACACTTTTTCATATATTTGTTGATCATTTGTATTTCTTCTTCTGCGAAGTGTCTGTTCAGTTCCTTAGTTCATTTATTGATTGGGTTATTTGTATTTTTGGTGTTAAATTTTTTGAGTTATTTATATATCCTAGAGATTAATGCTTTATCAGAGGTGCATGTGGTAAAGATTTTCTCCCAGTGTGTAGGTTCTCTCCTCACATTATTACTTGTTTCCTTTGCTGAAAAGAAGCTTTTTAATTTGAATCCATCCCATTTACTGATTATTGATTTTACTTCTTGTGATTTAGGAGTCTTGTTAAGGAAGTCAGATCCTAGGCTGACATGGAATTGGCTTATTTCACTTAGCTTAGGGCCTATTTTTCCTTAGGCACAGGGTCTCTGTTCTAATACCTAAGTCTTTGATCCACTTTGAGTTGATTTTTTTGCAAGGTGAGAGATAGAGGTTTAATTTCATTTTGCTACATATGGAGTTACAGTTTTGCCAGCACCATTTGTTAAAGAGGCTATCTTTTCTCCAGTGAATGTTTTTGGCACCCTTGTCTAGTATGAGATAACTGCATTTATGTGGGTTTGTCTCTGTGTCCTCTATTCTGCACCATTGGTCTACAAGTCTATTTTGGTGCCAATACCATGCTGTCATTGTTACTAGTTCTGTAGTATAGTTTAAGGTCAGGTATTGTGATGTCTCCTGCTTCACTTTTCTTGCTAAGGATTGCTTTAGCTATTCTGGGTCTCTTATTTTTTCCAAATAATTTTATGATTGATTTTACTATTTCTATGAAGAATGCTGTTGGGCTTTTAATAGGAATTGCATTAAATCTGTATAATGCTTTTGGTAGTATGGCCATTTTGACAATATTAATTCTGCCTATCCGGGAACATGGGAGATCTTTCCATCTTCTGAGGTTTTATTCAATTTCTTTCTTTAGTGTTCTAAAATTTTCATTGTAGAGGTCTTTCACCTCTTTTGTTAGATTGATTCTCAGGTATTTTATTTCTATTTTATTTTTTAGAGGCTATTGTGAATGGAATAGTTTTCCTAATTTCTCTTTCAGTGGATTTATCACTGATGTATAGGAATGCATTTGATTTATGGGTGTTGATTTTATATCCTGCTACATTGCTGAATTCATTTATTATTTCTAGAAGTTTTCTGGTGGAATTTTTTGATCTTCTAGATATAAAATCATGTCATCAGCAAATAGTGATAGTTTGAGTTTTTCTTTACTAATTTGTATCCCTTTGATTTCTTTCTTTTTTCTAATTGCTCTGGCTAGAATTTCAAGGACAATGTTGAATAGAAGTGGTGAAAGAGGACATCTTTGTCTTGTTCCAGTTTTTAGAAGGAATGCTTTCAATTTTTCTCCATTTTGAATGATGCTGGCCTTGGGTTTAGCATATATAGCTTTTACAATGTTAAGGTATGTTCCTACTGTCCCTCGTTTTTCTAGTGTTTTGAACAAGGTGTGCTGTATTTTGTCAGATGCTTTTTCTGCTTCTATTGAGATGATGATATGATTCTTGTTTTTAAGCACCATCTTTTTTTTTTTTTTTTTTTTTTTTTTTTTTTTAACAGGGATTGAACTCAGGGGCACTCGACCACTGGGTCACATCCCCAGCCCTTTTTTGATATCTTATCAGAGACAGGGTCTCACTGAGTTGCTGAGTGCCTCACCATTGCTGAGGCTGGCTTTGAATTCGCGATCCTCCTGCTTCAGCCTCCCAAGTGCTGGGATTACAGGCATGCGCCACCGCGCCTGGCTAATCATGGTGCACTATCTTTTAAGTATGTTTTTGTATGTGATTTGCCAGAATTTTATTGACAATTTTTGCATCCACATTCATCAGGGATATTGGCCTGAAATTTTCTTTCCTTGATGTGTCCTTGTCTGGTTTTGGTATCAGGTTGATATTAGTCATAGAATGAGTTTGGAAGGGTTCCATCCTTATCTATTTCATGGAATACTTTGAGGACTATTGGTGTTAATTCTTCTTTGAAAGTCTTGTAGAACTCTGCTGAGAAGCCATCTGGTCCTGGGCTTTTATTGGTTGGCCTGCTTTTGATAACGTTTTCTATTTCATCACTTGAAATTGATCTGTATAAATCGTGTATGACCTCCTCATTCAGTTTGGATAGGTCATATGTCTCTAGAAATTTGTTGATGTCTTCGATATTTCCCATTTTATTAGAGTATAATTTTTCAAAATAGTTTCTAATTATCTTATGTATTTTAGATGTGTACATTGTGATATTTCCTTCTTCATCTTGTATTTTATTAATTTGAGTTTTCTCTCTCTTTCTCTTCGTTAGCATGGCCAGGGGTTTATCAATTCTATTTATTTTTTCAAAGAACCATCTTTTTGTTTTGTTAATTTTTTTCAATTGTTTCTTTTGTTTCATTTTATTTCTTTCATCTTTGGTTTTAATTATTTCCTGTCTTCTGCTGCTTTTGGTGTTGATTTCTTCTTCTTTTTCTAGGGCGTTGAGATGCAATATTAGGTCATTTATTTGTTGACTTTTTATTCCTTTAAGAAATGTAATCAATGCAATAAACTTTCCTCTTAGTACTACCTCTGCCAGGCGGGCACAGTGCTTCAAGGGCCCCTCGCTGTCTCCCTCTGCTGCAGGCAGCTGTGAGATGGTGAGAGCATCACAATGCCCAGCTGCTCTCTGCCTGGGCGGGCACAGTGCTTCAAGGGCCCCTCGCCATCTCCTTCCTCTGCAGGCAGCTGTGAGATGTTGAGAGCACCACAATGCCCAGCTGCTCTCTGCCCGGGCGTGCACAGTGCTTCAAGGGCCCCTCACTGTCTCCCTCCACTGCAGGCAGCTGTGAGATGGTGAGAGCACCAGGACGCCCAGCTGCATTCCGCCAGGGCGGGCACAGTGCTTCCTGAACGAATCGGCCAGGTCGGCGCACCCACCACGCCATAGCAGGGGCATCTGGGAGCCCGGGCCACACCGCTCTGAAGGGCAGGCGGCGTCCATGGGCCTGTGCGCTGGCCTCTGCTGACAGCGAACCGGCTCCAGAGTTCCCATTGGTTCTTTCACCTGGAACCGCTTCCAGCTCAGAATGCCAGGCCTGTGCCGGCCACTCCTGGCCCCGTCAGGCTGACATCGCCCTTTGAGCCCCCGTCCGGCCGCTGCGAGGCATGCCTCCTGGCTGCGGAGCTGACTCGACTGCTGCGTTGGCGCCCTCCCGGGCCTGGGTGAGGCTCTCGGCGAGGCCGGAGTCGGCAGGAGCCTCAGGTCCCTATGGCTCTCGCCGGACCCCTCCTCTGCCGGCCCGCCCACCCGCACGGACCCGAGGCGCCCTGTCCTGGCCTGTGCTCGGGCCAGCCGGGGCGCGGTGGGCGCTTGTCCGGGCTGGCAACGGGCCGGGGCCTCAGGCTCTTTGGCCCTCGGAGAAACTGCAGAGCAGATTCTAAATTCAAAAGTTTTTAAAGAAACCGCTCCGCTTCTTTTTTAAAAAAGTTATTTAATTTATTTATTTGCTTTAGTTGTATACAATGCCTTTATTATTTTAATGCCTTTATTTTTAGGTGGTGCAGAGGATTGAACCCGGAGCGCGCACTTGGCTCTACTGCTGAGCCACAACCCCAGCCCCAGCTCTGCTTTTTAACCCTCCACCCCCCATGCGCAGCACCACAGGAAATCGGAGGGGTGGGGCGATGACGTCACAACGCCTGTGCCTCACTGAACTGAGGCGGCTGTGGTGCTTGCGGCAGCGGATGCAGTGGTGGCAACATGGAGGCGGCAGCAGGCCTTGCGGCAGCTCCTCCCAGCATCCCTGGCGTGGCCATTTTAGCCCCATCTTGGTCGAGGGGAGGGAGATGCAGCCGCCGCTTCAGCAGTTTGAATTTCAGTTTCTCCTGCTTCCCGAGGCAGGCGCGCTGAGGACGAGGCTGGGAGGCGCCACTGCTCCTTCATCAGCTCGATGGCTCCGCTCGCCAGCCCGCCTCCGCCCATCTCTCCCGGGAGCCGCATGGGGAGGCCGTGCCACCACAGCCCGGGGTGGCTCCCCCATCATGGGAGGACCGCGCTGGCCTCCCCTCCCCGGAGGGCTTCCGCCGGAGAAGGGCATCAGGTCCCCTGGGCTGCGCTCTGGCTGAGCCTAGAGGCGGGCCACGGCCCTGAGCCCACAGCAGCCTGAAGCTATGCACTCCCTGTGCCAACCCTCAAGTAGATTGTGAAACACTGACTTGTTACAACATTTTAAAGTACATTTAAAAATTACAGTGAAGCCGGGCACGGTGGCGCACGCCTGTAATCCCAGCACTTGGGACGCTGAGGCAGGAGGATTGCGAGTTCAAAAGCCAGCCTCAGCAATGGCGAGGCACTTAGCAACTCAGTGAGACCCTGTCTCTAATAAAATACAAAATAGGGCTGCGGATGTGGCCCAGTGGTCAAGGGCCCCTGAGTTCAATCCCCAGTACAAAAAAAAAAAAAAAAATTACAGTGAGTTAAGACATTTTACAGTTAGGCATTTATTTACTAGGGTTTTTGAGTGAGGTTAATTTTGGATGTGTTAAACAAAACTATTTTTATGGGTTTATGTATAAAAATACAATGAGATGTTAAAATTATTTCTTACTTTGTACTTAGTTTCTTCATATTCTTTTCTTATACTTCCCATTTCTGATTAGCCTTTTATTTTTGTTATATACTTCTGTTGGTTTGAAAAGTGCTCACTGAAATTCTTTCATCTTCTCTTTTTGTAATTCAAAGTTTATCTTCTTTTGGAGGTGACTTGCTTGTGGGGAGTCTGTCTTCCACTTGAGGACTCAGCTAGCTAGTCATTTGAGAAATTTTATAGGGATGGGACTACCAAGTAAAGGAACGGAATCCACAAGCCACTTAGAAAAATCTTTACTTTTATAGATGCTCCCATTTCCACACATAAGGGGAAAACCCGAAATTCAGATTGAGTCCATGTTTTTACCTTTGATAATAATCTACAGGCATTTTACCTCTTCTAGCTGCAAGAGACCATTTTTTTTTTTCTGATAAAATTGGTAAATAACATTTTACTTACCTCTGTTTCTGTGCGCTGCCCCGTATCTCTTCAAGAAATGACTGGTTTCCCAGACACCCCTCGTTTCCATACACAAGTATACCTATGAATGAATGAAAAATATATCACACTTTTCTTAGTTTGTAAATATGTAATTATACCCCTCAAAACTTTAATATGATTTTATGGCCTGAAGCAGAGAGATCTGTTGACAGATCTCTGAGACTCTGAAATGGATTCTTTAGGATATGACCTCAAAGATGCATTTGTTTGTCCTTATGGACAAACAAAAAAGTTGGTCATCTCAAGAATCTCATTCACAGACACCATGTTTGAACTACAGATACTACCATACGTTCTTATCAGTTGCAGCAGTTAATCTAGTGCAGGGGTTTTGATATGTGTGTAGTCCCATTTTAAACATGAGACTTTTTGCAGTACTGGGGATTAAACCCAGGGCCTTGCACATGCTAAGCATGTGTATGTTCCCACCACATTTTATTGTTTATTTTGAGACAGGGTCTCCCTAAATTGCCCAGGCTGGCCTCAAACTTGAGAGTCTCCCGTTTCAGCCTCCAGGTTAGTTGGGATTACGGGCTTGTGCCACCACACTGGGCTTTACATTTCTTTATATATTGAATTGTACAGGTAGTTTTAATCCCTCCAACTTTTCAGTTGATGTATAAATCACATATTAGATGCCATCTTATGTCTACATAAGCCTTTGAGAGGGCATTTTTACCAAAGAGTGAGTAATCCAAGTGTAAAATTCTATGCATATGTGATTATATGCATTTGTGACATTGTTTAGCCTAAAAATGATATTTATTGGTGTATTCATCAGAAGTGCCTAATTATTAACATATATTTTAGTCATAAACATGACTTGAAGTAAAGAAAATTATAGATTTCCAGAAAGGCTGGATGATATCCAGAGTACCTGAAAATTCTATATCAGTAGGTGTGTGGCCTTTATATTCATAGTGACATATATTGTTTAAAATTTTTTGTACTAATTAATAATAGGCCAAATGTTGGTTAATGTTTTTAGAAAACATTAGGGCTTATTGGTGTGGGAATACTACAGATTACAACAATTCTAGAAATACTTGTTTTTTTTTTTTTCTCTGTAGAGGAAGAGACGTATGAGATCATAAATCTGAACTAAATCACCTTTATAAGGAGTCATTTTATATAGGACTGGTAGTAGGGGTATGTATGTATTCCCTGATATTTATTCTTGAAGGTTCTGATAGCACTAATTTGGAAACGGCATGATTCTGGATTTATGGGTCTGATACTTTCTAATTTCAAGTGGAGATTATCTTCCTCTGCACAGAAGAGTGGAAGCAATCATGCTCTCAGATCCTCCAGTAATGAGCAGCAGCCCCACCAATCAAATGATAAATCAAAATTAACTTATTTAACAACAGGAATGATTTATTTAACAACAGGAGAGTGTAAAAGAATTTTGACTTTCCTCTCCGAAAATGATAAGGAGTTGGGGGCTGGGAAGTGTAAAGTGATAGCAGATAACCAAGATGGAGGGAACTATAGCAGAATAACATGGGACATGGTTTTAGAAGGAATAGGAACCCTTGTTAGTAGTAAGGAACAGCAATTTAATTTTTTTCTGATTAAATGTTGCCTGAATGATGTTCCCTAAGTAATTACTTAATGAATGGGAAGAACAGATTTCCCAGTAAGAAATTTTAGGAGTTGACAGTATTTATAGGGTATGTGCAGCAACATTCCTAAATTGGAGTTAAATCCTTTGAGTTTGTAGGTTTTCTTTATACTCAACCAGTGACTTGTGATTTGAGGCTACTATTTTTTTGGTGGCATAATGCTAATTACTGTATCCACAATGATACCTGAATCATTGATTTGATGTCTTTCCCACAGAAATTCTTAAAGATAAAGAATATAACAAATATTGAGATTATTTTATCTGACATTGTTCAGGGCCGAAATTGGGTTTGTCGCATAAAGATTTTAGGAACAGAATCTAGTTTGCATCATTCCATGACACTAATAAATATACTTTAATGTGTGCACTTTGAACTTTTCTGGTAATATTTAAGGTATATTAGTTAGCTGCTTTATCTTTAAAAATATTGGCAGAATTTCTACTTTTCAGTCAAGTAAATTCAGTATCACGTACACTGCTCTGAGCCTCTCAAATTTAAAATCTGAAATTAGACTTAAGTGTATCATCTTTACTTCTTTGTACTTATACCAATTATTGTTTGAAGAAATTAAAAAAGAGCTCTCATTCTTTAAGTTGTATGTGTATAATAGGATGGTTAAGTGAAAATTCCACAGGTGATTTGAGATAGTAATTCTATTAGTGGTTGCCCAGAACACACACCTGCTATCAGAGTAGGCAGGACAAGTGAAGTGTGAACATTAAATCACTTATAATTTCCTATCCCATAAGCTTTCACTAAAATTTGGCTAACAAATATTGCTTTGCCAAAGATAAATTTTGTGATAATTGTGTCAATCATTGTAAGCAATACTAGTGTGTTTGCAAATGTTATTTTAATGTTTCAGATTATCCAGCTTCATTATTACACAAGTAAATTGTTTAATCTGTGAATAAAGGATTTCCAACACAAATTTAAAGCTCACTAGTTTCTAAAATAGAATTAGAATTCAGCTTTACCAAGCAGTTTTGATTTCATATGTTAAACCCCAAAAAAACAGATCCTTTATATGACTCACCCTTTGAAAACAACAGAGAAAAGGAAAGGGCTCTTGATCAGACAAAATCAATTTAATTGTGTTTTAAACATACCATGTGAGTGACCATTATAGACAGACAGTGGAATCAGATGTAGCTGGACTGAAATCCACTGCGCTGCATATTTGAGGTACTTAACTTTAAACTAGTTGCTTTGCCCTGTCTCTTGTTGCCCTGAATGAAACATGAGGATAATACCCATTTTGGAGGGTTTAAAGTATTAAATAATGTTTGCAGTAATAAGTTAATAATAATATAAGACAATATGTATGGTAAATGTTCATCACAGAAATGTGAATGTTTCCACATCCAAAATACTATCTGTCCCAAATCACCTTTTGACATGCTACAAATAATACCAGTAGTCTTTGATTTTTATTCTGCAAGTGTAATTATATGTTATGGATGTAGTCAGAGAAAAGGAGATGTTTTAGGTCAATAAGGTCATGAGGTAGTGGGAAATATAACAAAGTGGGGTGTTTGTTCTTGTTCTTTCCCTCCCTCCCTCCCTCCCTCCCCCATCCCCCTCTCTTTGGTATGGGGATTGAACCCAGAGACACTTGACCACAGAGCTATATCTCAAGTCCTTTTCACTTTTTATTTTGAGACAAGGTCTTGCTAAGTTGCTGAGGCTGACCTTGAACTTGTGATCTTTCTGCCTCAGCCTCCTGAGTTGCTGAGATTCCAGACATTTGCCACTACATCTGGCAGCAAATTGTGTTCTAAACTTGGCTCTGCCACAAGTTTGCTGTTTCTTTGGTCAAGTTCTTTAACTTCTCTCAGCTTTTCTCATTGGTAAATCTAGAATTTAGGGCTTATATTTTAAGATTCCTTCTAGCCCTATTGAGTTAACAAGATAAGCTTCATGAGAGATCTGCTAGTTTAAACTTTTCTCTTGTTTTAAGCGTTTTTTTTTTGTCACTAGACCATTGTGTGATAGTAAATGAAGTTTGCAAATATTCATTCAACAGATTGAATATCCAAGTAAACATTAAAGTAACAATATGTCAATCTTTCATTGTATTTTCTAAGTAGTAAGCACTGAGATTTAAAAAACGACTCTACTGCTCTCCAAGATCTCAGGCTATATGAAAGTGATTATCAGATATATACTTTGATATACATTGTAGGCTCTAAATGTAAGGTGCTAATGGAAACAGTTTGGAACATCAAATGATTTGAAGATTACAAGGTACTAGAAAAACTTCTGTTTAAAAGTTATTTTTTGTATAAGTATATATTTATATAACCAAAATTCAAAATATACAAGAGGAAAAATTGAAAGCTCTCTGCCATCTCTGTTCTTCTGACAGTTTGTGTTCTGAGAGTCAAACCATTACATGTGCATGCTTCTGAGGCTCACTCTTGAAATCTTAAAAGGGTCATTCAGATTAGGTCGCTGATAAGAGAAAGGGATAATTTTCCAAGATGAGGGAAAAGGCAGCTTGTGTAACGACACGGAAGAGTAGGATTTTGTCATTTTGGAAAAGGATGTGATTAATTTGACATGAACCAAAGTGAAAGGCTTAAATATCTTGATAAATTTAAAATTTTATAAGCTGTGCTTGCAATTAAATGTGTTTCTTGAAGCTTTTATTGTTCAAGTAATACTTATTTTGTAGACATTTCAATAGTCCTTTCAGTACTATTGTATTTTAAATTAAAATCTTGTAACAGAGTTGTGTTTTGGGAGTACATGGAGATGCACTGAGTCCCCCAAATTAAAATACTCAGTGGAATGTGTTACATAGTTTGATACACCTAGTACTAAATTTAACTATTGTTTGCCTCAGTATTACCTTGATGGAGATGAAACATTTGGTATATGTTAAGATACTCTACCAAAAGTTGTTTTTTATACAGCATAACTTAGAAACTATAGCCCTATATTAAACACAAATCAAGTTTAATAGTGTCTGACTCTCTGTATATATAATATTATTTGATTTGTTTCAGTAACCTATAAAGAAGTGCTTTCTTCCTTTTTTCTTTTCTTTTCTTTTTCTAACAGATTAGAAAAACTGAAGCTCTTGGGCATTTGAAGCACATAGCTATTAAGTGACAAAGTGTGGTCTCCTACTTAGATCTTCAACCCCCATGCTAGTGCTCTTGTATGTTTCCAGAGTTGGATGTTTTTGCTTTTATTACTTGGCAGATGATGAGATATGGGAGGAAGGGAAAGTTACTGTAGCCACTGATGTGTTGTATTATAACCCTTTATCTAAAGGATGTGTTTAACCATTTATAGTAATAGATAGTAATACTTAAGTGGCCCTTGTTGATTGTCTCCTTATTTTATTTTCCTGGTTTCTATTCAGAGAGTCTCTGAAGGTGAATTTTGACATAAATGAAAGAGAATGTTCACTGAGAGTCTGGGGCTGTAGCTCAGTGGTAGAGCCCTTTGCCTCACACATGCGAGGCACTGGGTTCGATCCTCAGCACCACATAAAAATAAAGATGTTGTGTCCATCTACAAATAAAAAATGAAATTTAAAAATAGAAAAGAAAAAGAAAATGTTCACTGAGTTCAGGACTCACATATCCTTTAAAGATTCATCAACTTTTGTAGCTTTGTTCTGCAGTTTGAGGTACATCTATATTTTTCCTCCCTGTCATAGTTATCTGACAAAGATAGTGTCTTGCTAGAGTACCTTGCTTTGTGTCATTTTCTGATGCCCTATTATCATGTACTTTGAATAGTCTTGATAGACCATTTAGTATATAAAGTCAGGGAAGAAGGAATGTATTTTGTTCAATGATTTTGAAAACTGGCTCCAAATAGGAAAACAATGTTTTCATTTAGGTGGTTGAAACACCTCAGTCATCCTAAGAATTGCTTGGTTGCTTCTGTATTTAGAATGGTAGATTATATGGATGTGAAGTAAGTAAGATGTTAGGAAACTGGTTTCAAATTTTATTTCTTGGGCAGAAGACAATTTGTGACCAAAACTGCATAAAATTCAATATTTCTTTCTAATAATTTTTTATATTTCAGTTACCTTTTGATGTTTTTGGGTTTCATAGACTGTAACCATGAAATGATCCTATTAACAGTTTTCCTTGGACTCCTAATCCCCTTCAGTTTTTATGCCATTTCAAAACAGAAGTCTGATGATCAGGCCTGTTAGTATTTACAAAATGGCCCTTTTTCTCTCTGATCCCTTAGATTTCTTCATGAGCTAGGTCTCACAGACTTGAAATCTTTTATCTATGCCTGTTAATCAATATTTTGAGACTAAAGTGTCACTACTAGCTTTTAAAATGTGTGTGGGGGAGGAGGTGGTGCTCAGTTTATGGTTAACATTTTACTTGAATTATTCCAGGAACAACAACCAAAAAAACTTTTTTTTTTTTTTCAGTGCTGGGGTTCAAATCCAATACCTGCTAGAATTGTGCATGTTAGGCAAGCACTCACGACTTAACTACATCCCACTTCAAAATCGCATGTCTCATGACTAGGCACTCTAAATTTTTTATCTTAAGAATCTAGACTATTTAAATTTTTCTGTAGTATAGATTGCATAGCTCCAAATACCTTCCTCATTTTGAATGTATATAGAAAAAGTGTTAATTGTCAGCTTTTGCAGTCTACGTATGTTCTCAACATATTTTAAAGACAGGTTCATTCATTGTATTTCATTTCATAGGTTCTTCGCCCTGTAGATATGTTCTATTTTTCACTTTACATTTAACTTAGAAAAATTTTATTGTTATGCTAAGAAATGCTAGAATTTTGTAATTTAAGTCATATGACTTCATTTGAAACCAATTTATTTGGCAGATAAATTGGCCAAAATCTGAAGTTTATTTTTTAATGTCATCCTCATATTTAAGTATCTTTAATGTTCTTATTTATCAATTTTTAATTCCAGACTTGGAGAATAACTTCTGTTTACTTATAAGGAAAATATTTGCTACCTAACTCTTTGAGTCATTCTCTCTAAATTTGGGGTCTCTAAACAGACCTGTGAGGACATCAAACTAGTTTCTATATGGTCCTACGCAGGCCTGGTTTAAAAAACAAAAGAAAAAAAAAAAAAGAAGACAGTTGAGTTTCCAGTTGGTTCAGCTGGTTTCCATTTGATTTGGCGGACTGATTTCTAAGTAGAGTTACATTACACAACTTAATGAATCTTAATCTGAGTTTTGAAATCAGAGTTCTGTTGTGCATTGTCTTGATGATCACTGATACTTGAGTACTCTTGCAGTAGACCTTAGTAGTTTTCTAACTGTACCAGTAATTTTTCAGACTTTCTAAATGTGCATTGTTAGGGCCTCAGAATTACATTTGTGTCTGAAGTTCATTTTGTATATAGAATGGTAGCTGTTGAACACTGACTGTGTTCCAGGAGATTTAGGTATCATCTCAATTCTTCAATCATCCTGCAAGGCTATTAACAGAGAGATCTAAAGAATTCAAAATTTAAGGCTGCTACATGTTTAACTTAGTGGTTTAAGAACATAAACTCTGGAACCAGATTGCCTTTCTAGGTCTGTGGCATCAAGCAAATTACTCCTGTTGGATCCAATTTTCTGATCTGTGAGATAGGAATATATAAGTGTTAGACCTCTCAGGTAGAGCTGTTGCAAAAGTTGAGCTAAAAACAGAATAGGGTCTGTTATGCAGTGAACATTTACATTGTTAGCTGCTGCTGTTCTCCTGCTGCTGCATAGATCAAGAATTTTTAAAATGATATTTGTTATCATTTCTTAGCTCCAGTGAAGTACAAGTTGGTGGTTAGGGAGACTAGAACCATGTTGAAGAGGAGGGAGAACTCTTAGGAAGCAGGTTTGTCAAAGGTTTTGTTCCCTCAGAAACTAGTCCTGAAACATAAGGAGAATCATACATCCTGGGACTTGCTTGCCCAGATGAGCCATCAGTTCGGATTCTGTGCTGTTAGCCCCAGGGCATGTGTACCTAGCAAATGGTAAAAGATAATTACTGTAAATAAGCTTTCACCTTTTAAAGGGGTATTGTACTAATGCAAGTTAGAAAGCTGCCATTGCAACAATGAGTTTTTGCACCAACACAGAGAAAAAAACATACATAAATATGTGCATTCTGAAGGTGGAAATGTGTTTAGTCCAACCCAGGAAAGGACTCTTGTTCATTCTCAAACCCTTCCCACTTCAGCATATTCTAAGAAAGGTATAACTTAACATTTTACATGAACAAAGAATAGCTTTGTTAAATGGCTAAACCAGTAGATATTTATAAGGTATTTACCTTATAAATGGGCTGTAGACTAGTCCCATTCATATGCAAACACAGTGTCACAACTGGATGCTAACATTTAATGTTTTATCTATTACCCCTTTTAGAAAAGTGATCCTGAATTATTGTTGGGGGTCTATTGGATTTTGTCTAGTTTTTAATTTCTTTCAAAGTGTTTTAAGCAACTTTACATGCTTTTTTCTATTTATTTTCAATAAAGCAGTTGCACTGTATTAGAAATCTAAAATTTTCCTTTTTATTTTAAAGTAGTGATTTAACTGTATATTCTCAACCTCATTTCCATTTGATTCTCAATCTTGCAGGAATCTTTCAACTGCTTTCTACAAAGCATTCCATTTGAACATGTTTCAGGAATAAAAGAGCCTCTGGGCCTGGCGCATGGTGCACGCCTGTAATCCCAGCACTCAGGAGGTTGAGGCAGGAGGATCACAAGTTCATAGCCAGCCTCAGCAATGGTGAGGCACTTAGCAACTCAGTGAGACCCTGTCTCTAATAAAATACAAAAAAAAAGGGCCAGTGATGTGCTCAATGGCCCAGTGCCCCTGAGTTCAATCCCTAGTACCAAAAAAAAAAAACATAAAAAAATTAAAAACAATTAAAAAAGATTTTAAAAATTTAAAAACAATTTAAAAATTTTTTTTAAAATTAAAAACATTTTTAAAAAATTTAAAAAAGAGCCTCTGGAATAGGTATGAGTACTTACATATGGCATGCATACATGCAAAAATGTATGCATGGTTTGCTTTGCATAAAACTGATCTTTGCTATTTTAAGGGGAAAAAATCACATGGTACAAAGCAGCAAAATAAACCAAAAGGACAGGCTATATTTTTTTTATAAACATGCTTTTTTTCCCTCTGAATTTTATGCACTTTAAGTATATTTATTTTTTTAAGTATTTATGTATTCTGTGTGTGAACCTTATATGAAATAACCACTTATTTTAATACAAAAACATATTCTATAATATAGTTATTTTAATTTTGTGCTCTTCTATATGATTTCTATGTAAAAGCTCTGATAATGTAAAACAAAATTTTATTTTAAATTTTAAAATTGGAGGAAAGACAAGGTCAAGGTATCAGAGTAGTCATTGTTTAATTTTTGATGAGACATTTAAATATCCAAGTTGGTTTGATGGAGTCCATTAGATATACATTACTGATTTGCTAAGCCCCAAAATAATTTGCTTTCTCACAGAAATGTACAGATTTTTCTTTCAACATTAGAAAGTATAGAATAGTCTCAGAGTTCATTTTTGACAAAAGATATATTGGTTTATCTTAGCACATATTTTAAGTAGTGTATGCTCTGTTCAGTTATTTTCTGAATATTTATTAGCACTACATCATTCTATGTTTAATTAACAAAAATTGAGCACAAGTAGTGTTTTCAAAATTCACACAAAGCTTGATAGATTCTTTTAACTCTGCCTGGCAATGCATTTGTGTCTTTTGGTATAGTTTTCGGTAACACATATGGACTCAATTCCATCTCATTAGAAAAGAGTGTTGCTAAGTGCACGTACATATCATATTAAGACATGGTCTATATTGCCTAAAAACAGTAAAACATTTTTTTTTTTGGAACCGGGGATTGAACTCAGGGGTACTCGACCACTGGGCCACATCCCCAGCCCTTTTTTGTATTTTGTTAGAGACAGGGTCTCACTGAGTTTCTAAGTGCCTCGCCATTGCTGAGGCTGGCTTTGAACTTGCGATCCTCCTGCCTCAGCATCCCAAAGTGCTGGGATTACAGGCGTGCACCACCACACCCAGCTCAGTAAAACTTTCTTTTAATCCTCAGGCTTGATTTGTGTGTGTGTGTGTTATACTCTAAAGGTATTCTCTAACAAAGTACCTTTAGATGGTGTATTCCTTAACACAAAAACACTTCACCAAAAGTGTTTTCAAACAGTCACTTTTTGAACTTTTTAAAATTCGTAGCACCAAGTTTATAAAATTAGATTTTAAGTACTTCTGCTATAGCAGTATAAATTAATATGCAAATGTAAATTATGGCATGAAACAAGCATGAAGGTTTAATCATTCAAATAGCTTACCAGATGTAGTCTGGTATGAATACTTTAGGATGCATCTACGCTTCGTCTGAAGAAAAAGGAAAATAGCACTCTGCTTTGAAACGTAGTAAGTTTTAAACTACATTTTATTTTAAATATCTAATTTTGATAAGCTGCCATAGCAGCGTGAATACCTACATTATTTTCTCAAAATGTCATAGAAAGATTTGAGCTTTATTATGTATATTTCTGATCTAATATTAAAAGGCTTCCTTTGTTTCATTGTAAAACAACAAAGAAGTTGACTGCTCATTTGTTGTTACAGCTAAATATTCCTTATCTATTTTTGTTTTATAGATACCAGAAATTTTATGGTGTCAGAAATGAGGCAAGTTGCTTTATCTGTAGTTTTTCATGAGTTAAAAATATTTTCTCTTCTTCAAGCCTGTTATCCAAAGCCAAAGAAGTTAATGGCTGCTTGTCTATGTTAATGCCAAAATATAATCAGCACTTACATTCTAGATCTTTAGATCAGCAATTCTTCACTATAAATTGGCCCATTGATTCCAAGTTGACAAGCTCAACCCAGTGGAAATTGACTAATGGCTTCCTTTTAGTTTTTCAGCTAGCTTATTAAATACTCAATTGAGAAAAAACTATGGTTGCTAGAACCATTCAGGAGTTTACGTTGTCTACTACATAATCTACTTATTTTGAGGCACAAATTTGCCTGTCAGTGTTGCCAGATATTATATTTCAGGCTTCAATTTATGAGATCTTGGAATGCTTTTCAATAGGGGCAGCCTTTAAATCTATGCCAATTTTCATTAAACATGCTCTAGATATCAGAAGATGCCCACTTTTGTCTTAACTTGAAAGACTGGCACTTTTGTTCACTACCCCTCCCTACACCCCACCCCCACCTCACTCAGGGATTCTTTGAGTTTGGCTGAGTCTCTTTTTAACCAAAATAGGAGTAATGTATTTTTCTCATAATGACTTAAAGTTCCCTAATGGTCCTTTGTTTCCTTTCCTATTTAAATTAGCACGTTGAGAAGCTGTTCAACAACCCAGCTGCCTCTTCCTGTATTTTGATATTCCCTCCTGGGATACCCAGTGGTTTCCTAAATTGTATTAATTTTGAAGCTCTTCTCAAGCTGCCTTTTCCATCTCTCCATATGTGCCATCATAGTTTCTGTCTTCCCTACTTGTCTGTTGCAAAATACTCAGGGAATCAATCAGTGAAACCATCTTCAAATACAAGGACAGTCAATACAGATAGCTCAAAAACAATCCAATCCCTTTTTAGAAATGCCTGCTTATTAAAGTGAATAATGTAGCTACATAATTAGCTTTCTAGGAAATTACCTCATTACAAAGTCAATTTTTTAGAGATGTTCTTGTGTGTTAGCATTTCAGAGCAGCAACTGTAAAATATGACTTTTTAAAAAACTTTTCAAAATTAATTCTTAGCTCTCTTAAATCTGCAGAATTAATTCAGAAATCTATCCTGCTAGTCACTGAGAATCAGGCTCTCATTAGGAGGTTTTTGTCTATAAAAGCAAACAGTTTTACCCTCTCTCAAATAGCAGGTCAGTGAGGCTAAAGGAGTACTAGAGAGAAGAAACTTTAAAGGAAAAAATATGGTTGAATTTAATGTCATTGATAAGCACTTGCAGTGTTTTCATCTTCATGAAGAAATTGTGCAAATGTAGTTAACAAGCAAGAGGAGCAGTTGCTAGGTGCACCATCCCTTGAGTCTGCTGGTCCTTTCTTATGGTTGTACCACTATTTAAAGAGAAATTATTGGAGAGTAGGAGACCTGAGTTATTAAAATGAATGTCTTAAATAAGTTTATGGAAAGTCTTTTAATAAATATTTGATGGTTTTTGTTAAAATATTTAGATTATTCACTTACATCTAATTACATCTAGTTTTTACATTACTGGCTAAAGTAAAAGGGTGTTCTTAACCCAAGTATTTGTGTTAGAAAGCACTTCCATTACTTCTTTTCTTTGTACACTGTGAGATTTCATTTTTGAATCTAGAATTAAATTATCACTAAGATGTTTTATATCAATACCATGGGTACTTTATAAAATAAATTTTTTTTTGTTCTGTTCATCCTCTAAGAAATTTGGGTCTATTATTAACCAATACTTGTTATCCCATATAATAGAACATGTTTCACAACTTGAGTAATCTGATTTTTTGAATATTCAGTAATAACTGAAAACACCTATATAACCAGCAGCGAGATCAGGATATCATAAACCTCCTTCATGGCCTCTTCATACCCCCTTCTAGTCACCTTCTCCCTATCCTAACTTCTGATATGCTATATAATTAGTGTACTTCTGTTGTGGCATCTTCTATAGCATATTAGTGGCATCTTCCTTAAGGACAGGGCAAAATCAATACAACTTATGGTGGTCTGCCAACAATATGCTGCCCTCAGCAATGATGATTGGGAGCCCTAAGAACTCGGCCATGGTCCTTGACAGGATGTGGAAGTCTAAATCATCCAAAGGAAGCCTTCCCAAAGGCGACTGTTCTGTCCCATGTCTTTCCCTCGGCCACTGCGGCTTGTTGGCCTTAGGTAAGTCCACCTGAAGTGCTAGGGTGGTAGCCAGAGGAGACAAACTAAGACAGGCACACTCTTGAATAGGGTGGACACCCATTAACAGAAAAGGGGAAAAGAAATGTTGGGGACATTGAGAACATGTCAGCCAAAAACATAACTCTCTGACTTCCTGATAAATGGACTTGGCCTAGCCCAGGGGTGTTGCCCTGACATATGATGAAAAATCAAACCACCACAAGGATAGGCTAATGGCTGTTACTCCAATGAAATCTGCTCATGTTCCCTATGCTTCCCTATAACCTTTCTGTTGATAAAACCCTCTCTTTTTTTTCATGAAAGATATCATGGTGCTGAAAGAGTTAACTTTGACTGCTTAGGTTCTCCTATTTACTTGCTGTTCAGTTCTTTATTCACATACGTGGCCACCAGGTATCGCTATTTCAATTATTTAGATCCAGACTAACTCTGTACATTTATCTTTTCTTGAATTTAAGTTAAAAAACATAACAAACATAAAAAGTAACACAAACCTTTTTCTATGAGTACTTAGTTCCTAGTTAATAAGCTTTAAGAGTCTTTTTGTGATTAAAAATAGATTTCTCTTACTTTTAGAGTAGATATAAATTCCTTAGAGTAAAAAGTACTTTAGAGTTAACATTCAGCTTCCCCCCCCCTTTCCCTGCTTCTAGGTTTTATAAACAACTGCTATAAAAGAAAAACAATAGTGCTTTGGAATCCCAGACAAAAAAAGTTAACTTCTATCAGACAGCCTGAATGGTGTGTAGAGAAAAAACAGTTTCAGGGAATCCGTGAGAAATAAATTTTCACCCAAAGTAATTAGATAAAAAAAAAGATGAAATTATAATATGTCCAGAGAGTCACGTACAGGGCCTTGAAAAGGTGTAAGTGACCTCAAAACCTTGAAATATATAAAATAAGAAATTTAATATGTCTAAAATGTAATCTATAAATTAAGTCATGTCTGTAATGAAATCACAAAAGAAAGTATAAACAATCTGTACTGCCATAAATTATGCTTAAATACCTACAACAAAGTGAAAATAAAGAGAGAAGATTCAGCAGCCTAACTCGTTGTCTGTGTGTGCTGATTTCTTCCACCACTGGCTGACTCCTTTACTTCATGATACATTGAGTGCTGGCATAGCACCCCCTGGCTGACAACCCACTTTGGCAGCCCCCCTATAGATTGTGCTACATTGCACCTTTTGCAGAGTCCACCACGGACCCCTGCATACTTCCAAGCTATGTTAGTGCCTAGTATTATGTTTGAGATTCATCTGTGTAGTGGGATACTTGTTAGATATTGGTACTGGCTAAATGTTCTCTCCCAATAAATATGTGTAAGTACCTTAAGCATATAGAACTGAATGAACCATGTTGTAGCACCACAAATACAGTCCCTGATAGTTTGTCCTTAGTACTTAATAATTTATCTACATTTCAGCCTGTTCCACTTAAGGACCTCTTGTAGAGGGTGCTCCAAGAAACCAACAATTAAAGGACAGTTTTTCAATGACCCTTTAGTGTCCTTCCCTCCCTCCTTTTGATCCTTTCTCCTTCCCCAGCCCTCAATTTATTGTTTTGATATAATTTTAGATTTAAAGTTGAAAAAATAGTGCTAAGAGTTCCTGTATACTGTTCACTCAGATTACCCTAATAAACATATATCCATTGTACCAAGTTGGTCTTAATTGGTGTGGAGATTCAGCTAACTAAGGATACTTCCAAATTTCCAGGTTTTCTTTCAGTACTTACTACAGTTGCTATGCTCTCAGGACTTCTTTGTATCATACAAATGTTTTATTGCTAGCTTAGTCTGTGGTTTTTATGTAAGGGGTGAGCCAAGGTAGGACAAGCAGGTAGTCAGTAATATTTTGACGATCAGGTGAAAGCTATAAATATTCTCTCCAAAGTTTATTCTTGGATCCCACATGAAAACTTAAGGATGTACTTATATAATGTTCAGATGACATTAAAGCGTGCAAGTAATAATGTTACTATTGAATGATGGTGTTTATTCAACAGTCTAAGGCAAGTATAGAAATTGAGAAATTGAAAGAACTTAATATGGAAATTCAGGCAAGTTGAAATCTAGGTTGAGTAAGTAGGTAGAGTAAAAAATATGTACAGATGTGTTGTTGACTAAATTTTATAGTATTAACAAGAAACAAGCATAAAATATCAATGTAATTTAGGCAGTGTTGGTAAACCAAAACTGGACAAGAACATGACATTATATTACATTTCTGTAGGCTAGTAAATATAAATACAAAGCTAACTAGAGGCATATGTTTGAAATTTAAAAAATAAAAATAAAAACTAGAGAAGCTACTTTATTCTCCACTTGGATAGCCAGGAAAGTGTTATATTAACAAGTAGGCTTGAGCTTACTTAAAGAAAGTAAATGGGGCTCCTGAGAAATAGTTTTGCCCTCACTAGAAATAATAAATCTGTCTTCATGTGTGTTAATCAGGAAATGTTGACTTTTGAAGTTTAGATTCAATTACCTTTAAAATGCCTACTCCATTGAGCTTTATTCCCCAACATAGTTCTAAATAAGAAAGAAAAAAGGTAATTATTGGAATTAAGCGCCTTTACTTCTCTTTTGTCATTGTTGCCCTGTTTATCAGCAAATCTTAAAGAGCTGAGTATTTGCTTAAGAAATGGAAGGCTAGCAAAATTCTGTGCCTCATTAAGAAAGAATTCCATGTCAGAGGTAGTAAGTGGTGGTCCTGAATAGGGAAAACAATGGAATGTCCCTCAGACATGACAGTAAGCTTATTGGGAATGAGAATCGCCATAGACTGTGGTGGTAAATGAAGCCCCCACACATAAGTAGAGCGGCAGCATCTTAAATACTGCAGAGTTCTTCATTCTGTGGTGCCAGGCTTTGGGAAAGTAACTTGGGGGCGGGGGAGGTGCTCATGTGTTATAAACTGACTTAGAAATTTAAGAAAGTTAATTTCATTCAAAAATCATGAACCTTACATGCATGGACAGTAGTCCAGTTCATGGTCATAGGACCATAAAAACAGGTCTTCCAACTATTTAAAAGCCATGTGCATGGTTATCAACGTGATGTTTTCAAGATATAAGTCAAATTATTGTTATATAAAAATAAGAACAGTATGTAGAAAGGAAGTAGTTATGTGTAGAGATGGTGAATGCAGGTTTGGGGGCATTTAGTGAAAGATGAAAGAAGACTACATAAAACTTAAAACCATGCTGCAGTGTTCTGTGCAGGAGCCCTGTTTGGGGATTGTGTCGGGGAAGCATCTGAGTGGATGCTTGAGGATACTCCTTCTGCAATGCCCCGTACATTTGTGGGCCCCGGGGTACTGGGCTCCGTGCCCCGTTTTTTGAATTCCTGAACAGAGGATTTCCATGGATGTCAAATTTTGAATAGCATTTATTGGCCCAATGATTTCCCTTTTTACACCTGGGGCAGCGGCCTGGGGCACGCTATGAGCTTGATCTTATTTCTCTTTGGGGATTTTGCCTAGAATTGCCTGATTGATTATGATAATTTTGCCTGGAATATCCTGATTGATTATAATGTCTACGTTTAGCCTTTGTGAAATTTCGAGAGGAAGCACCCCTCATTGAGGCTGCAATCACATTTCCTGTGACAAAGGTGCCATTTATATCTTTACATAGTTGTATATATACGGAAAGATCCTTTTTAGTTCTCCATGGCCTGATGGCTGCTTGGCACCATTTATTTGCATTTTCATAAGCTAATTGAACAACTAAAGGCATAGCTTGGTCAACATCTGCAAACACACTACCTGCAGTTCTCAAAAGTCGATCAGCAAAGTCGGCATACGGCTCATTAGGTCCTTGAATCACTTTTGACAAGCTACCTTGTAGATCCCCAGGTCCTTGTACAGTTTTCCATGCCTCTAAGGCAGCTGCATTTATCTGAGCGTATATATCTGCGTCATAATCTGTTTGAGCCTGTAAGTCTGCGAATTGCTCTTCTCCTGTGAGCATGTCTATATTATAGTTTTCAAACCCTGCAGCCGCGTTTCTTTTAGCCGTTTCTATACAAAGTTCTTGGAATTGCGATCGCCAAACCAAGAATTAACCCCCGCTTAATGTTGCTTTACATAGACTTTTCCAGTCTGAGGGGATTAAGCTAAAGGTGTTAAGGGACTCCAGCATACTCAACGTGAAAGGAGCTTGGGGCCCATAAGTCATTACTGCCTCTTTGAGATTTTTTATTGTTTTGAAATCTACTGACTGATGGACACTCTGTCCATTTTTCTTTTCAAATGCTGGCGGTTCCCAATGTATCTGTGAGTTGTCCTCGAGAGCGCATAAGCGATCAGAAAGACTTTTTATTTCTGTTTCTAGGGTATGCAAATGCCTAGTAATACCCTTCATATTTTCTGTAATGGATTCCACCCATGGGGGAGTAGAGGACACAAGTGACTCCTCTGCCTGACGGACCTTTTTCTCGGTCTTTTAAATTTCTTTTTCCTCATTTTCTCAGGATCACTTTTACTAGATTCCTCACCACTGCTAATTTCACTGACAGCAATATCCTGAGGCCCAGGTTCCAGTGAGAGCAAGTATCCTTCAGCTTTCGCCAATAACTCCCGAATAGCTTTAATAGCTTGGATTTTTGTCATTTTTGGGTCTCTTCTAATACTCTCTTTACTGGTCTCAGTTGGCCCAGTGGAATCTACACTTTTTTGATCACTTTCACTTTTGTCTATATACTCCTCACTGAGAACAGAGTCAGGTATATCAAGGAGTCTTTGCATAGCCTCTATCACTTGGGATTCAGTTATATTCGAACCCATCTTTAGAGACCTTTCAGTTCTTACCTGTCCGCTCCGAAGTTCCCCGTACGGGCCGCCACCTGTTGCTGCCTGAAGCGCTTGGAGCAACGGAGCCGCGGGAAAAACTTCAGAAGCAAACTGGAGACAAACAGCTTTTTATTCTGATAACTTTTCTCTCTGGTTCTAATAACGACTAACACACGCCAAAAACACACCCTAAAATGGCGCTGACCCGATCAGCAATCTCGGCCAAGTCACTCGAGATCCCGCAACAAATCCCGTGAGACTACGGGTGGCGACAATGGCCAAATCTCCACGGCTCATAGTCAACTGCAATTAAAGTCAATC
>CM046668.1:109872594-109921377 GCA_025594165.1 Tamias sibiricus
CTTGAGTCAGTGGAACAAAATCCTCTATTGTTCCCTTTTTGAGGCATACCCATTTTAAATGAATTATGTAAATTGGGAAGGAGAAGCAACTGAGCAATTCTATCTCCTTGATTAACAGAACTTATACTTTGGGGTGAGCTAAGCATTATTTTTATTTTCCCTTTGTAGTCGGAGTTTATTACACCTGGGGTCACTTGCAAACCTAATAAGCTTTTAGGACTACGCCCGATAATAAGTCCTACAGTCCCTGAGGGAAGAGGTCCCCTGACTCCTGTGGGAATCAGTTGAACCCCCATTTCAGGTGTTAACACTATTCGGGTGGTGGAACAGAGGTCTAATTCTGCATTTCCTCTTGTTCCTCTGGCGAGGGAGTGGATGGGTAGTAGGGATTGTGTCGGGGAAGCATCTGAGTGGATGCTTGAGGATACTTCTCCTGCAATGCCCCGTATATTTGTGGGCGCCGGGGTATTGGGCCCCGTGCCCGTTTTTTGAATTCCTGAACAAAGGATTTCCATGGATGTCAAATTTTGAATGGCATTTATTGGCCCAATGATTTCCCTTTTTACACCTGGGGCAGCGGCCTGGGGCACAGTATGAGCTTGGTCTTATTTCTCTTTTGGGATTTTGCCTAGAATAGCCTGATTGATTATGATAATTTTTCCTGGAATATCCTGATTGATTATAATGTCTACGTTTAGCCTTTGTGAAATTTCGAGGGGAAGCACCTCTCATTAGGCTGCAATCACATTTCCTGTGACAAAGGCGTCATTTATATCTTTACATAGTTGTATATATACGGAAAGATCCTTTTTAGTTCTCCATGGCCTGATGGCTGCTTGGCACCATTTATTAGCATTTTCATAAGCTAATTGAACAACTAATGGCATAGCTTCGTCAACATCTGCAAACACACTACCTGCAGTTCTCAAAAGTCGATCAGCAAAGTCAGCATACGGCTCATTTGGTCCTTGAATCACTTTTGACAAGCTACCTTGTAGATCCCCAGGTCCTTGTACAGTTTTCCATGCCTCTAAGGCAGCTGTGTTTATCTGAGCATATACATCTGGGTCATAATCTGTTTGAGCCTGTAAGTCTGCGAATTGCCCTTCTCCTGTGAGCATGTCTATATCATAGTTTTCAAACCCTGCAGCCGCGTTTCTTTTAGCCGTTTCTATACAAAGTTCTTGGAATTGCGATCGCCAAACCAAGAATTGCCCCCCCGCTTAATGTTGCTTTACATAGACTTTTCCAGTCTGAGGGGGTTAAGCTAAAGGTGTTAAGGGACTCCAGCATACTCAACGTGAAAGGAGCTTGGGGCCCATAAGTCATTACTGCCTCTTTGAGATTTTTTATTGTTTTGAAATCTACTGACTGATGGACCCTCTGTCCATTTTTCTTTTCAAATGCTGGCGGTTCCCAATGTATCTGTGAGTTGTCCTCGAGAGCGCATAAGTGATCAGAAAGACTTTTTATTTCTGTTTCTAGGGTATGCAAATGCCTACTAATACCCTTCATATTTTTTGTAATGGATTCCACCCATGGTGGAGTAAGGACACAAGTGGTTCCTCTACCTGACGGTCCTTTTTTCGGTCTTTTTTAGTTTCTTTTTCCTCATTTTCTCAGGATCACTTTTACTAGATTCCTCACCATTGTTAATTTCACTGACAGCAATATCCTGAGGCCCAGGTTCCATTAAGAGCAAGTATCCTTCAGCTATCACCAATAACTCCCGAATAGCTTTAATAGCTTGGATTTTTGTCATTTTTGGGACTCTTCTAATACTCTCTTTACTGGTCTTAGTTGGCCCAGTGGAAGCTACGCTTTTTTGATCACTTTCACTTTTTTCTATATACTCCTCACTGAGAACAGAGTCAGGTATATCAAGGAGTCTTTGTATAGCCTCTATCACTTGGGATTCAGTTATATTCGAACCCATCTTTAGAGACCTTTCAGTTCTTACCTGTCCGCTCCGAAGTTCCCCGTACGGGCCACCACCTGTTGCCGCCTGAAGCGCTTGGAGCAACGGAGCCGCGGGAAGAAGTTCAGAGGCAAACTGGAGACGAACAGCTTTTTATTCTGATAACTTTTCTCTCTGGTTCTAACAACGACTAACACACGCCACACACACACCACCAAAATGGCGCTGACCCAATCAGCAATTTCGGCCAAGTCACTCGAGATCCTGGGACAAGTCCCGTGAGACTACGGAAGGCGACAATGCCCAAATCTCCACAGCTCATAGTCAACCGCAATTCAAGTCATCTCCCCAAACAGGGCTCCTGCAACTGCCAATCTGTCCTTAGGACTTTTCCAATTTCCTTCTTTTTGTTTTAATAACATAATTTTCAGTGTGCGGTTTGCTCTTTCAATAATGCCCTGACCCTGAGAATTATATGGGATGCCTGTTTTATGGGATATGTTGAATTTTGCACAAAACTGTTTGAAAGATGAGGACGTATATGTGGGGCCATTATCTGTTTTAAGCATTTTGGGGATGCCCAATGCAGCAAAAGCTTGCAAACAATGAGATGTGACATCTTTAACTTTTTCTCCGGAATGTAAGGAAGCAAAAATCATGCCTGAGCATGTATCTATGGTAACATGAATAAATCACAATTTTCCAAAGCTTGGCTCATGAGTAACATCCATCTGCCACAAATGATTGGGCATTAATCCTCTAGGGTTAACACCAAAATGAGGATTGGGCAAATGTGTCATACAAGATTTACAATCTTTTACAATTGTTCTGGCTTGCTCTTTTGTGATTTTAAACCTACGTTGCAAGGTGGTGCTGTTGACGTGAAACTGGGAATGAAATAAAGTAGCTTGTTGTAGCACTGAAAGTATAAATATTGTTTTTATAAGTTCATCAGCCTTTTGATTACCTTCATGGAGGGGGCCAGGCAAATTAGTATGTGCTCTAATATGGCCTACGAATAGAGGTTCTTTTCTTGCCCACAAAAGTTTTTGTATTTGATAAAACAATTTAAAGGCTGGAGTATGAGGTGCTATTGGTCCTGCCAACTCTAATTTTGGGACGGCTTGTACAATATAGTGGCTATCTGAAAAAATGTTTATGGGCTGGTCTCTAAAATTTTCCAGAGCTCTTACCACAGCTTCCAATTCCACTAGTTGAGTGATTTGTGTGCAGTTATGTAAGTCATATTTTCTTTTGTAGTGACTATTGCAGCAGTACCACTTGAGGACCCATCTGTAAATACATTAAATGCCTCAGGAATAAGTTGATTTTTTATTACCTGTGGAAATATAATAGGATGATTAATACAAAAAGATAATATAGGAGACTTAGGAAGGTGATTATCAAAATTTGCAGAGGAAGAGCATCTAGCTATAGCCCAGTCAGTATCATTGAAGCATAAATATTCAATCTGTGATGATGAATAGGGAGTAATAATAGTAGCAGGGTGAATGCCAAATATTTTAGTAGAAGTTTTAAGTCCTTGAAGAATAAGTTTAGCCACCCTGGAGATATAAGACTCAATTATGCTTTTAGGAGAGACAGGCAAATGTATCCATAATAAAGGCCCTTGTTGCCAAAATACTCCTGTGGGTGTATATTGTGAAGAAATAATAATCAATATCAGTGGTTGAGTTAAATCAAATCTGTCACAATGAGCTCCTTCAATGGCTTTTTCTACTAACTTTAAAGCTTTCCTAGCATCTGGAGTCAGTGTTCTCGGTGAGGATGGATCAGGGTCCCCTCAAAGGATATCAAATAAAGGTTTTAATTGGCCAGTAGTGAGGTTTAGTGTAGGGCAAAGCCAATTAATGTCTCCCAGCAGTTTTTGGAAATCATTGAGGGTGGTTAAATGTTCTTTATTTATTAAAATTTTGGGGGGTCTAACAAAAGTATCCATGATTTTAAATCCTAAATATAATATGGGAGATCTTGTTTGAACTTTTTCTTCTGCTATATATAATCCGCATTTTTTTAAATTTTCTACCACGTCACTGAATATATTAAATAAGATTTTTTGATTAGGGTGGGCCAGTAAAATATCATCCATGTAATGTAGACACGTGAGGTTTGGATATTTATTTTTAATGGGTTGGATAGCCTTGTCCACATATATTTGGCATATGGTGGGGCTATTAGCCATTCCCTGTGGTAAAACCTTCCATTGATATCTCTGATCAGGGCCATTAATGTTAATAGAAGGAACTGAAAAAGCAAACCTGGGCGCATCCGGAGGATGTAGGGGAATAGAAAAGAAGCAATCCTTTATATCAAGACTAATAACATGGAAACTTTTTGGAATAGCTACAGGATTCGGAAGTCCAGGTTGAGTAGGGCCCATGACTTGCATGGTTTTATTAATTTGTCTAAGATCATGTAATAATTGCCATTTTCCTGATTTTTTCTTGATCACAAATATGGGGGAATTCCAGGGAGAGGTGGAAAGTTCTATATGTCCTGCTTCTAATTGTTTCTGAACTAGTAGGTGGGCCACTTGTAATTTCTCTTTAGATAGGGGCCACTGAGGGACCCACACTGGCTTATCAGAAAGCCATGGTATTTTCAAAATTATTTTCTCAGTGGCCCCGAAGAAAAATGTCTTTTTCGTATATGATAATGATTTCTTTTAGGGTTAAGATTACCCTGTATATTTTCACATTTAACACCCGCAGGTTTGGTTGCAAGGTGTACTCCCATTTGTTGTAAAATATCTCTTCCCCATGAAGTAACTGGTAGGTTAGGTAAAACATAAGGCTGAAACGTTCCTTTATGTCCTTCATCATCCTCCCATTTTAAAATTACTGCACTTTTTTCTGGGAGGTTATTATATCCCAAGCCTCTTAAACTGGTTGAAGCTTTTTGCAGAGGCCAGTGTTTGGGCCATTTTCATAAATTAATGATGGAGGAATCAGCTCCAGTATCTATAAGTCCCTCCATTTCTATTCCTTGGATTCTTATTTTATACATAGGCCTCCTAGTACAGTCTAGAACCCAGCAAGCCATGGGTCTCGAATCAGTGGAACAAAATCTTCTATTGTTCCCTTTTTGAGACCTACTCATTTTAAATGAATTATGTAAATTGGGAAGGAGAAGCAGCTGAGCAATTTTATCTCCTTGATTAACAGAACTTATACTTTGGGGTGAGCTAAGCATTATTTTTATTTCCCCTTTGTAGTCTGAGTTTATTACACCTAGGGTCACTTGCAAACCTACTAAGCTTTGAGGACTTTGCCTGATAATAAGTCCTACAGTCCCTGAGGGAAGAGGTCCCCTGACTCCTGTGGGAATCAGTTGAACCCCCATTTCAGGTGTTAACACTATTCGGGCGGTGGAACAGAGGTCTAATCCTGCATTTCTTCCTGATCCTCTTGTGAGGGAGTGGATGGGTAATAGGGGTTGTGTTGGGGAAGTATCTGAATGGATGCTTGAGGATACTCCTCCTCCAATGCCTCGTACATTTGTGGGCCCCAGGGCATTGGGCCCCGTGCCCCATTTTTTGAATTCCTCAAAAAGGATTTCCATGGATGTCAAATTTTGAATAGCATTTATTGGCCCAATGATTTCCCTTTTTACACCTGGGGCAGCAACCTGGAGCATGGTAATTTGGTCTTATTTCTCTTTTGGGATTTTGCCTAGAATAGCCTGATTGATTATGATAATTTTTCCTGGAATATCTGGATTGATTATAGTGTCTAGGTTGAGTCCTTGTTAAATTCTGAGGGCAGCATCTCTAACAGCTGCTGCAATCATATTCCCTGTGACAAAGGCATCATTTATATTTTTACATAGTTGTATATATATGGAAAGATCCTTTTTATTTCTCCATGGCCTGATGGCTTCCTGGCAATATTTATTAGCATTTTCATATGCTAATTGAACAACTAATGGCATAACTTGATCAACGTCTCCAAAAACTCTACCTGCAGTTCTCAATAGTCGATCAGCAAATTCAGCATATGGTTCATTAGGTCCTTGAATTACTTTAGACAAGCTACCTTGTAGATCCCCAGGTCCTTGTACAGTTTTCCATGCCTTTAAGGCAGCTGCGTTTATCTGAGCATATACTCCTGGGGTATAATATTTTTGAGCCTGTACGTCTGCGAATTGCCCTTCTCCTGTGAGCATTTCTATATTATTGTCTCCAAACCCTGCATCTGCACTTATTTTAGCTGTTTCTATACAAAGTTCTCAAAATTGCGATCGCCAAACCAAGTATTGTCCCCCACTTAATGTTGCTTTACATAGACGTTTCCAGTCTGAGGGGGTTAAGCTAAAGGTGTTAAAGGACTCCAGTATACTCAATGTGAAAGGAGTTTGGGGTCCATATGTCATTACTGCCTCTTTGAGATTTTTTATTGTTTTGAAATCTACTGACTGGTGGCCCCTCTCTCCATTTTCATATTCAAATACTGGCAGTTCCCAACGTATCTGTGAGTTACCCTCGAGAGTGCATAAGCGCTCGGAAAGACTTTTTATTTCTATTTCTAGGGTATGCAAACTCCTGGTGATACCCTTCATATTTTCTGTAATAGATTCCACCCATGGGGGAGTGGAGGACATAGGTTCCTCCACTTGATGGTCCCTTATTTTGGTCTTCCTTAATTTCCTTTTGTTCATTTTCTCAAAATCACTTTTACTTAATTCCTCCTCACTACTACTACTCTCATTGGTCCTAACTGATTCAGTAACATCCTGAGTCCCGGATTCAATTGAGAGCATGTATCCTTGAACTATCTCTAATAAATCTTGAATAGCTTTAGCAGCTTGGATCTTTGTCATTTTTGAGCCCACACTGATACTATCCTTACTGGTCCTAACTGACTCAGCTGAGGCCAAGCTTTCATGATCACTTTCACTTTTTTCCAAATTCTCCTCACTAATAACTGACTCAGCTGTATCAAAGAATCCATTAAGAGCCTTGTACACTTGGGTCTTAGTTATTTTCAAACCCATGTTAACCACTCTGACTAGAGACTCCTGCGAGGTTCCTCAGTTCTTACTTGCCGTGCCGATTCCCCATCCGGGCCACCACCTGTTGTCACCTGAAGCAATGGCTGCTTGGAGCAAAGAAACCGCGGGAAGAAGTTTAGAGACGAACTGGAAACAAACAGCCCTTTATTCTGATAACTTTTCTCTCTGGCTCTAACTACACCCCGACACACCGTCCACGCTCCTCTAACCTCCAAAATGGCGCAGACCTCCTCCGCAATCTCTCTCGAGTCCCTCGAGATCTCCGGCCAAGTCTCGCAAGATCCCGGGCCAAGTCCCGTGAGACTACGGAAGGCGCCAATGCCCAAACATGTCCAAAGCCCGTAGTCAACCTCAATTTAAGCCATCTCCCCAAACAGGGCTCCTGCACTAAACAAAACACCCGTAATGATGGGAAGACCAAACTTGGGGAATCATGAGGGGCTCATGAGTGAATCATTTAAAGAGAGTTTCATTGGAATGCACAGAGAAACCTCGTGCCCAGGAGCTAAGAACCATGCAATTTTTTCCAGTTCGCTAAAACTCTTTTCTGTGAGTTTGAAACTGTTTCATTACCAAGTGATTCTGCTTTGAGATACTTGAACCAGGTAGAAGAGCAGTGTGCCCTTGTGAATGAAAGTGCTTTCCTGAGTGTTCAATGTCCTAGCATAAAGCATTCAGGAGTTGGACTAACAGGCCTTTTCAGTCAAATTTGCCTAATAAGGGTAAACATCCAAAAGGCTCTAAAAAAAAAAACACCCGTGATGGTGGAATGACCAAACGTGGGGAGCCATGAGGGGCTCATGAGAGAATCATTTAACCAGAGTTTTATTGAAATATACACAGAAACCTCGTGCCCAAGAGCTAAGAAACATGCAACTATTTCCTCGTCACTAGAACGCTTTTTCTGTGAGTTTGAATCTTTTGCAATCCCAAGCAATTCTCCTTCGAGCTACTGGAACCAGGAAAAATTCGCTTTTCTCGTGTTCCTGATATAGACTCAGAATAATTTTTTGTCTTTCTTGATCTGAAACTTTAACCAGCTTCTCCTTAGGGATCATCTGTTACTTCTCATCACCTCAGGAAAAATTCATCTTTTTGGTGCCAACCTCCTGGAATCCTTTTCACCCTCAAGCCTGACCTACCTGTCTTATCATATCCCCCTTATAACACCCCACGTCGCCCTGTTTCAGCAGGAAGTAGCCAGACTGACATACAATGTCCCACTTCCTATGAAAACAAAAACGGGGGAATGATAGATAGGTTACCCTCCCCCTCAGAGTTTTCCACACCCTAAGAGAAGCAACCTTGTTTCATTCTCTGGACAAGATGTTCCAGACAGGATGTTCCTTCCCCGAGCAGAATGTTTCTTTTCCCCAGGCAAGAGCCAATAGACTTACAGATCGCCCTGTTCTATGGGCAAAGAGCCAATGGTTTTGGGGTTGGTCTAGTGCACCCCACACCAGAAATCCCTATATAAGGCCCTGTTTGAGAGACTCAAATCAGACAGAGAGAGACATGGACACACAACATCGGCTCGTCACTGCAGAGAGGAGGAAGCCACTGAAGCAGAGTGTGCTCCCATGAAAGAAACAGCTTTCCTGAGTTTTCAAAGTCCTAGCATAAACGATTGTGGAGTTGGAACTAACAGATGTTTTCAGGCAAATTCGCCTAATCAGGGTAAATATCGAGAAGCTCTAAACAAAAACCCGTGATGGTGGGATGACCAAACTTGGGGAGTCAAGAGGGGGCTCATGAGAGAATCATTTAACCAGAGTTTCATTGAAATACACAAAGAAACCTCGTGCCCAGGAGCTAAGAAACATGCAATTGTTTCCAGTTCGCTAGAACGCTTTTGCTGAGAATTTGAATCTGTTGCGCTACCAAGAGCTCTCCTGCTTTGAGATACTTGAACCAGGAGAAGCACAGTGTACTCTTGTGAAAGAAAGTGCTTTCCTGTGTTTTCAAAATCCTAGCATAAACGATTGTGGAGTTGGACAAAACAGGCGTTTTCAGGGAATTTCGCCCATTCAGCGTAAACAACCAAAAGGCTCTAAAGAGTGCAACCATGACGGTGGGATGACTAAACCTTGGGGAGTCGTGAGGGGTTCATGAGAGAAATCATTACACCAGAGTTTCATTGAAATACACAAAGAAACCTCGTGCACAGGAGCTATGAAACATGCAATTATTTCCAGGTCGCTAGAAAGCTTTTCCGTGAGTTTGAATCTGTTGCGGTCCCAAGCAATTCTGCTTCGAGCTATTTGAACCAGGCCTGAAGCACAGTGTGCTCTCACGAAAGAAACAGCTTTCCTAGTTTTCAAAGTCCTGGCATAAACCATTGTTGAATTGGACTAACAGATGTTTTCCGCCACATTCGCCTAATCAGGGTAAACACCCAAGAAGCTGTAAACAAAACACCCGTGATGGTGGGGTGACCAAACACGGGGAGACATAAGGGTCTCATGAGAGAATCATTTCACCAGAGTTTCATTGAAATACACAAAGAAACCTCGTGCCCAGGAGCTAAGAAACATGCAATTATTTCCAAGTCGCTAGAACGCTATTTCTGTTAGTTTGAATCTGTGGCTCTAGGAAGCATTTCTGCTTGAGCTATTTGAACCAGGCCTGAAGCAGAGTGTGCTCCCATGAAAGAAACTGCTTTCCTGAGTTTTCAAAGTCCTAGCATGAACGATTGTAGAGTTGGACAAACAGGCGTTTTCAGGCAATTTCGCCCTTTCAGCGTAAACAACCAAAGGGCTCTAAAGAGTGCAACCATGATGGTGGGATGACTAAACTTGGGGAGTCGTGAGGGGTTCATGAGAGAATCATTACACCAGAGTTTCATTGAAATACACAAAGAAACCTCGTGCACAGGAGCTATGAAACTTGCAATTATTTCCAGGTCGCTAGAATCCTTTCTCTGTGAGTTTGAATCTGTTGCGGTCCCAAGCAATTCTGCTTCGAGCTATTTGAACCAGGCCTGAAACAGAGTGTGCTCTCACGAAAGAAACAGCTTTCCTAGGTTTTCAAAGTCCTGGCATAAACCATTGTTGAATTGGACTAACAGATATTTTCCGCCACATTCGCCTAATCAGGGTAAACACCCAAGAAGCTGTAAACAAAACACCCGTGATGGTAGGGTGACCAAACATGGGGAGACATAAGGGTCTCTTGAGAGAAATATTTCACCAGAGTTTCATTGAAATACACAAAGAAACCTCGTAGCCAAGAGCTAAGAAACATGCAATTATATCCAAGTCGCTAGAACGCTATTTCTGTTAGTTTGAATCTGTGGCTCTGGCAAACAATTCTGCGTTGAGCTATTTGAACCAGGCATGAAGCAGAGTGTGCTCCCATGAAAGAAACTGCTTTCCTGAGTTTTCAACGTCCTAGCATAAACGATTGTGGAGTTGCACTAACAGGTGTTTTCAGGCAAATTCGCCTAATCAGGGTAAATATCGAGGAAGCTCTAAACCAAAAACCCGTGATGGTGGGATGACCAAACTTGGGAAGTCAAGAGGGGCGCATGATAGAATCATTTAACCAGAGTTTCATTGAAGTACCCAGAGAAACCTCGTGTCCAGGAGCTAAGAAACATGCAATTGTTTCTAGGTCGCTAGAACGCTTTTGCTGAGAATTAGAATCTATTGCGCCCCTGAGCTCTCCTGCTTTGAGATACGTGAACCAGTTCAGAAGCACAGTGTACTCTTGTGAAAGAAAGTGCTTCCTGTGTTTTCAAAATCCTAGCATAAACGATTGTGGAGTTGGACAAACAGGCGTTTTCAGGGAATTTCGCCCATTCAGCGTAAACAACCAAAGGGCTCTAAAGAGTGCAACCATGACGGTGGGATGACTAACCTTGGGGAGTCGTGAGGGGTTCATGAGAGAATCATTACACCAGAGTTTCATTGAAATACACAAAGAAACCTCGTGCACAGGACCTATGAAACATGCAATTATTTCCAGGTCGCTAGAATCCTTTCTCTCGTGAGTTTGAATCTGTTGCGGTCCCAAGCAATTCTGCTTCGAGCTATTTGAACCAGGCCTGAAGCACAGTGTTCTCTCACGAAAGAAACAGCTTTCCTAGGTTTTCAAAGTCCTGGCGTAAACCATTGTTGAATTGGAGTAACAGATGTTTTCCGCCACATTCGCCTAATCAGGGTAAACACCCAAGAAGCTGTAAACAAAAACACCCGTGATGGTGGGGTGACCAAACACGGGGAGACATAAGGGTCTCATGAGAGAATCATTTCACCAGAGTTTCATTGAAATACACAAAGAAACCTCGTGCCCAGGAGCTAAGAAACATGCAATTATTTCCAAGTCGCTAGAACGCTATTTCTGTTAGTTTGAATCTGTGGCTCTAGAAACATTTCTGCTTGGAGCTATTTGAACCAGGCCTGAAGCAGAGTGTGCTCCCATGAAAGAAACTGCTTTCCTGAGTTTTCAACGTCCTAGCATGAACGATTGTAGAGTTGGACAAACAGGCGTTTTCAGGCAATTTCGCCCTTTCAGCGTAAACAACCAAAGGGCTCTAAAGAGTGCAACCATGATGGTGGGATGACTAAACTTGGGGAGTCGTGAGGGGTTCATGAGAGAATCATTACACCAGAGTTTCATTGAAATACACAAAGAAACCTCGTGCACAGGAGCTATGAAACTTGCAATTATTTCCAGGTCGCTAGAATCCTTTCTCTGTGAGTTTGAATCTGTTGCGGTCCCAAGCAATTCTGCTTCGAGCTATTTGAACCAGGCCTGAAACAGAGTGTGCTCTCACGAAAGAAACAGCTTTCCTAGGTTTTCAAAGTCCTGGCATAAACCATTGTTGAATTGGACTAACAGATATTTTCCGCCACATTCGCCTAATCAGGGTAAACACCCAAGAAGCTGTAAACAAAACACCCGTGATGGTAGGGTGACCAAACATGGGGAGACATAAGGGTCTCTTGAGAGAAATATTTCACCAGAGTTTCATTGAAATACACAAAGAAACCTCGTAGCCAAGAGCTAAGAAACATGCAATTATATCCAAGTCGCTAGAACGCTATTTCTGTTAGTTTGAATCTGTGGCTCTGGCAAACAATTCTGCGTTGAGCTATTTGAACCAGGCATGAAGCAGAGTGTGCTCCCATGAAAGAAACTGCTTTCCTGAGTTTTCAACGTCCTAGCATAAACGATTGTGGAGTTGCACTAACAGGTGTTTTCAGGCAAATTCGCCTAATCAGGGTAAATATCGAGGAAGCTCTAAACCAAAAACCCGTGATGGTGGGATGACCAAACTTGGGAAGTCAAGAGGGGCGCATGATAGAATCATTTAACCAGAGTTTCATTGAAGTACCCAGAGAAACCTCGTGTCCAGGAGCTAAGAAACATGCAATTGTTTCTAGGTCGCTAGAACGCTTTTGCTGAGAATTAGAATCTATTGCGCCCCTGAGCTCTCCTGCTTTGAGATACGTGAACCAGTTCAGAAGCACAGTGTACTCTTGTGAAAGAAAGTGCTTTCCTGTGTTTTCAAAATCCTAGCATAAACGATTGTGGAGTTGGACAAACAGGCGTTTTCAGGGAATTTCGCCCATTCAGCGTAAACAACCAAAGGGCTCTAAAGAGTGCAACCATGACGGTGGGATGACTAACCTTGGGGAGTCGTGAGGGGTTCATGAGAGAATCATTACACCAGAGTTTCATTGAAATACACAAAGAAACCTCGTGCACAGGACCTATGAAACATGCAATTATTTCCAGGTCGCTAGAATCCTTTCTCCGTGAGTTTGAATCTGTTGCGGTCCCAAGCAATTCTGCTTCGAGCTATTTGAACCAGGCCTGAAGCACAGTGTTCTCTCACGAAAGAAACAGCTTTCCTAGGTTTTCAAAGTCCTGGCGTAAACCATTGTTGAATTGGAGTAACAGATGTTTTCCGCCACATTCGCCTAATCAGGGTAAACACCCAAGAAGCTGTAAACAAAACACCCGTGATGGTGGGGTGACCAAACACGGGGAGACATAAGGGTCTCATGAGAGAATCATTTCACCAGAGTTTCATTGAAATACACAAAGAAACCTCGTGCCCAGGAGCTAAGAAACATGCAATTATTTCCAAGTCGCTAGAACGCTATTTCTGTTAGTTTGAATCTGTGGCTCTAGGAAGCATTTCTGCTTGGAGCTATTTGAACCAGGCCTGAAGCAGAGTGTGCTCCCATGAAAGAAACTGCTTTCCTGAGTTTTAAACGTCCTAGCATGAACGATTGTAGAGTTGGACAAACAGGCGTTTTCAGGCAATTTCGCCCTTTCAGCGTAAACAACCAAAGGGCTCTAAAGAGTGCAACCATGATGGTGGGATGACTAAACTTGGGGAGTCGTGAGGGGTTCATGAGAGAATCATTACACCAGAGTTTCATTGAAATACACAAAGAAACCTCGTGCACAGGAGCTATGAAACTTGCAATTATTTCCAGGTCGCTAGAATCCTTTCTCTGTGAGTTTGAATCTGTTGCGGTCCCAAGCAATTCTGCTTCGAGCTATTTGAACCAGGCCTGAAACAGAGTGTGCTCTCACGAAAGAAACAGCTTTCCTAGGTTTTCAAAGTCCTGGCATAAACCATTGTTGAATTGGACTAACAGATATTTTCCGCCACATTCGCCTAATCAGGGTAAACACCCAAGAAGCTGTAAACAAAACACCCGTGATGGTAGGGTGACCAAACATGGGGAGACATAAGGGTCTCTTGAGAGAAATATTTCACCAGAGTTTCATTGAAATACACAAAGAAACCTCGTAGCCAAGAGCTAAGAAACATGCAATTATATCCAAGTCGCTAGAACGCTATTTCTGTTAGTTTGAATCTGTGGCTCTGGCAAACAATTCTGCGTTGAGCTATTTGAACCAGGCATGAAGCAGAGTGTGCTCCCATGAAAGAAACTGCTTTCCTGAGTTTTCAACGTCCTAGCATAAACGATTGTGGAGTTGCACTAACAGGTGTTTTCAGGCAAATTCGCCTAATCAGGGTAAATATCGAGGAAGCTCTAAACCAAAAACCCGTGATGGTGGGATGACCAAACTTGGGAAGTCAAGAGGGGCGCATGATAGAATCATTTAACCAGAGTTTCATTGAAGTACCCAGAGAAACCTCGTGTCCAGGAGCTAAGAAACATGCAATTGTTTCTAGGTCGCTAGAACGCTTTTGCTGAGAATTAGAATCTATTGCGCCCCTGAGCTCTCCTGCTTTGAGATACGTGAACCAGTTCAGAAGCACAGTGTACTCTTGTGAAAGAAAGTGCTTTCCTGTGTTTTCAAAATCCTAGCATAAACGATTGTGGAGTTGGACAAACAGGCGTTTTCAGGGAATTTCGCCCATTCAGCGTAAACAACCAAAGGGCTCTAAAGAGTGCAACCATGACGGTGGGATGACTAACCTTGGGGAGTCGTGAGGGGTTCATGAGAGAATCATTACACCAGAGTTTCATTGAAATACACAAAGAAACCTCGTGCACAGGAGCTATGAAACATGCAATTATTTCCAGGTCGCTAGAATCCTTTCTCTGTGAGTTTGAATCTGTTGCGGTCCCAAGCAATTCTGCTTCGAGCTATTTGAACCAGGCCTGAAACAGAGTGTGCTCTCACGAAAGAAACAGCTTTCCTAGGTTTTCAAAGTCCTGGCATAAACCATTGTTGAATTGGACTAACAGATGTTTTCCGCCACATTCGCCTAATCAGGGTAAACACCCAAGAAGCTGTAAACAAAACACCCGTGATGGTGGGGTGACCAAACATGGGGAGACATAAGGGTCTCTTGAGAGAAATATTTCACCAGAGTTTCATTGAAATACACAAAGAAACCTCGTGCCCAGGAGCTAAGAAACATGCAATTATTTCCAAGTCGCTAGAACGCTATTTCTGTTAGTTTGAATCTGTGGCTCTGGCAAACAATTCTGCGTTGAGCTATTTGAACCAGGCATGAAGCAGAGTGTGCTCCCATGAAAGAAACTGCTTTCCTGAGTTTTCAACGTCCTAGCATAAACGATTGTGGAGTTGCACTAACAGGTGTTTTTGAGGCAAATTCGCCTAATCAGGGTAAATATCGAGGAAGCTCTAAACCAAAAACCCGTGATGGTGGGATGACCAAACTTGGGAAGTCAAGAGGGGCGCATGATAGAATCATTTAACCAGAGTTTCATTGAAGTACCCAGAGAAACCTCGTGTCCAGGAGCTAAGAAACATGCAATTGTTTCTAGGTCGCTAGAACGCTTTTGCTGAGAATTAGAATCTATTGCGCCCCTGAGCTCTCCTGCTTTGAGATACGTGAACCAGTTCAGAAGCACAGTGTACTCTTGTGAAAGAAAGTGCTTTCCTGTGTTTTCAAAATCCTAGCATAAACGATTGTGGAGTTGGACAAACAGGCGTTTTCAGGGAATTTCGCCCATTCAGCGTAAACAACCAAAGGGCTCTAAAGAGTGCAACCATGACGGTGGGATGACTAACCTTGGGGAGTCGTGAGGGGTTCATGAGAGAATCATTACACCAGAGTTTCATTGAAATACACAAAGAAACCTCGTGCACAGGACCTATGAAACATGCAATTATTTCCAGGTCGCTAGAATCCTTTCTCCGTGAGTTTGAATCTGTTGCGGTCCCAAGCAATTCTGCTTCGAGCTATTTGAACCAGGCCTGAAGCACAGTGTTCTCTCACGAAAGAAACAGCTTTCCTAGGTTTTCAAAGTCCTGGCGTAAACCATTGTTGAATTGGAGTAACAGATGTTTTCCGCCACATTCGCCTAATCAGGGTAAACACCCAAGAAGCTGTAAACAAAACACCCGTGATGGTGGGGTGACCAAACACGGGGAGACATAAGGGTCTCATGAGAGAATCATTTCACCAGAGTTTCATTGAAATACACAAAGAAACCTCGTGCCCAGGAGCTAAGAAACATGCAATTATTTCCAAGTCGCTAGAACGCTATTTCTGTTAGTTTGAATCTGTGGCTCTAGGAAGCATTTCTGCTTGGAGCTATTTGAACCAGGCCTGAAGCAGAGTGTGCTCCCATGAAAGAAACTGCTTTCCTGAGTTTTCAACGTCCTAGCATGAACGATTGTAGAGTTGGACAAACAGGCGTTTTCAGGCAATTTCGCCCTTTCAGCGTAAACAACCAAAGGGCTCTAAAGAGTGCAACCATGATGGTGGGATGACTAAACTTGGGGAGTCGTGAGGGGTTCATGAGAGAATCATTACACCAGAGTTTCATTGAAATACACAAAGAAACCTCGTGCACAGGAGCTATGAAACTTGCAATTATTTCCAGGTCGCTAGAATCCTTCTCTGTGAGTTTGAATCTGTTGCGGTCCCAAGCAATTCTGCTTCGAGCTATTTGAACCAGGCCTGAAACAGAGTGTGCTCTCACGAAAGAAACAGCTTTCCTAGGTTTTCAAAGTCCTGGCATAAACCATTGTTGAATTGGACTAACAGATATTTTCCGCCACATTCGCCTAATCAGGGTAAACACCCAAGAAGCTGTAAACAAAACACCCGTGATGGTAGGGTGACCAAACATGGGGAGACATAAGGGTCTCTTGAGAGAAATATTTCACCAGAGTTTCATTGAAATACACAAAGAAACCTCGTAGCCAAGAGCTAAGAAACATGCAATTATATCCAAGTCGCTAGAACGCTATTTCTGTTAGTTTGAATCTGTGGCTCTGGCAAACAATTCTGCGTTGAGCTATTTGAACCAGGCATGAAGCAGAGTGTGCTCCCATGAAAGAAACTGCTTTCCTGAGTTTTCAACGTCCTAGCATAAACGATTGTGGAGTTGCACTAACAGGTGTTTTCAGGCAAATTCGCCTAATCAGGGTAAATATCGAGGAAGCTCTAAACCAAAAACCCGTGATGGTGGGATGACCAAACTTGGGAAGTCAAGAGGGGCGCATGATAGAATCATTTAACCAGAGTTTCATTGAAGTACCCAGAGAAACCTCGTGTCCAGGAGCTAAGAAACATGCAATTGTTTCTAGGTCGCTAGAACGCTTTTGCTGAGAATTAGAATCTATTGCGCCCCTGAGCTCTCCTGCTTTGAGATACGTGAACCAGTTCAGAAGCACAGTGTACTCTTGTGAAAGAAAGTGCTTTCCTGTGTTTTCAAAATCCTAGCATAAACGATTGTGGAGTTGGACAAACAGGCGTTTTCAGGGAATTTCGCCCATTCAGCGTAAACAACCAAAGGGCTCTAAAGAGTGCAACCATGACGGTGGGATGACTAACCTTGGGGAGTCGTGAGGGGTTCATGAGAGAATCATTACACCAGAGTTTCATTGAAATACACAAAGAAACCTCGTGCACAGGACCTATGAAACATGCAATTATTTCCAGGTCGCTAGAATCCTTTCTCCGTGAGTTTGAATCTGTTGCGGTCCCAAGCAATTCTGCTTCGAGCTATTTGAACCAGGCCTGAAGCACAGTGTTCTCTCACGAAAGAAACAGCTTTCCTAGGTTTTCAAAGTCCTGGCGTAAACCATTGTTGAATTGGAGTAACAGATGTTTTCCGCCACATTCGCCTAATCAGGGTAAACACCCAAGAAGCTGTAAACAAAACACCCGTGATGGTGGGGTGACCAAACACGGGGAGACATAAGGGTCTCATGAGAGAATCATTTCACCAGAGTTTCATTGAAATACACAAAGAAACCTCGTGCCCAGGAGCTAAGAAACATGCAATTATTTCCAAGTCGCTAGAACGCTATTTCTGTTAGTTTGAATCTGTGGCTCTAGGAAGCATTTCTGCTTGGAGCTATTTGAACCAGGCCTGAAGCAGAGTGTGCTCCCATGAAAGAAACTGCTTTCCTGAGTTTTCAACGTCCTAGCATGAACGATTGTAGAGTTGGACAAACAGGCGTTTTCAGGCAATTTCGCCCTTTCAGCGTAAACAACCAAAGGGCTCTAAAGAGTGCAACCATGATGGTGGGATGACTAAAGTTGGGGAGTCGTGAGGGGTTCATGAGAGAATCATTACACCAGAGTTTCATTGAAATACACAAAGAAACCTCGTGCACAGGAGCTATGAAACTTGCAATTATTTCCAGGTCGCTAGAATCCTTTCTCTGTGAGTTTGAATCTGTTGCGGTCCCAAGCAATTCTGCTTCGAGCTATTTGAACCAGGCCTGAAACAGAGTGTGCTCTCACGAAAGAAACAGCTTTCCTAGGTTTTCAAAGTCCTGGCATAAACCATTGTTGAATTGGACTAACAGATATTTTCCGCCACATTCGCCTAATCAGGGTAAACACCCAAGAAGCTGTAAACAAAACACCCGTGATGGTAGGGTGACCAAACATGGGGAGACATAAGGGTCTCTTGAGAGAAATATTTCACCAGAGTTTCATTGAAATACACAAAGAAACCTCGTAGCCAAGAGCTAAGAAACATGCAATTATATCCAAGTCGCTAGAACGCTATTTCTGTTAGTTTGAATCTGTGGCTCTGGCAAACAATTCTGCGTTGAGCTATTTGAACCAGGCCTGAAGCAGAGTGTGCTCCCAAGAAAGAAACTGCTTTTCTGAGTTTTCAAAGTCCTAGCATGAACGATTGTAGAGTTGGACAAACAGGCGTTTTCAGGCAATTTCGCCCTTTCAGCGTAAACAACCAAAGGGCTCTAAAGAGTGCAACCATGATGGTGGGATGACTAAAGTTTGGGGAGTCGTGAGGGGTTCATGAGAGAATCATTACACCAGAGTTTCATTGAAATACACAAAGAAACCTCGTGCACAGGAGCTATGAAACATGCAATTATTTCCAGGTCGCTAGAATCCTTTCTCTGTGAGTTTGAATCTGTTGCGGTCCCAAGCAATTCTGCTTCGAGCTATTTGAACCAGGCCTGAAACAGAGTGTTCTCTCACGAAAGAAACAGCTTTCCTAGGTTTTCAAAGTCCTGGCATAAACCATTGTTGAATTGGACTAACAGATATTTTCCGCCACATTCGCCTAATCAGGGTAAACACCCAAGAAGCTGTAAACAAAACACCCGTGATGGTGGGGTGACCAAACATGGGGAGACATAAGGGTCTCTTGAGAGAAATATTTCACCAGAGTTTCATTGAAATACACAAAGAAACCTCGTGCCCAGGAGCTAAGAAACATGCAATTATTTCCAAGTCGCTAGAACGCTATTTCTGTTAGTTTGAATCTGTGGCTCTGGCAAACAATTCTGCGTTGAGCTATTTGAACCAGGCATGAAGCAGAGTGTGCTCCCATGAAAGAAACTGCTTTCCTGAGTTTTCAACGTCCTAGCATAAACGATTGTGGAGTTGCACTAACAGGTGTTTTCAGGCAAATTCGCCTAATCAGGGTAAATATCGAGGAAGCTCTAAACCAAAAACCCGTGATGGTGGGATGACCAAACTTGGGAAGTCAAGAGGGGCGCATGATAGAATCATTTAACCAGAGTTTCATTGAAGTACCCAGAGAAACCTCGTGTCCAGGAGCTAAGAAACATGCAATTGTTTCTAGGTCGCTAGAACGCTTTTGCTGAGAATTAGAATCTATTGCGCCCCTGAGCTCTCCTGCTTTGAGATACGTGAACCAGTTCAGAAGCACAGTGTACTCTTGTGAAAGAAAGTGCTTTCCTGTGTTTTCAAAATCCTAGCATAAACGATTGTGGAGTTGGACAAACAGGCGTTTTCAGGGAATTTCGCCCATTCAGCGTAAACAACCAAAGGGCTCTAAAGAGTGCAACCATGACGGTGGGATGACTAACCTTGGGGAGTCGTGAGGGGTTCATGAGAGAATCATTACACCAGAGTTTCATTGAAATACACAAAGAAACCTCGTGCACAGGACCTATGAAACATGCAATTATTTCCAGGTCGCTAGAATCCTTTCTCCGTGAGTTTGAATCTGTTGCGGTCCCAAGCAATTCTGCTTCGAGCTATTTGAACCAGGCCTGAAGCACAGTGTTCTCTCACGAAAGAAACAGCTTTCCTAGGTTTTCAAAGTCCTGGCGTAAACCATTGTTGAATTGGAGTAACAGATGTTTTCCGCCACATTCGCCTAATCAGGGTAAACACCCAAGAAGCTGTAAACAAAACACCCGTGATGGTGGGGTGACCAAACACGGGGAGACATAAGGGTCTCATGAGAGAATCATTTCACCAGAGTTTCATTGAAATACACAAAGAAACCTCGTGCCCAGGAGCTAAGAAACATGCAATTATTTCCAAGTCGCTAGAACGCTATTTCTGTTAGTTTGAATCTGTGGCTCTAGGAAGCATTTCTGCTTGGAGCTATTTGAACCAGGCCTGAAGCAGAGTGTGCTCCCATGAAAGAAACTGCTTTCCTGAGTTTTCAACGTCCTAGCATGAACGATTGTAGAGTTGGACAAACAGGCGTTTTCAGGCAATTTCGCCCTTTCAGCGTAAACAACCAAAGGGCTCTAAAGAGTGCAACCATGATGGTGGGATGACTAAAGTTGGGGAGTCGTGAGGGGTTCATGAGAGAATCATTACACCAGAGTTTCATTGAAATACACAAAGAAACCTCGTGCACAGGAGCTATGAAACTTGCAATTATTTCCAGGTCGCTAGAATCCTTTCTCTGTGAGTTTGAATCTGTTGCGGTCCCAAGCAATTCTGCTTCGAGCTATTTGAACCAGGCCTGAAACAGAGTGTGCTCTCACGAAAGAAACAGCTTTCCTAGGTTTTCAAAGTCCTGGCATAAACCATTGTTGAATTGGACTAACAGATATTTTCCGCCACATTCGCCTAATCAGGGTAAACACCCAAGAAGCTGTAAACAAAACACCCGTGATGGTAGGGTGACCAAACATGGGGAGACATAAGGGTCTCTTGAGAGAAATATTTCACCAGAGTTTCATTGAAATACACAAAGAAACCTCGTAGCCAAGAGCTAAGAAACATGCAATTATATCCAAGTCGCTAGAACGCTATTTCTGTTAGTTTGAATCTGTGGCTCTGGCAAACAATTCTGCGTTGAGCTATTTGAACCAGGCATGAAGCAGAGTGTGCTCCCATGAAAGAAACTGCTTTCCTGAGTTTTCAACGTCCTAGCATAAACGATTGTGGAGTTGCACTAACAGGTGTTTTCAGGCAAATTCGCCTAATCAGGGTAAATATCGAGGAAGCTCTAAACCAAAAACCCGTGATGGTGGGATGACCAAACTTGGGAAGTCAAGAGGGGCGCATGATAGAATCATTTAACCAGAGTTTCATTGAAGTACCCAGAGAAACCTCGTGTCCAGGAGCTAAGAAACATGCAATTGTTTCTAGGTCGCTAGAACGCTTTTGCTGAGAATTAGAATCTATTGCGCCCCTGAGCTCTCCTGCTTTGAGATACGTGAACCAGTTCAGAAGCACAGTGTACTCTTGTGAAAGAAAGTGCTTTCCTGTGTTTTCAAAATCCTAGCATAAACGATTGTGGAGTTGGACAAACAGGCGTTTTCAGGGAATTTCGCCCATTCAGCGTAAACAACCAAAGGGCTCTAAAGAGTGCAACCATGACGGTGGGATGACTAACCTTGGGGAGTCGTGAGGGGTTCATGAGAGAATCATTACACCAGAGTTTCATTGAAATACACAAAGAAACCTCGTGCACAGGACCTATGAAACATGCAATTATTTCCAGGTCGCTAGAATCCTTTCTCTGTGAGTTTGAATCTGTTGCGGTCCCAAGCAATTCTGCTTCGAGCTATTTGAACCAGGCCTGAAGCACAGTGTTCTCTCACGAAAGAAACAGCTTTCCTAGGTTTTCAAAGTCCTGGCGTAAACCATTGTTGAATTGGAGTAACAGATGTTTTCCGCCACATTCGCCTAATCAGGGTAAACACCCAAGAAGCTGTAAACAAAACACCCGTGATGGTGGGGTGACCAAACACGGGGAGACATAAGGGTCTCATGAGAGAATCATTTCACCAGAGTTTCATTGAAATACACAAAGAAACCTCGTGCCCAGGAGCTAAGAAACATGCAATTATTTCCAAGTCGCTAGAACGCTATTTCTGTTAGTTTGAATCTGTGGCTCTAGGAAGCATTTCTGCTTGGAGCTATTTGAACCAGGCCTGAAGCAGAGTGTGCTCCCATGAAAGAAACTGCTTTCCTGAGTTTTCAACGTCCTAGCATGAACGATTGTAGAGTTGGACAAACAGGCGTTTTCAGGCAATTTCGCCCTTTCAGCGTAAACAACCAAAGGGCTCTAAAGAGTGCAACCATGATGGTGGGATGACTAAACTTGGGGAGTCGTGAGGGGTTCATGAGAGAATCATTACACCAGAGTTTCATTGAAATACACAAAGAAACCTCGTGCACAGGAGCTATGAAACTTGCAATTATTTCCAGGTCGCTAGAATCCTTTCTCTGTGAGTTTGAATCTGTTGCGGTCCCAAGCAATTCTGCTTCGAGCTATTTGAACCAGGCCTGAAACAGAGTGTGCTCTCACGAAAGAAACAGCTTTCCTAGGTTTTCAAAGTCCTGGCATAAACCATTGTTGAATTGGACTAACAGATATTTTCCGCCACATTCGCCTAATCAGGGTAAACACCCAAGAAGCTGTAAACAAAACACCCGTGATGGTAGGGTGACCAAACATGGGGAGACATAAGGGTCTCTTGAGAGAAATATTTCACCAGAGTTTCATTGAAATACACAAAGAAACCTCGTAGCCAGAGCTAAGAAACATGCAATTATATCCAAGTCGCTAGAACGCTATTTCTGTTAGTTTGAATCTGTGGCTCTGGCAAACAATTCTGCGTTGAGCTATTTGAACCAGGCATGAAGCAGAGTGTGCTCCCATGAAAGAAACTGCTTTCCTGAGTTTTCAACGTCCTAGCATAAACGATTGTGGAGTTGGACTAACAGGTGTTTTCAGGCAAATTTCGCCTAATCAGGTAAAAATATCCAGGAAGCTCTAAACCAAAAACCCGTGATGGTGGGATGACCAAACTTGGGGAGTCAAGAGGGGCGCATGAGAGAATCATTTAACCAGAGTTTCATTGAAATACACAAAGAAACCTCGTGCCAGGAGCTAAGAAACATGCAATTATTTCCAGGTCGCTAGAACGCTTTTTGCTGAGAGTTTGAATCTATTGCGCCCCTGAGCAATTCTGCTTCGAGCTACGTTGAACCAGTTCCTGAAGCACAGTGTACTCTCACGAAAAGAAACAGCTTTCCTGTGTTTTCAAAGTCCTAGCATAAACCATTGTTGAATTGGACTAACAGGCGTTTTCAGGGAATTTCGCCTAATCAGGGTAAACACCCAAAAGCTCTAAACAGTGCACCCGTGATGGTGGGATGACCAAACTTGGGGAGACATGAGGGGTCTCATGAGAGAATCATTTCACCAGAGTTTCATTGAAATACACAAAGAAACCTCGTGCCAGGAGCTAAGAAACATGCAATTATTTCCAGGTCGCTAGAACGCTTTTTCTGTGAGTTTGAATCTGTTGCTCTGGCCAAGCAATTCTGCTTTGAGCTATTTGAACCAGGCCTGAAGCAGAGTGTGCTCCCACGAAAGAAACAGCTTTCCTAGTTTTCAAAGTCCTAGCATAAACCATTGTGGAGTTGGACTAACAGGTGTTTTCAGCCAAATTCGCCTAATCAGGGTAAACATCCAAGAAGCTCTAAACAAAACACCCGTGATGGTGGGATGACCAAACTTGGGGAGACAATGAGGGGCTCATGAGAGAATCATTTCACCAGAGTTTCATTGAAATACACAAAGAAACCTCGTGCCCAGGAGCTAAGAAACATGCAATTATTTCCAGGTCGCTAGAACGCTTTTTCTGTTAGTTTGAATCTATGGCGCTAGGAAGCAATTCTGCTTTGAGCTACTTGAACCAGGCCTGAAGCACAGTGTGCTCCCATGAAAGAAACTGCTTTCCTGAGTTTTCAAAGTCCTAGCATAAACGATTGTAGAGTTGGACAAACAGGCGTTTTCAGGCAATTTCGCCCTAATCAGCGTAAACAACCAAAGGGCTCTAAAGAGTGCAACCATGATGGTGGGGATGACTAAACTTGGGGAGTCGTGAGGGGTTCATGAGAGAATCATTACACCAGAGTTTCATTGAAATACACAAAGAAACCTCGTGCACAGGAGCTATGAAACATGCAATTATTTCCAGGTCGCTAGAATCCTTTTCTGTGAGTTTGAATCTGTTGCGGTCCCAAGCAATTCTGCTTCGAGCTATTTGAACCAGGCCTGAAACAGAGTGTGCTCTCACGAAAGAAACAGCTTTCCTAGGTTTTCAAAGTCCTGGCATAAACCATTGTTGAATTGGACTAACAGATGTTTTCCGCCACATTCGCCTAATCAGGGTAAACACCCAAGAAGCTGTAAACAAAACACCCGTGATGGTGGGGTGACCAAACATGGGGAGACATAAGGGTCTCTGAGAGAATCATTTCACCAGAGTTTCATTGAAATACACAAAGAAACCTCGTGCCCAGAGCTAAGAAACATGCAATTATTTCCAAGTCGCTAGAACGCTATTTCTGTTAGTTTGAATCTGTGGCTCTGGCAAACAATTCTGCTTGAGCTATTTGAACCAGGCCTGAAGCAGAGTGTGCTCCCATGAAAGAAACTGCTTTCCTGAGTTTTCAACGTCCTAGCATGAACGATTGTAGAGTTGGACAAACAGGCGTTTTCAGGCAAATTCGCCCTTCAGCGTAAACAACCAAAGGCTCTAAAGAGTGCAACCATGATGGTGGGATGACTAAACTTGGGGAGTCGTGAGGGGTTCATGAGAGAATCATTACACCAGAGTTTCATTGAAATACACAAAGAAACCTCGTGCACAGGAGCTATGAAACATGCAATTATTTCCAGGTCGCTAGAATCTTTTCTGTGAGTTTGAATCTGTTGCGGTCCCAAGCAATTCTGCTTCGAGCTATTTGAACCAGGCCTGAAACAGAGTGTGCTCTCACGAAAGAAACAGCTGCTTTCCTAGTTTTCAAAGTCCTGGCATAAACCATTGTTGAATTGGACTAACAGGCGATTTTCCGCCACATTCGCCTAATCAGGGTAAACACCCAAGAAGCTGTAAACAAAACACCCGTGATGGTGGGGTGACCAAACATGGGGAGTCATGAGGGGTCTCTTGAGAGAAATATTTCACCAGAGTTTCATTGAAATACACAAAGAAACCTCGTGCCAAGAGCTAAGAAACATGCAATTATTTCCAAGTCGCTAGAACGCTATTTCTGTTAGTTTAATCTGTTGCGCTACCTGAGTGACTTCACAGGAGCACATTGAAAATAAAACTGAGAGATAGATATCAGAATTAAAAAAATGAAAAGAAATAAAAAAAAACAGTGCCAACTTCAAAGACGTACACATTTCGTACTACCTATACTGTCCTCAACAACTGCATAGATTTGTCCTCCCTAATGATAGCGGTGATACATTTGAATGGATATTGCCACCAGTTCTCCCAGAAAACAGGATTCCAAATGGAGTTTTGACTCTGGGTCATGTATGTTATTCTTGGGTCTTGGACACAGGTGCTGATGCAACCCTGTGCTACCTACAATGGTTCTGTTTTTTCTGTTAACTTGGACCCTGAATGGCTTAGAGCACTATAGCATGGTGACTTCAAAGAAAGCATTGCTGCATCTTTCACCAATGAACCTGAACAAGAACAAAGTGTGTCAAAGCACCTTCATTATTTCTTTGACAGTGTCCCTCAGGTCAAGTGCACAGAGCTTAGCACCCAGGACCAGTGCCAGGACTTCTTGTGGAAGCACCTTCCGTCTCTCCTGGTCTGCTCTGGGCCCCAAAGTACAGGTTTCATGCAGAGGAATCACCACTATTCAGTTCTCTCTCAACCCTGGGAAAAGACATGGATGTCCAGATGGCAGCCCAGGCCTCTTGCAACTCAATTTAGAAAGGCAAGATCCTCCACAACAACCAGCACTACTTTTACATGAGGCCTCCATGGAGCACAGTATTGAAGGGCTTTTCCCAAGATGGCACAATAACTACATCAGTGCCCCAAGGCGCTCATGCTAGGCCACTTCCCCCACCCTTCCTGTGTGTAAAAAATGCCATCTGGAGGCAAAGTTACAAAAAAGCATGACTGGTCTTTTGCCCTCTGAGTGACCCAGCTATCCAAGATGCCTTTTGGTTTTGAAATTTGGATTGGAAATTTCAAATACTTCTCCATTTGTCAAGTGGGATCACAGCATCTTGCATGTTGGCCACACTGGCCTCCAACTTGAGACCTTTTTACCTCAAACTCCATCACAGGACCCCTTTCATGTCTAATTCAGAAACCACTCTGTGGCCTGAATGCACTCTCAACATCGAGGCACTTAGAAACTCAGTGAGACACTGTCTCTAATAAAATACATAATAGGGCAAAAATGCAGGTTTGTAGATGGTTTTGTGATCAGATGAAATTCTATCTTCAAAAGGCCCCATGTCGAAAAGTAAAATGCAATGAAGGAAAATAAACCTCAACATCATGGTAAGTGAGGTTTTTTTGATTTTTTTTTTTTTTTACTGGGGATTGAACTCAGGGGCACTCGACCACTGAGCCACATCCCCAGTTTCATTTTGTATTTTATGTAGACAGGGTCTCACTGAATGGCTTTGTGCCTCACTTTTGCCAAGGCTGGCTTTGAACTTGAAATCCTCCTCCCTCAGCCTCCAGGCCTATGCCAGGGCGCCCGGTGGGAAGTCATTTTTGCGTTTGATCAGGAGACAGTTAAGCCTGGCTGGACTCTGGTCCTATTTTTTGCTCCAAATTCCCCCAGCCACTCTTGTCACCATCCTGGCCCCACTGTAAGAAGCCAGTGATGGCACTGGCACTGGTGCCATTATCGTTTGGCTGGGCCCCAGGGTAGCCACGCATCTTGTCAGACATTGTTCTGGGGGTTTCTGTGAGGGTGTTTTCCAGTGAGATTAACAATAGACTGAGTCAAGTGGATGTCCATCACCATGATGTGGTGGGCCCCGCCCAATCAGTCAAAGCGCAACTAGCCCACAGCGTGGGTGAGAGGGAGCTCCTCCCGCCACTGCCTTCCTTTGAATGGAGCCCTGGCCTCTCCTTGACTTTTCAGCTGCTTCTCGTCTTTGGGCTGGAACTGAGAAAACAGTTTTGCAGATTTTGGATTTACCAGCCTCCACAAATTGTGTGTGTGTGTGTGTGTGTGTGTGTGTGTGTGTGTGTGCACGCGCACGCGCGCGCGCACGTCATGCATCCTGGCTCAATTCTAGGCTGTTTGTAGCCGCCCAATGCTGCCCAGAGGCCTGCTGGGATCATCAAAGGCCTTTTGAACCCAGAGGACCCCACCCAGCAAACCCTCAGTCCCAGGAGGGGCACTGGTGGCCCTGACCTCCCTGGGGGCTGTGGGAGGTGGTGCAGGCCCAGGGGGCAGGCAGGGTGGTGGGGGGGAGCAGGGACTAGAGGTCAAGGCAGAGGTCAAGGGCAACCGGGCAACGGAGAGGTGAAAGTAGAGAGGAGGCCCAGACACAGCCAGCGGGGCCTGGCCACTGTTGCCAAAGCAGAAGTCAGCTGTGAGCCATGTGGGACAAGCCCTGGGGAGGCAGAGGACCCGAGTGTCCCAAAGGTGAGCCCCGGGCCCTTGCGCTTGCCCTGCCACAGCAGCCCCTCCTCACCCCTCATTCAGAACACAACTTACTTAGAAACCGCTGATCAAGTACTTCCCTCTCTGGGGCCTTGGGGACAGCAAGTGGGACAGCACTGGTCTGTCCTCAAGGAAGGACAAGAGATAGCTATCAATATTCATGTTAATACCCTCACCAGGTATGCTATTAACTCATTCCATCCTCCCAACAGCTCAGCGAAGCAGGTGCTACCTTTTACATGTGAGGAAACTGAAGCACAGAGAGGTGAAGTGAGTTTCCCAAGGTCACATAGCTACTAAGTGGCAGAGCTGGGGTTTGCACCCCAGTGGTCTGGCTGGACTCATTGACAAGATGTAATGCAATGCTAGCTGCAAGTGTCACACTTCTGTGTGGCCCAGGCATAGTAGCTGAACAAAGTGGGCGCCCTGCTCTGGCAGGCACTCTGTGGACCCAACGTTGGTTCACACCTTGAGATCTCCACCCCACTGCCATGGTGTTGGGAGGCGGGGCCTTTTTGGGGTGATCAGGTGATGAGGGCAAAGTCCCCATGAATGGAACCAGTGTCCTAATAGGAGGGACCGCTCAGAGGCCTGCAGCCCTCTTCCACCACGTTCATCAGACCCGAGGAGGACTCAGCAGTCTGGCACCCAGAGGAGGTCCTCACGAGAACCAGGCCACCTGGCACCACCACCTTGGACGTCCAGCCCCCGAGTCAGGGGGCTCGTTCCGGCAGCCCCCGCTGATTCATTCGGGCCGTGGACTCGCAGGGAGAGGCCTGGGGGGCCCTGGGGTAGGAGTTCGCCAGGAGCCGGTGGTGACGTCCGGAGCCTGGATTCCCAGCAGGGCGGAGAAAGTTCGCCTGCGGGAGACACCCCAGGGGAAGGCCGGGGAGACCCAGAGCCACCCGTGCAGGCCGCGGTGACACAGCGCCGGTTCTGGCCGCGCCTCGCCTGGCCCGGCCGCACCTGCGGCTTGCGGAGCCGCTCACCTGGGCAGGGCTGCCGGGCAGTGGCGGCTGCGGCGCCGCGAGGCAGGTGCGAGGTTTGGGTGGCCTTCCTTGCCGTCGCAGGCTCTCCAGACCAGTCCCTCTCACTGCCACAGGGTGGCCCCGCCTTCGGATCCCGGGCCTTCCAGGCAGAGCGCGCCCACCTCCAGGGGCCTGGACCCAAGGACGCAGGCTGGGGGCCTTGGACCCACTGATGAAGTGAACCTCAACCTAGCGGGTGGCCCAGGTGACTATGCCGGTCTCCTTGAGGTTTGAGCTTGTTTTTCACTTTTTTGTGCGAGGCTGGGGACTGAACCCAGCGCCTGGAGCCCCTGGGCTAGCCTCCACCGCGGCCACGACCCCGCCTGGTCTCCTTTCTTTCTTTTCTTTTTTTTTTTTTTTTTTTTAAAAATATAAAAGCACTATGCAAAACTTTATTTATACTAAATCCTAATAGTTTTATAAAAAGTTGAGGCATTGGTATCTAGCAATCCTATTATTTCAGTGTCCTATCTCATATGATCATCCAACATTTACCTTTGATTTCAAGCGATTATAAAATTAGCACCTTAACACAATACCATACATTCAGCACTAATTGTGACTTTCATCAGAAACAATCATTAAATAAATATTAAATAATAGAACATGATACCAAGGGAAAAGGGGAGCACTTGATGGTTTTCCAAACGCTAGTAAGAAAGAAACACATCAACATATCCCTGATGTGGGGACATGATTGACCTATGACTAAAAGGCACTTGGGAGAGGGAATCAAAGTTTTATTTTTAACTGAAAGGATATTCTTGTTGATTGATATTCTTGAAAAATTAAAACCCTGAATTTTTCATATTAGGAAATGGATGTACACCAGGCAAATGACTTATCTAAAGTCACAGAAGGTCTCCTGATAGCAAATCTGTAATCTTTTTCATATCACAATGTTTATACTATAATACAATCATAATTTTTAAAACATCAAGCCAGATATGAGCTGGGTACAGTGGTGCATGCCTGTAATCCCAGCAACTGGGAAGGCTGAGGCAGGACTGAAAGTTTGAGGCCACACTCAGCAATTTAGCAAGTTCTGGACTCAAAAAACAAACAAACAAACAAGATTGGGGACGTGGCTCAGTGGTGGAGAGGCCCTGGGTTTAGTCCCCAGTACCCAAACCTAAAACTAAAGCCAAAGGATCAAGTCAGATACCAAGGAAAGCAAATCATGACATCTGAAACTAACAGACCCTAACACAAGAATTTGATAAAAATATACATCGACCACCGTGTTGTATCATCAGTGTGGACAGCGCTGCTGACTCTGATGTCAGCAGCTCACTGGTGTCCTAGTTCATCCACACATTCCTGTGTCACTCTCTCTTGTGTTGGTTGTGTTTTCCTCTGTATCACTTGAGTTCAATGTTTTCCACAGAAACTTCTCATTGGATTTCCAGAGGGAAGTTTGCAGCCCTTCCTTCTTTTTGGAGTGTGCAGCAAGGGGTGATTTTTCACACAGGCTCTCTATAACTGCTACGTTGGTGAGTTTACTGAGACTGTCCTCATTCTGCTCATTCAGGATGTCCCAGAAGTCTTTTGGTCTCTGTTTTGATTTTTCCATGGGCCTTGAAAGAACTTTCTTTGGCAGTCATGTGGGACTGTTCCCATGACTTTTAAAGAGGTCATCGAGAATAGAGGTGTCACCAAGCAAGCCTTTGACAGAAGCATTTCTGAGTGCTGGATTTTCTACCTTTTTTTTCTTCTGACTTGAAAATGGATCTGTTTCTTGACATGCCCATTCCTGATAGGTCCTTTTGGTCTTGCTTGGTATTTTCCAGCTGCCTCTCCTGTGCCTCTGACTTGCCCCTGGGAGAGCAGGAGGCTGCCGGGTCTCTGGAGGCTCACCCATCTTCCCCACTCTCAATCTCTTCAGCAGAGATAACAGGTGATTTTGTGGTTTCTGCATCACTGGAAAGTGCCTCTTCCCGACAGGTGCCATGACTCTGAAACTTAACTGATTTTTCTTTAGATACTTTTGGACTGCAAATTTGAGAAATTTGGTCAGTACGATCTTTAAAAGACAACCTTTTAGAATGTGATGGTTTTCCTTTTATAAAAGAGTTTCTTTCTTTACATTTATTTCTGATACTATCTCCTCCCTTGTGGGAAGACTTGACAAATTCTGAAGCAGAATCCACAAACCATTCTTTTACCTCTGGATACTGAGGAGCATAAAAGTCTCTTAGCATTTTCTGTCATTCTTCTGAAGTGGCATTAGTTATATGTTTAGCAAATTCCTTTACAGAAGATGAGTTAAAGTAAAAGGCCATTTCTTCAAATTTTTTTCTCAGAACTGCAAATAGCTATGTTATCAGGAAGCTGGGAAAACTGCTTTAACTCAAACACATCACGTGCGGCCCACTGGCTCATATGATTCTCAGCTTTGCTAGATCCAATCACATGCTGGTATGAGTGGACATAAGCCACTTCCTGAACACCACCTAGAATTTTATCCGTTGATTCATACGTCTGCTCTTGATTGGCAACTTTCTCATTTGAAAATTTCACTGGTTTTCTTGGTATAAAAGTGTTGATTTTCTTATCATGGCTAGGCAGTTTTGCAGAGAAGCTGATGTTGTCTTTTATAGTTTTTGCTCTATGGCTCTGTTTAGTGCCACTGAAGTGGCTGACAGGTATATGTCATATGAGGATGAAAAGTCATCAATAAGTTGAGAGTTACTATCCTCATTTGTTGCACACAATTGGTTTGTTTTCTTCATTGTTTTAGGAAAACTGTAAAGTTGTCTTTTGTTTTCCTTTTTCCTCTTAAGCCTCAATGAACTAGTAGCTCTTTGCTTTCTTACCCTTGTCTCGGGGTAAATTTCAATGTCATCAGATTCGCCACTAATATCACCAGTGTCTTGTCTTTTCATAATAGGTTTAACGGTTCTGTTCTCAGGATTTAAATTTTTTGAAACGAGTCCATGTCTTCTGTCATCAATCTCTTCACCATCACCATTGTTTTTTTTTTTTTTTTTACCGGGTTTTCTATTTCAGAATCTTCAGATTCATCTAAGGGTGGCTTACATCTTATACGATTGTTAGGGAATCGTGGAGCTGTATGCTGTGTGGGAAAGATGACATCACTGTCTCCTGATTCTGTGTCATTCTGTATGTTGCAATGACAGATGTGCAGAGTTTTTTTCAACATCAGACTCAAAAGAAACATTCTGTTTTAAGATTTTCTCACTTTTATCAGAAACACGTTTTTCAAGTGGATTTAGGGTATTATCTAATGTCTGATGTTTTGAAGTACCAACAGCGTCCTGATTTTTCTTACAACCAGCATCTTTGGTTTCTGCTGGAAGGCATGTGGGCTGCTCATGAGAACTTTCACCATCAGACACAGTATTTCCCCTGTTATCTTTAACCGCTGTACACTTTGCCTCCAACAGTTTAGAGAAACCACACTGAAGTAAGGTCAGCTGCCCTGAAGAACCTGCAGCTCTGCTTGCATCAGATGCTTTGTCGTTAGCAGTCTTTATTCTTGAGGCTCTCACGGACTCGTCATCACTAAAGTCACTGCAGATATCACAGGTGTCCACAGCCAGTGGCTCTGCAGGTACGTCTTGTCCTCTGGGTTCTTGACAGACAGGCTCCCCGGGCGTTTCTGGTTTGTGTGCTGCAGGTCCCTCTATCAACCATGTTGTGGCAGTCATGATTCCTGCTTCCACTTGGCCTTCTCTCTCCAGGATGTCCCTCGTAAGACAAGATCCTTGGGATCTTAGTTTGAAGAGGTTATAGGCCCCAAAAATTCTCCTCGATGCTCTTTTGATCCTTGAACTGCTTCAAAATATTGCTTGGCATTTTCACTTCCAACTACCACACAGTGAAGTTGCTGTTTGTATACCTGTCGTAAATACATGATCTCCTCCACGGTTCCCAAGGATATCAGCCTAAGCACCTAAACATCTCTGCAATGTCCAATCCTGTATGCTCTGTCAATGGCTTGAAGATCATTGGCTGGATTCCAAGTTGGATCAAATAATATAACAACATTGGCACCAACAAACTTGAGGCCGAGTTCACCAGCCATCGTAGAGACAGGCAAATGTTAATGCCTTGTGTACTGTTGAACTCCTTCACGATCCTGAGCCTTTCCTCTGATTTTGTGCTTCCATCAAGTCGCCAGTAATGCAGCCCAGATGAAGAGAAGAATCTTATCTCTGTTTTTTCAGAAATGATTTAAAAGCTGCTGAGGAACCTTCATTTTCCCCACTGTATTTAGGGTCAGAAAGAGTTTCAAAGACGATTCTTTGCTTTTCTGCACAAAATCCGGAAATTTGGAAAATACCTGATCACATATCCTTTTGATAAGTGTTTCCTGCTGTTTGGAGGTACTGGAGGCTTGCAGCAGTGCGACATAATTAGCCACCTTCTGAAGGACTGCGAGGTAACTGAGATACAAGGTTTGTACCAATTCACCACAGGAATTGGTCTTATAACAACAATTTCTCCTTTTCCGGCCACTGCTGCAGGTACAAGGCTTAGAAGATTAAAGTATCAGAGTGACATCTTCTGTTTCTAACACTGTTTGATAGACAGCTTTCTGGAAATCCATCAGAGAGCAATAAACCATCTTGTCTTCCTTCTTAGGCAACTGATCCTTGATAAGAGTCTTGGTTCACCTAAGAAACCAGCCAGACATCTTTGTCGCAAGCCTTTGCATGGCCTTTTGACCAGTAGCTAGTTCTCTTTTTGTTGCTGTGTGTCTCTGACCATGTTCTCCTGGGTCAGAAAATTGCTTCTTGAATTGGATTCTGCTACCTAAAAGTTCTGGCACAGCCCAGTTCATAACACACCACAGTTCCTTCATGTTGTTCTGAAGAATGGTTCCAGTGAGGCCAATGCAAACATTACACTTTGGAGTTTTCATAACTTCTGTTAGTCTCGCATTTGGATTCTTGATTCTATGGGCTTCATCCACAGTGACAGCTGACCACTCCACACTGTTCAGTTCATCCAGACACAAGCGCAGTGTTTCATAAGTTGTTAGTGCAATTTCACATTTCCTCCGCTTTATATGAAGCAGCAGTTCATTGTCTTATTTGTTACCATGTAAATAGTGACTCTGAAATATCCCCAGGTATCCAATTCATCCTTCCAGTTGTAGAGGACAGACAGAGGAGCAGCTATTAAGAACATCTTTTTTGCTGTAGAAGAAAGTGGTTCCTTCTTCATACTTCTTAGTAAACATTCTGGCATATTATCTTCAATATCCTCACGTGTTCCCTTTTTATGCAGCACTGCAGTCAGAAATGAAATAACCTGTACTGTTTTCCCAAGTCCCATGTCATCACCCAGAACACAGCCTCTTCCTTGGATGTAGTGTCCATAGAGAAACTGGGCTCCCTCCCTTTGGTAGTCTCTCAAATACCTATTAATAGTATAAGGAAGAGAGTCTCCATCTTCAGATAATTTAAAGGCAGCAGCAGATGATGGAATTTTCGGTCTGGGAAAAACGGTTTTTCCAAATCTTCATCATCAAATATAAATTTCCTAGGGCAACCTTTAGCAGATTTTACTTCTTGAAGTCTTAAGAGGTATTTTCCTTTCTTGAAAATCTGAATAGACAACAACAAATGACTTGCCATTTTCATCCACTGTGATAGATTCTATGCTTGCTTCACAAAGGTTTTCATCACGTGGAGAAGGGGCAAGACATCTTTCTCCTGGAAGCCACCTTTGCACGGACTCCAGCGCGTGGCCTGGGGAGTCGGGATCCGTCTTGCTGGGGCCAGGGTCGGGCAGCGCCACGACACCGAGCCCGGCAGGCGGCCACGGAGAGCCCAGCGGACACAGAGGGCGGGCCAGCTGCGGCCTGCGCCCCCGCCTGGTCTCCTTTCTGATGTGAGCTTCACTCAAGGCGCATGCGCCATTGGCACCCGGAGGGTCAATGACACTGACAGGTTCCCAAGGGATTGAAAAGGTGCACCCCAAATCCTGGCCTTCCGCGGGTGGGGTAACAAATGCTGAAAGAAGAGGGGCTTCCCTTCTTTCATCTCAGCACCCATAATCAAAAGGGGAGACTGCGCTCCTAGAAACCACCAAGGGAGAGGCTCTGGCTGAAGGAGGAGGAAGGGCAGGGCGGGCAGGGCGGCCAGAGCAACTCCAGCCCAGATCTCCCTCATCAATTGCTCAGCTACCTGCATCTCTCTGCTTTTCCTCTTTCTTTGGCTTCACAATTTGGTGTTGGGGGTGCTGAGGATTAAACTCAGGGGTGCTCTACCACTAAGCTGTGTCCCTGTAGTCATTTATTTGTATTTTTTAAATTTTTGAGACAGGGTCTTGCTAAGTTGCTTAGGGCCTCCCTAAGTTGCTGAGGCTGGCCTCAAACTTGTGACCCTCCCGCCTCAGCCTCCTGAGTCACTGGAATTACAGGCAGGTGCCACTGTGCCTGGCTCACCGTTCATTTTGAAAGTGTGCACTGCTTCGTTTTGGTGAAGGAACCATTCCTAAGATCAGTGTAGGAAAAAATACTTCAACAGATCCCCAGGATCCGAGGTCCTTCAGATGGAAGTGGGGAGCATTTTCTTAAGAGGGCTCTGGAACCTCCTGGCTAGAAGTCCTAAGGACTCGACCGAGGGGCCCTACACCTGCCCCCCTGAGATGCACATTCAGTGGAACCTGGGCTGTGCTCGGCTCCCCCTCGCTGGGCTGCAGTGTCCATCCAGTGGCCTGCCCTGGCGAGGGGACAGGCTGGGGTCATCCAGGAAAACTTTGCCCTGCCTATGCTTTGTCCTTGCGTCCCTCTTTACCTTCCTGCCGAGATGCCATGTGGGGAAGGGGAGGTGGAGGTGTGCCCCTGGGAGGGGACAGGTGGGGGCCGCAGGGCAAGGGCTAGCTCAGTTCTCTGCACACAGGTCTGAGCACGGGGGCTGTGTGGCCCCATTTCCTGGCAGAGGTGGGCGTGGGTGTGGACCTCTGCCTGGGTCTCTCTCTCTCTCTCTCTCTCTCTCTCTCTCTCTCTCTTTTCTCCGTCACGGCAGCTTCTGGAGACCCAGTCTTCTTCCTTCCCTCCTGCACCCATCTTCCCTGGGCCTGCATGGTGTGGGCTCCCTGGCTCCCCATCCCTTCTTCTGACCCCCCAGATATAGACATGGGTGGGACCCATCTGTGGTCAGAACTGCTTTGGCAAGCCCTGCAGAGAAGCAGGTTTGCAGGGAGCACATCTAGGTTCAATTTGCCAAGGTCCCGGGACCCTGGGAGCTCCTGCAGTTCCTACCTCGTACTTGGAATGACAGATGGAAAATAGAGAGCCCCCCCCCCCCCGCTGCAGAGTTTTGAAATGAAACGTTTGCATAATGCAGAAAAGAATGGTGGGTATAACTCACACCCCTGGCCCCCTCGTCAACTCTTTCAAACACTGACACTTTTCCATTGCAGTTTGTATTTACCTTTAAGAAAAGAAAAATTATGGGTGATAGGGCATAAGGAAAAATTAGGGTTCTTTAAGTGCTGGAGTCTCCTCCCTCGGTTTGTACACTCATGTGTGCACACGCACGCATGCATGTCCCAGGCCATGAGCCTCAACTGCGGCCTCCCATGGTTGGGAAGACTCTGAATTCTTTCCGTGGAGACCACCAAGCCAGGGGCTCCTTTGAAGAACTAAAGACAGAAAAGGGAATCTCAGCCACTCCCTGTTGCCCTTGAACTTGGGTGCATCCTTTGCAAGGTTCATCTGCAATTTCTCCATGAAGCAGTGACCTACACCAAGTGGCCATTCACATGCCCATTGTCCCCCAGCATGGCCAGACTTCAAGGTGTCCGCCTCCATCTGTGGCCTCCTGTTATGCTCGACTCTTTTTTTTTGTTGTTGTTGTTGTACCGGGGATTGAACTCAGGGGCACTCGACCACTGGGTCACATCCCCAGCCCTTTTTTGTATTTTATTTAGAGACAGGGTCTCACTGAGTTACTAAGTGCCTCACCATTGCTGAGGCTGGCTTTGAACTCGCGATCCTCCTGCCTCAGCCTCCCAAAGTGCTGGGATTACAGGCATGCGCCACCGCGCCCGGCTTATGCTCGACTCTTGATAACTGAGACTGTGTGGTGAGAGGCCTCTGTTTTTCTGATCCATCAATTTTCAAAGAACATTTAGGTTCCATTTCCTGTCCTAGACAAAGCTACCATTCCTAACAGTGTTCACCGAGGCTGAGATCAGAAGGCTTATTTAATTTCTGGAGATCTAAAGTGACTGGAAGGTGACTTGTCATGGACCCTTCTGCCTTCTTCTTTTAGGAATCGCCTGTCACGCCCCTGGGGCGGACAGTTTCCTAATGCAAGAGAGCGCCTGTGGGTCACATTTATATTCCCTAGGAAGGAAGGCAGTACTGAGAGGCAGAGATTCAAGATGCTGCCTAACGGTGAAGCAAAGGTCCTGGGGAAGCTGGGGTTGGGACCCAGAACATGGGAGATTAGACTTGGATTGGAGGGGTTGTTTTCCTGGCAGGAGGGGAAGAAGGAGGTGGAGGAGGCTGATGGGAAATGTGGCCTGAGTGTTCCCCACTGTGGCTGAGATGAGAGGGACTCTGCAGGCTGGGGAAAGGGGCTCTGGGGATCATGCTGGGAAAGTCTAGAGGCTTGATCAAGCGACTATGAAGGACCAGGTAGTTTGGCTTGGACCAAAATTCAAGCGGGTCTGCACTCCTGGGGTGCGGATAATAATGATAACGATCTGCCCCCAGGTAGGAGACCCTTCTGGTGGGGAAGTCCCACCAGCAAAGGTGACACCCAGGAAAAGTGGGACTCATCCCTGGCCAGACTGGTTCCTTGCCACCTCTTCCTCCTTTGGGAAGGAATCCAGGCATCTAACAGTGCAGGGGCCGTAGTCACAGAACCCCCATGCGGGGGTCTCCTGTTGAAAAGGCCAGCAGGTTTGCACCACTTCCTGTGGCTGCCCTGGCAAACTGCCCCACGGTGGGCAATTTCTGTCACCACTTGGAAACTGGAAGTGCAGGCCGGGGTGAGGTTGGGATCTGGTTGTCAGCCTTCCTCTACCCACAGCTGCTCATTCCCATCCCTGCCTCCATCTTCATGTGACCTTCATGTGTGTGTATGTGTGACAAACCGGAGAAAGGACCAGTATTTGAAACCACTGAACTTTCCACTTCTCCGGTCGGTTAGCTAACCTCTCTGAACTCCCTCTTCACCACCCTGTGAACCAGGGCTGGTGGTTGTTGGGGTTTTTAGCCCCCGACTCCTCTCGACCTGCAAGAGAAGGGGGAGCACACCCCAACAAGGATGGATCAGGAAAGGTAAGAGCCGACTGACCGCCCACACCCAGCCCTCCTTTCAGAGGACAATCAGACATATCAGGGATACCGGTCAAGGCAGTTGGACGGCCTTTATAGAAGATATGAGCCAATCAGCAGAAAGGTCAGTGGGACATGAACAGTTCACGTGCACAAGCATAGGGAGCAAGAGCAGATCACATTTGCGGAACAAACACTAGCCTATCCTTGTGGTGGTCTGATTTCTCATCGTATGTCAGGACTACACCCCTGGGCTAGGCCAAGTCCACGTATCAGGAAGTGGGAGACAGCCAGAGAGATAGATTTTCATTTCCTCGACCTCTATTCTTTCAGCTCACGTGTTCTTGATGTCCCCTACAGGTGGTGACACCAGCTCTCTCTCAGTGTTAGCCAGCAGCTGGTGAGACAGTGAGTGTGACAATACTCATGACTCCACAAACAAGCTTTGCTTTTTATAAAAGGAAAAATGTTTTCAATCTAGAAAGGAAGATGATGTACAGGTGGTTTTTTTTAATATTTATTTATTTGCTTTTAGTTGTACACAATGCATTTTTACATGGTGCTGAGGATTGAACCCGGGCCACGCACATGCTAGGTGAGCACTCTACCGCTGAGCCACAACTCCAGCCCTGAGGTGCTGGTGTTTAAAATAACAGCTAACATTTACCTATTAGAAGTTTCCAGCACATGACATGGCTTCATTCATTTAATCCTCTGAACAATTCTTGTCATCTTGTTTTTTTTTTTTTTTTTAAACGTGGTCCATCTACATGGTAGACTCTTTTTTAAAAAATATATTTTTTATAACTTTAATTAACTAATTTTTTATGTGGTGCTGAGGATCAAACCCAGGGCCTCACACGTGCTAGGCAAGCGCTCTGCCACTGAGTCCCAGCCCTAGCCCTGTTATCCTCATTTTGCAAATTGGGAAACTGAGGCTCAAGGTCATAGAACTATTGCATGTTAGAGGCAGGGCCTGCGCCCTGGCTCTCTGTGGCTCTCCACAGAAGGACTCTGTGTAGGGAGGAGAAAAGAGGCTCAGTGTGGCCCGAGGGCTCACAGAGAGAGAGGATCTCTGGGTAGGGCTACAGAAAGGCCCAGGACTCAGATGGCCTCAAAGGGTTGGGCTGGAGTGACATGAGAGCCTTGGGTCTCCAGACCTGGGGCACCTGTCCTCCCAGCAGTCTGTGCATCCCTCACCTTGGCCGGCTTTCCCCCGAGCTGCAAGAAGGAAGCTGGGCCGCCCAGCTGGGTGAAGAGGACCCGGCCCGAGGCCAGCACCTGGGGGACAGTGCTGATGGCAGACATCCCAGGTTGGGACACCAGGGTTATCACCCAAACTCACTTTGGTGAGTTTCTAGCCATTAAGATGGAGCAAGGGGTGTTTATCTGGGACTGAGTGAAAGAAACCAGTCTCATAAGTTTCCATGATGTTTTCATTTACATGATGTCTGTTCAAAACTATTGTAATGAAGAATTAACCATGTTTGGCAGGGATTAGGCAAGGGACAGGAGTGTGGGTACAATGGCATAGGGTAGAGGAGTTTGGGTACTTTCTCAATGTACATTGAAATTCAAAGAAGTGTAAGGCAAAAGGAAAGTTCATCTTATCTTGGGTCAATTGATAAACAAAGGTGAGGAGGACTATAGCTTTCAAAAATGTTAATTTTATAAAAGATCCAGGAAGGCTGTGGAAATGTTCACATAAAGGAGCCTGAAGAGACACAAACCCCACAGTGATGGAGGAAAAAAATGACATAATATCCTATGTATTAATAGAAAAAAATAGCCCTGCAATTTCAGTTCTAACCTTTATCAAAACCTGGAAAACGTTGATTAGTGATCTTGAGTGCTGTTCCTAAAATCTTGTTCTACATTAACTAATTGATTCAATTAAGTGTCCACATATACATAATTATTTCCTGTTACATAAAAGGCAATGTATTTGTGGACATAAGGCAGGGGAAATTCCTCTTTTCCTATAAGACCATTGAGTACTTTGTGCCAAACCATTTATCTACTCTTCTTTAATACTATTTACTGTCATAAAAGTATTAAAAATTTTGATAGCTCTTAGGAGTTAGTTTTCCAAATAATTGTCTGAGATTATTTTTCTAGTCCCATACATAAGGGGCTTATTGGACTCACCACATAGTGTCCAGCTTTATGAACAATTTTTCAAACTGTCTCACCATTGAGAGGCCATTGTTTTGCAAGTTGGAAAGCTCGTCTTCCCAAAACTTTGTACAGGGAAACAAGCAACAGCAAATCCCAATGCTGTTACACCTGCCTGCAGGAAGGCAGGTCCCACTTCCCGACCTGAGGCTGGGGCTCAACAAATGCCCTGGAAAGCCCTGGCCAGCAGCTGGCTGTCCAGCAGGACCTGGGAGGCGGTGCCCTCACAGCATCCAGGAGACTGGCAGGCGCCTTCCCAGTCCCTGTCCTCTTGGACAGCAGTCCCATCACCCTGACTGACACCTGTTTCAGATGGGAAACCCGAGCATAAGGGGGGGGGCGTCGACCCGGTCCCATTGCCACGAGGTGGCAGCCACAGGCCTCTCAGCTACGGAGCAGGTGTCCAGGTGAAGAGGCTAGTTGCTGTCCCACCCTGGGTCAGCAGCTGAGGTGACAGCCCAGCAGACGGGGCGCCGAGGGCACCGCCCCCAGCAGGCAGAGGCGGAAGCGGAAGTGCTGCGGAGGCGTGGCCACCGAGACGCGGGGGGCGGGGCCTATCCCGAGGCGCCGACTTTGAGCCGCAGTCGCGCAGAGGTCCGAGGGGGACGATCCGGAAATGGCGACCTGGCAGCAGGGCTGCGGTCCCGGCATGAGGGTCCCGCTCTCAGGGCCTGGGTCCAGGCGGCGGAGAAGGTGAGCTGTCCGGGAGCGGCCCAGGGTCTCGGCGCCAGGACGCGGGAGGGACCCCGGGAGGACTCTGCCGCCGCCTTCCAGACTCGGTCCGGAGCGGCCTGTGCCGTGGAGCCCGCCCTGTGCGAGGCCTCCCAGCGCCGAGCCGCCCGACCCCGCCGTCCTGGGTCTCCCCTGAGGGCTTGTTTTGCAGCAGAGGTGCTTTTCACAGCCGGCTTGATTTCCGTTTGTAGGTCCTGTTCAGGATGCGGTGGCCTCAGCGGTGCGGCCTGGGACGTGGACTGCCCAGGTGAAGAAAATGCCCGGCCAGCAGGCCCCCTGGGAGTGGGAGGGCGACGGAGGAGCAGACTGTGACCTGGGGAGAGGAGGCCGACTTAAAAGAAAGGCCCGTCAAGGTATTTCAGTTTTCATTGGCACAGTCACCTGTGCCAAAACCCTGCCCGGTTTCTCTTGCCTCTTACCCCGTCCCTGTCCTTTTTTTTTTTTTTTTTTTTTTTTTTTTTTTTTTTTAATTGCTTGCTTCAGAAACCTTTTCGCTTTTATTTCCTGCTCCTGGTTAACACTGCTAACAGATCCTACAATGATTACATAAAGCAGTCTGATTTGTGAAAGTTTAGGTAGGGTGCCATGGAAAGAGCAGTGACTTGGGGTAGGAATCAAGGGACTAAGTCCCGTGGGCTCCAGTTTTTTACATCTTGAGAGAGAAGTTGAAGTAGATAATCTTTTGCACTATGTAACCAGTGTTAGTGGTTGATTGCTAAAATGTAGTGTTTGCATGTTTCCTTTCTGACACTAGCCTAAGCACTCGGTTCCTTTTGTAAACTTCATGGAAACTATGAGATAGTCCTATTGGACTTTTTTGTTTTACAGATAAGAAAAACTGAGGTCAGCAGGGATTAGGTGATTTTCAAAAGGGTGAAGCCTGATTTTTTTATTGAAAACCTAAATGTTTCCTGATGCAAGGTATTGTTGGAAAATGCTTACATTCTCACGTGACCAGGGATTTATATTCCTCTTGGCAGAGAATGAATCTGAGAAATGTAAGGACCTTTAAGTAGCATGCGTTCTGACTGCTTAATGTACAGTGAATTCAGAACCTAGGTAATGTCAGTCTGTAAAAGAGCATGTGTAAGAGATTATGGTTGCTTTTTGCCTAATGCAAGTGATTGAGTTGAAGTTGCATTTGTTAATTTAAAAATATGGTGTTTGGTCCACTTGCATATTTCTTGGAGAAAATATCAGACATTGTTTTCTTATTGTGACACTGTGGAAATGGAATGAGAACAAGTTGGTGATGTCTTTTAGGTGGAAACATTGCCTGAGGAAGAGCTCATCAAGTTTGTCAAGAAGCAATTTTGTGAAGCCCCTGCTGACTCTGGAGGCTTTTGATGATGAATTCATGTATGGAGACTGTAATTCTTCATAGATCTTTGCATTTGGTGAGTCACGGAACATATCTGAGTAGATAGTCATTTGCAAACCTGTACACAGTAACCTCATTTAGTATGCATAACAGATCTTGGGTGGGTCAATATTACCTTTTCCTTTATTGCCTTGAAGAAAACGAATAATGACATAATATTTTCTCTTTTTTTTTTTCCTTGAAGTATGCCAGTGTGTTGAGCAAGTATTATTGTTGGTAGGCAGGATAGCAGGTACTTGAATTCAGGGATTTTACTATCATGTTTGAATCTTTTGTTTTTGATAGATATCTTTTAATATATCCAGATTTGAATCCACTCCATTTTGAGCTTTTGACTTTGCCAGCCATGGGCATCCAGATAGCCCTCAACTCCCTGTCAGCATAGAAAACAGTACATTTTAGGAACATGAGGAAAATATCCCTGATCATCTCTGTGTGAAACTGCTTAAGCACTAGGTAGGTGACATAAGGACAGGTGGAATTTCTGGGTCCAAGAATGTATGTTCACTTCTTTGAGTAAGCACTGCTAGGTGGCTCTTCTGAATAGCTCAACCTTTCTACATATGCCCAGCATGCTATTATCTAGCTGTCTAACTTTTGCATGTTGAGTAGATACAAAGTGATAGCACACTGCTTTTGTTGGTATTTTTCTTAGTATCTATTCTGAAACTTTTCATTGGGGGATTGTCTCCTGTGGAAAATAGCTTCCTCTGGATCCCCCTGCCTGTTCCTCTACTTGACCTTATTTTCTTCTTATTGCACATGTAAGTGCTCTGGAGCATGTTGGATTGTTTGTCCATGATGAGACTAACAGGTCCACTAAAACTTTCAGTTAGTAAAATTTGTAAACAGTTAGTGAGCACCGAAATTGGGCTACCATTTTGGGAAGAAAAATGTTGGATTACATATTCCAAACATGAAGTTATATTTTATTGTCTACAAAATAAGAAAATAATGAAGCAATCCATGGGCCGAGGTAAAACAGAGCCTCAGGATCTTAGACATTCTGCAATAAGTCTGTATCACTTAAAGTACAGAGTGGATCATTTCTGGGTGATGAAATGGAAGTCAAGACGTCAAAGCAAATGATCATCTGTTTCTAATTTTCTATGATTCGGTTTCAGTGGTCAAGTTGTGATAGGTATGAATGAGTTCATCCAATAGGCTTTTAGGCTCCATTTTGGTGCCTTCAAACTGAGGTTGTTGGCTGTTGTCAGGTTTCTGAGGAAAGCAAGGCATGTTTAGAGCCATCAAACTGGGGACAGCCATTCTGGTACACCTGCAAGACAAGTGCAGTCTTGAATAGGCAATGTGTCTGGTCCCTTTTCCTAACCTTCAGGCTCCATGTGCACATTTGAGAATGGTTCCAGCCATTTTCTCCTCCTTTGGGTCATTCCCCTAATAGGGCTAGAGCATTGATCTTCCTAATTGATTTCACTGGACTTTCTCATTGAAATTGTGACTGCCTCCTAAACACACACACTATATTTGGACTGTCAAAATTCATGGCACTGACTCTTTGGCGAGTGTATCTTCTCTTCCAATTTGGAATTTTACAAATATTTCCATTTGGTTTGTGGAGGTAATGCAGTAGAGATTTCATTGGAAATAGGAAAACAAGAAATAACACTTGTACTTTTTACACATGGATGTCTGTAATATATACTTCTTTCTGTGAGCTCCTTTGAATTTGTTGAAGAATAGTTGGCTGGGGAGCAGGGTAACGAGAAATGGATATCAATCCTTGTCAAGTGTTCTGAATTCAAGAGTGTATTCAGGACGTGAAGGCTTTACTAGCCAGTTCCTATGGCTCTGGTACTGGTAAGTCAGAAGATTGTGTCTGGTGAAGTGTTTGCAGAAGATATCAAAGTGGACTGGTCTTACCCTGTCCAGCGCTGAATGCTGAGCTTCAGTGAGGTTCACTTGAACATTTCCATAAGTCTATACTCTGTTCTATGGGATCCAAGTGGTACCTGACAGGAAAGGAGAACAAAAATTCAAGGTATGGTAATTGAGTCTTATACAAGTGCTATTTCACTCACCTTTTTATAATACAAAAATAACTTCATACTGGTCAAATTTCATATGTTGAGGAAATAATTAAAATTTTGGGTGGGGGAATGAGGATTTGCAAATCAAATGTTATCAAACACCAAAACATGTTTTATTTATTTATTTATTTTTAACTTAAATAATGAAATGTCCTACACCCAGTTGGCCTACACCTGCCATTCAGCCTCCACAATCTCCGGTTCCAACCTTGAGGTGGCCCATTTCATCAGTGTGTGTGGGACCCCAGTGTCCTGGGATCAGAGAGCAGTCACCAGGGATGTTGCCATCTCACTGAGTAGATACTGCCCGAGACAGCAGTGAGGTAGTGGCACATGAGGAAGGGAAGAACTCTGTGGATGGGAAGAGTGGGGCACTAAGGGGTTCCCTGTCCATGGCACGAGGCTGCTGACAGGGGGGGGGGGGGGGGGGGGGTGGGGGGGGGGGGGGGGGGGGGGGGGGGGGGGGGGGGGGGGGGGGGGGGGGGGGGGGGGGGGGGGGGGGGGGGGGGTGGGGGGGCAGATGGGGGGGGGGGGGGGGGGGGGGGGGGGGGGGGGGGGGGGGGGGGGAGGGGGGGGGGGGGGGGGGGGGGTGGGGGGGTGGGGGGGGGGGGGGGGGGGGGGGGGGGGGGGGGGGGGGGGGGGGGGGGGGGGGGGGGGGGGGGGGGGGGGGGGGGGGGGGGGGTGGGGGGGGGGGGGGGGGGGGGGGGGGGTGGGGGGGTGGGGGGGGGTGGGGGGGGGGGGGGGGGGGGGGGGGGGGGGGGGGGGGGGGGGGGGGGGGGTGGGGGGGGGGGGGGGGGGGGGGGGGGGGGGGGGGGGGGGGGGGGGGGGGGGGGGTGGGGGGGGGGGGGGGGGGGTGGGGGGGGGGGGGGGGGGGGGGGGGGGGGGGGGGGGGGGGGGGGGGGGGGGGGGGGGGGGGGGGGGGGGTTGGGGGGGGGGGGTGGGGGGTGGGGGGGGGGGGTTTTTTTTGGGGGGGGGGGGGGGGGGGGGGGGTTTTGGGGGGGGGGGGGGGGGGGGGGGGGGGGGGGGGGGGGGGGGGGGTTGGGGGGGGGGGGGGGGTGGGGGGGGAGGGGGTAGGTGGGGGGGGGGGGTGGGTGGGGGGGGGGGGGGGGGGGGGGGGGGGGGGGGGGTTGTCCTAATTCCTGTCATGGCAGGTTCCCTCTTCATGGCTGAGAGGACCCAGTGAGCCCTGGATTCGCACATTCTCTGATATCACCAACCCTCTCCAGTGTTCTCCATGGGACTGCAGTGTTTTGCATTTGAACTCACCCTCTGGCCTTTGAATATGGTCTAGATAATTGGATTGACTCCCTGCCTCCTGAAAGACCAGTGCTTGTTTGACACCCTTTGAAGTAAGTTGTTATTTGGATTCCTTCCATAGTAGGCAAGCCCTTGCTTTCTGTCCAAGAAAGCCCAAAGGTCAGATGTGTCCAGATGTTGACTTGAAGGATATCAGCTCCTCTAAGCCCTCGTCTTGGCTGTGGTGTTTCTTCCCTCAATGCAAGCAAGGAAGTGCAGTTGGCCCTGTACCCATCCTTCTGCATCCCTGGTCCCTACCAGGTGCAAATCAAAACTATCAGGAAAGAAATTGTGTCTCTATGGAACAGATGATTCTCTCATTGTTTCCAAGATCATACAGTATGACAGAGAATTACACTGCCCTTTCATTTTATTAGGTGTCAGAAGACATGGAGATATAATGGGAAGGATCCAGGAAGAAGATATGCATTGTTGAGATGCAAATACCATGCCATTTTTGTAATAGACTTGAGGTTGTGTGGACTGTGGTGATGTTGGTGGTCTTTGAACAAATCTCCCATGGATTTCCTGTGATGTTTCTGATTTCTGGACTTGAGAGTTTTCAGGACTTGAGTGTGAGTCAGCCCCTTGGGGATGTGGTAGGTGGGCAGTTGGAGCTGGCATGCAGAAGCTCAGTAATGGCTTGTAAGACCACATCTAACAGGGCAAGCATGAGCAGAGAAGGCAGCCCTCTCCCCTACATTGGAAGCTTAACTCTTGTCACCAAAATCATGACTCATGAAATCTGGCAGAAATTGAATCATTCCAAGAAGTTTGGATGTTATGGGGAGTGTGGGATGTCATTCTCTTTTGTCTCTTTGATACGATGTGTTAGCAGGTGTGAACTTTAATATGTGATCTGACCATGGAGTCTGCTTCTCTGGGAAGGGGTTTCTCAAAGTAGCCCTTGTCCTAGTTGTACCTTCTTCCCAGGAGGAGACAACAATAACGTTCCCCAAAAGTTGGCCCCTGATCTTGGACTTGCAGCCTCCCAAATTGGAGAAAATAAAATCTCTGCTATAATTTTCCAGTCTCTTGTCTCCTGCCATCACAACACAAACAATGCTAGGATGAGTCCACATCAGCAATCTCCTTCATGTTTCCGTTGTGGTCATACACACCAAACGTCCCTTTTGTTATTGAACCATTGTTGAAGTGCACAGTTCAGTGGCAGCAAACATGTTCATGTTGTTGTCTTGGCATCACCACCCTCCATCTCCGGAACTCACATGGACATACTCTTGCCATCAATACTGAATTATAGTGCCCTCCTCAGTCAGGCTCAAGAAAAGAACATTGTACTTCATGTTTTTATCTACCTGATTATTTGGTATCTGGGATAAAGTGAAATCCTACCAAATTTGTTTTTCTCAGGACCCCAAAAAAATCACATCATTTTCAATGGATGCAGTTCACCCCCACTCCTGGGCATACTAGGTCCACTGCTGTAAGAGCCCTAATAAGGAGATAGCTAAGATGGCGGCTAGCTGAGAGCCGTAAGTGGTGTTTCAGTGTTTTCACCTGATATTCATGCATTTATCTAAGAATATTTCTATGCCCGTGAACACCATGTGACGCACCTATAAGTTTGAGCTGTTGACACGTGTATACTTGTTAAGGCAAAAAGTATTTAACCAGGTGAGTTTAGCTAGAGGTTGTTGTTGGAGTTTGGAGAGGTTGTTGGAGCCGGAGAGAGAAGTTAGAAGAAGCAAGAATAAAGAGCCTATTCATTTTCCAGTCTGCTTCCGAATTTCTTTCCCGTGGTATCGTTGCTGTAGGCGGCGATAGCTGCAGGTGGCAACACACTGCCAACTCTGCAGGTGTCTCAATTGGATGCTCAGTGACAGTCAGTGGTGACTGTGTGCACATGAGCTGTCTGCCCCTGTTAGTGGGCAGCCCTGATCCTAGGATCTAGTGTCTTGGGTCCCACCCGGCCTGTGGGTTCTGTCCTCTTCTAGGTCTTGCATGCCAGTGTGCATGAAGGTCCTGTGCCTGGTGGTTTCTGTAGCTGATAGGAGGATGTGTCCTGAGCAAGGGGCCAGGGCCCTTTGAGTGGCACAGAAGACTCTGGATTTGTCTGGCCAGGCATGGTGTTGTGGGTCCTGATGGACTAGAAGTAGAAGTAATGCATGGATTCTCCTGGGATCTGAGTGGGGCCCAGCCTGTGTGCTGAGAATTGGAGTGGCCTCCTAAAGCGACAGGGCCCAAGGATGCCAGAGGGAAGGGCAAGAGCAGAGCCAAGGGAACCTCGTTGTCTTTCTAAGAGCACTTTTGGGGTTGGGAGGCCAGGAAAACATGGATGTGATGATGACTCATGCAGATGCTTGTGCTTCAGATTCAGGTAGAGTTGCTCAGGAGCAGCCTGGGATGGCATGTGGGTTCCCCACCTCTACACACCTGGTACATGAAGGAGCCCCAAATTAGGAAGGGTTATTGCAGCTAGCTGGAAGCCATAAGTTCCACCTGATATGTATGTGACGCACCTGTAGGCACCCGCAAAGCTGAAGGTATATAAACCGGGTGAAAGCTGTCCGAGTTAGGAGAACGAATTCAATTCAGTCAGTCGTGCAGTCGCTCGGTTGGTCAGAAAGAAGAGTTCGGGTCGGAGAAGAAAAGAATCAGAGCGGCCAGAACGTAGGCAGAGCGGTTACAGAAGAGAAACCAGATAGAAGAATGGCTGGTCAGAGTTAGGCCGAGGCTCCCGAGGAAGAAAGAAGAAAGAAGCTCTAAAAATAATCTTTCTCTACAAGAAGAAAAGCTCTCTCTAATCTTTCTCTCTAAAAATCTTTCTTTCCCTCTCTAAGCTCTCTCTAAGAAAGTAGAAGTAAAAGTAGTAAGTAATAGCTTTACTCTGCCTCCGAGTTTTTCTCCCGCGGCGGTTTGTGGCTGGCCATTGACAGGCAGCTTACAGGTACACTCAGGGCTCTTGAGAAGCACAGCAGCCTGACCATACTGAGGGAGTCCACTGTCTCTGCAAAGAGTGAATTGGGTTTTCTTGGGGTCCCTCAGCAATTCCACATAAAACCAGCTCTGAACCTCGAGTTTTGGGCACTTATTTGAGGCTCGGTCAGCTCCCACCTGTCTCTAGCTGACAGAGCCCTCCTGGCTTCCTCTCCACTTATTCCATTGAAGATGAAATCTGGAGGGTGGGACTTGCCATCCTCCAGAAGTTCCCAGACACATTGCACAGTGTCATTTGCTGCTGCAGGCAAATGGTTGGGGTGGGCCACAAGCACCCTGGCATCAATATGTGAAGCATAGCGGTACAGTGAAGAAACAGGAAGGAGAGGGGTGGGAGTGACATGGGCAGGGCCTAGTACAGAGTGGAAAG
>CM046668.1:109921477-109946387 GCA_025594165.1 Tamias sibiricus
TATTCATAGTCCACAATGGTTTTTATGCTAGGACTTTGAAAACTCACAAAAGCAGAGTTCTTTCACTGGAAAAACACATCTGCTGCATCCCTGGTTCAAATAGCTATAAGCAAGAATTGCTTGGAGTGTCGCAATAGATTTCCAACTCACCTAAAAAGCGTTTACTAGCGGACCTGGAAATAATTACCATGTTTCTTAGCTCCTGGGAACAAGGTTTCTGTGTGTATTTCCAATGAAAACTCTGGTATAATGATTGTCTCAATGAGGGCCCTCATGGCTCCCCAACATTTGGACATCCCTACATCACGGGTGTGGTTGTTTAACAGCCTTTTGGACTGTTTTATCCTGATTATGGCAGAATTTGCGTGAAAACTCCCCGTTTGTCCCACACTTCACAATGGTTTATGCTAAGACTTTGAGAAACTCAATGGTGAGCCACATTTTTTTTCACAAGAGCACATTCTGCTTCTGCCCTGGTTCAAATATCTCCCAAGCCAGAATTTTTTGCGTTGGTAGAGCAACAGTATTTAAACTCACCGAAAAAAGCGTTCTAGCAACCTGGAAATAATTTGTATGTTTCTTAGCTCCTGGGCACAAGGTTTCTGTGTGTATTTCAGTGCAACTCTGGTTAAATGATTCTCTCTAAGCCCCTCATTGCTCCCCACGTTTGGTCATTGTATTGTTTAGCAGCCCTTTGGATGTGTTTATTCTGATTAAGGAAGTTTGACTGAAAACGCCTGTTAGTCCAACTCAACAATTGTTTATGCTAGAACTTTGAAAACTCAGGAAAGCACTTTATTTCTATAAGAGCACAACTCTGCTTTTCCCCTGATTCAAGTATCTCAAAGCAGAATCGCTTGGGAGTGCAAACAGATTCAAACACACATTAGAAAGCATTCTAGCGACCTGGAAATAATTGCTTGTTTTTTAGCTCCTGGGCACAAGCTTTTTTTCTTTTCATTCCAATGAATCTCTGGTTAAATGAGTCTCTCATGGAGCCCCTCATGGCTCCCCATGTTTTGATCATCCCACCATCACGTTGTGTTTGGGTTTAGTGCCTCCTGGATATTTACGCTGATTAGGCAAATTTGCTGAAAATGCCTGTTAATAAAACCCAACTCCACAATTATTTATGCTAGGACTTTGAAAACTCAGGAAAGCACTTTCTTTCACAAGAGCACACTATTGGTTCTGCCCGGGTTCAAGTAACTCAAAGCAGAATTTCTTAGGAAAACAACAGATTCAAATCTCACAGAAAAAGCGTTCTAGCGACATGGAAATAATTGCATGTTTCTTAGCTTCTGGGCACGAGGTTTTTGTGTGTGTTTCAATGCAACTCTGGTTAAATGATTCTCTAATGAGCCCCTCATGGTTCCCTAAGTTTTGTCATCCACCAGCACAGGTGTTATGTTTAGAACCCTTTGGATATTTACCCTGTTTAGGCGAAATATCCTGAAAATGCCTGGAATTCCTACTCCACAATGGTTTGTGCTTAGAATTTTAAAACTCAAAAAAGCAGTTTCTAATATGGGAGCACACTTTGCTTCAGCCCATGTTTAAGTAGCTTGAAGCAGAATCGTCTGGGAGCGAAACAGACACAAATCACAGAAGAAGCGTTCTAGTGACCTGCAAATAATTGGCGGTTTTCTAGCTTCTGGGCCCGAGTTTTCTGTATGTATTTCAATCAAACTCTGTTTTTTTGATTCTCTCACAAGCCCCTCATGGCTTCCCAATTTATGTCATCCCACTATCAGAGGTGTTTTGTTTAGAACCCTTTGGATATTTACCCTGTTTAGGCAAAATTGCCTGGAAACGCCTAGAAGTCCAACTCCACAATGTTTTATGCTTGGAGTTTGAAAACTCATGAAAAGCAGTTTCTTTCAAAGGAGCACTCTCTCCTCCAGCCCATGTTGTAGCAGCTCAAAGCAGAATCGCTTGGGAGCGAAATAGACTCAAATTCACAGAAAAAGCATTCTAGCGACCTGCAAATAGTTGCCAGTGTCTTAGCTTTTGGGCACTAACTTCTGTGTGTATTTCACACAGAAAAACTGTGGTTTTTCAATTCTTTCTTGAGTTTTTCAAACTCTGGTTTTTCAATTCTTTCCTGAGCCCCTCATGGCTCCCCATTTTACCTCTTCCCACCATCACGGTTGTTCTGTTTAGAACCCTTGGGATATTTACCCTGTTTAGGCGAAATTGCCTGAAAATGCCTGGAATTCCAACTCCACAATGATTTATGCTTGGAGTTTGAAAATTCAGGAAAACAGTTTCTTTTTAGGGGAACACATTCTGCTTCAATCCATGTTAAAGTAGCTCGAAGCACAATTGCTTGGGAGCAAAAACAGACTCAAACTCACAGAAAAAAGCGTTCTAGCGACCTGCCAATAATGGCTAGTTCTTAGTTTCTGGACACTATGTTTCTGTGTATATTTTGATGAAACTCTAGTTTTTTGATTCTCTCCTGAGCCCTCATTACTCCCCAATTTTTGTCATCCCACCATCACGGGTGTTCTGTTTAGAATGCTTTGGATATTTACCGTGTTTAGGCGAAATTGCCTGAAAACATCTGGAAATCCAACTCCACAATGGTTTATGCTTGTTGTTTGAAAACACAGGAAACCTGTTTTCAGCCCATGTTGTAGTAGCTCAAAGCAGAATCGCTTGGGAGCGAAACAGACTCAAATTCCACAGAAAAAGTGTTCTAGCGACCTGCAAATAATTGCCAGTTTCTTAGCTTTTGGACACGAAGTTTCTCTGTGTATTTCAAAGAAACTTTGGTTTTTGGATTCTCTCCCAGGTCCCTCATGGCTCCCCAATTTATGTCATCACACCATCATGGTTGTTCTCTTTAGATCCCCTTAGATATTTACCCTGTTTAGGCGAAATTGCCTGAAAACGCCTGGAAGTCCAACTCCACAATGGTTTATGCATGGAGTTTGAAAACTCAGGAAAGCAGTTTCCTTTGGGGGAGCACACTCTGCTTCAGCCCATGTTTAAGTAGCTCAAAGCAGAATCGCTTGGGTGTGAAACAGACTCAAATTCACAGAAAAGGGCTGGGGTTGTGGCTCAGCGGTTAGAGCGCTTGCCTAGCACGCGAGCGGCCTGGGTTCAAGCCTCAGCACCACGTAAAAATAAACACATTGTGTACAACTAAAGCAAATGAATAAATATTTTTAAAAAAATTCACAGAAAAAGCGTTCTAGCAACCTGAAAAGGCCTGAAAGTCCAACTCCACAATGGTTTATGCTTGGAGTTTGAAAACTCAGGAAAACAGTTTCTTTTAGGGGAACACACTCTGCTTCAACCCATGTTTAAGTAGCTCAAAGCAGAATCGCTTGGGAGTGAAACAGTCTCAAACTCACAGAAAAAGCGTTCTAGCGACCTGCAAATAATTTTCGGTTTTTTTAGCTTCTGGAAACGAGGTTTCTGTGTGTATTTCAATGAAACTCAGGTTTTTTGATTCTCTCCAGAGCCCCTCAATGCTCCCAATTTAGTTCATCCCACGATCACGTGTGTGTTCTCTTTAGAACCCTTTGGATATTTACCCTGTTTAGGCGAATTTGCCTGAAAAAACTCCTGGAAGTCCAACTCCATAATGGTTTATGCTTGGAGTTTGAAAATTCAGGAAAACAGTTTCTTTTAGGGGAAACACATTCTGCTTCAATCCATGTTTAAAGTAGCTCGAAGCACAATTGCTTGGGAGCAAAACAGACTCAAACTCACAGAAAAAGTGTTCTAGAGACCTGCAAATAACTGCCGTTTTCTGAGCTTTTGTGCACAAAAAAAAAAGTTTCTGTGTGTATTTCAATGAAACTCTGGTTTTTTTATTCACTCCCGATCCCCTCATATCTCACCAATTTATGTCATCCCACCATCATGGGTATTCTGTTTAGACCCCTTTCTATATTTCCCCTGTTTAGGCAAAATTGCCTGAAAACGCCTGGAAGTCCAACTCCAGAATGGTTTATGCTTGGAGTTTGAAAGCTCAGGAAAGCAGTTTCTTTTAGGGGAGCACACTCTGCTTCAACTCATGTTGAAGTACCTCAAAGCAGAATCACTTGGGTGTGAAACAGACTCAAACTCACAGAAAAAAGTGTTCTATAAACCTGCAAATAATTGCCGGTTTCTTAGCTTCTGGACACTAGGTTTCCGTGTTTTTCAAAGAATCTCTGGTTTTTTGATTCTCTCCTGAGTACCTCATGGCTCCCCAATTTAGGTCATCCCACAGTTTGAAAACTCAGGAAAGCAGTTTCTTTTAGGGGAGCAAAGTATGCTTCAGCCCATGTTGAAGCAGCTCGAAGCAGAATTTCTTGGGAGCAAAACAGACTCAAACTCCCAAAAAAGCCTTCTAGCAACCTGTAAATAATTGCTGGTTTCTTAGCTTCTTGACACTATGTTTCTGTGTGTATTTCAATGAAACTCTGGTTTTTTGTTTCTCTCCTGAGCCCCTTATGGCTCCCCAATTTAGTTCATCCCACCATCTCGGGTGTTCTGTTTAGAACCCTTTGCATATTTACCCTGTTTAGGCGAAATTGCCTGAAAACCCCTGGAAGCCCAACTCCACAATGGTTTATGCTTGGAATTTGAAAACTCAGTAAAGTAGTTTCTTTTTGGGGAGCACACTCTGCTTTATTCCATGTTGTAGTAGCTCAAAACAGTATCACATGGGAGCGAAACAGACTCAAACTCACAGAAAAAGCATTCTAGCAACCTGCAAATAATTGCCGGTTCCTTAGCTTCTGGTCATGATGTTTCTGTGTGTATTTCTGTTGATCCAAGATGCAAAGAAAAAAACCACCAACTCCAATTTTAAATTAAAGCAAGCTTATATTGTATACACATAAAGAGAGCTGGCCAGTGGCTGCCCCTCCCAAACACTGGGCTTGGGGTCAGCCCTGCTCTCAGGAAAGACAAGGTTTTTATAGTTCAATGAGTTACAAAAATTTTGGGAACTTACAGCTAACAAGGTCAGACATGTGTAATTCAAAATCAAGTAGCAAACTAATCATCTACATGGCATTGCATTCCAAGGAAAATGGAGTGTAGTCAAACCCCACATCAAAAGTTTATGAGACACTGATAGTTTTAGAGAGAGAGAGTTGTTGTCTGGTCAAGGACAGCAGGCCTGAGCGAGCTCAAGGCCTGGGCATGAATGCCAGACAATAGGCTCAAGCTAAATAAGAATCCAAGCATTTCATAGAAAACGAAGTGGGATTTTCATAACTTTTTGACAGGATGGCTCCAGTCTTAAGATGGAATTAGGCTGGTTTATCACAAGGCCCAGTGCCAGCACTTCTTGTGAAAGCACCTTCTGTCTCTCCTGGTCTGCTCTGGGCCCCAAAGTACAGGTTTCATGCTGAGGAATCACCACTATTCAGTTCTCCCTCAGGGCCCTGGGAAAAGCAGGGAGGTCTAGATGGCAATCCAGGCCTCTTGCAACTCATTTGAGAAAGGCCAGATCCTCCACAACAACCAGCACTACTCCTATACTAGGCCTCAATGGAGCACAATATTAAAAGGCTTTTCCCAAGAAGGCACAACAACTACATCAGTGCCCCAAGGCGCTTATGCTAGGCCGCTTTCCCCGCCCTTCTGTGTGAAAAAAACTCAATTCACAGAAAAAGGCCCAAAAAAACAATGACTGGCTGGTATTTTGCCCTCTGAGTGACCCAGCTTTTCAAGATGCCTTTTGGGTTTGAAATTTGGATTGGAAATTTCAAATACTTCTCCATTTGTCAAGAGGGATCACAACATCTTGCATGTTGCCCATATTGTCCTTCAACTTGAGACCTATCTACCTAAAATGCCATCTCAGGACCCCTTTAATATCTAATTGAGAAACCACTCTGGGGAAGCTGGGGTTGTGGCTCAGCAGTAAAGCGCTCGCCTGGCACCTGCGCGGCCCGGGTTCGATCCTCAGCACCACGTACAAATAAACCCATTGTGTATATCTAAAGCAAATAAATAAATATTAAAAAAAAAAAAGAAACCACTCTGGGGACTAAATAAACTCTCCTTTCATTAGAATCTGGTCTTGGTGGAACTTCATTCTCCACAAATCATGTCCATTCAGGTGTGGCTTACTTCCTGTTCATGGCTCTGTTGTACCCTGTGTATCTGAGGATAAATTCTTTGGATGAAGAAGAAAAACTGAGGAAACTTTTGACCCTAGAGAAGATCTTTTCCAACCAACTACTCACCCATCCATGTGGTCATTGACCTGGCCTTGCATCAAGGGCACCAGGGATGGCAGCATGTTCTGATTTCACATCTTATGAACTCAATGGAGGAAAACAAATTCTCATGCATCACCTGAGGAGGTCAAAGACTGTGGGCTTCAAACTGACAGATGCTGATGCAGCTCTGTGCCATCTACAATGGTTCTGTTTTTGCTGTTCCCCTTTGACCCTGAGGACTTAGAGCACTACAGCATGGTGACTTCAAAGAAAGCCTTGTTGCATCTTTCACCAAGGAACCTGGACAAGAACAAAGTGTGTTAAAGCACCTTCATTATCCCTTTGACAGTGTCCCCTTAGGTCAAGTACACAGAGCTTAGCACCAAGGCCCAGTTCCAGGACTTCTTGTGGAAGCACATTATGTCTCTCCTGGTCTGCTCTGGGCCCCAAAGTACAAGTTTTATGGTCAGTAATTACCACTATTCAGTTCTTGCTCAGGGCCCTGGGAAAAGACAGGGAGGTCTAGATGACAACCCAGGCCTCTTGCAACTCATTTTAGAAAGGCCAGATCCTCCACAACAACCAGCACTACTCCTATACTAGGCCTCAATGGAGCACAATATTGAAGGGCTTTTCCCAAGACAGAACAACAACTACATCAGTGCTTCAAGGCGCTCATGCTAGGCCCCTTCCCCCGCCCTTCCTGTGTGAAAAAAACGCCATTCACAGACAAAGGCCCAAAAAAGCATGACTGGCTGGTATTTTGCCCTCTGAGTGACCCCGCTCTCCAAGATGCCTTTTGGGTTTGAAATTTGGATTGGAAATTTCAAATACTTCTCCATTTTCAAGTGGGATCACAGCATCTTGCATGTTGGCCACATTGGCCTCCAAACTGAGACCTTGTTACCTCAAACTCCCTCACAGGACCCCTTTCATGGCTAATTCAGAAACTACTCTGGGGCCTGAATGCACTCTCCTTTCATTAGAACCTGATCTTGGTGGAACTTCATTCTCCACAAGTCATGTCCATTAAGGTGGGGCTTATTTCCTGTTCACGGCTCTATTATACCTGAGTATCTGAGGATAAATCCCTTGGATGAAGAAGACAACAGAGGAATCTTCTGACCCTGGAGCAGATCATTCCAACCAACTACTCACCCATCTGTGTGGTCATTGACCTTGCCATGCATCAAGGCCAGCTGGGATGCCAGCATGTTTTCATTTCACATCTTATGACCTCAATGGAGGCAACAAATTCTCATGCCTCACCTGAGGAGGTCGAAGACTGTGGGCTTCAACCGATTGTTGCATGCATTTTCATCTTCTTCTACTTTTCACCCATGAAAGCATGACATTTACCAGTGAACTGAAATATGCTTCTACTCCAAAACTTATCTCGAGGCACTATGCATGATTATTCTTTTATGCACATTTCAGTCTTATACCCAATATGTGACTCATTAGCCAGCAGATTTAATTCCTTATTTATTTAGATTGTCCTTCACAGACATTTTTCCGTGGTTATTTCTATTTGTCAATTGATTGTTTTAATTAAAATCAACTTGCACAGTCATGAGTGATTTCACAGGAGCACATTGAAAATAAAACTGATAGATGTGCCGAATAAAACAATGAAATAAAAACAGTGCCAACTTCAAAGACGTACACATTTCTAAGTATACTGTCCTAAAACAACTGCATAGATTTATCTTTCCTAATGATAGCAGTGATGTATTTGAATGGATCTTGCCACCAGCTCTACCAGAAAAGAGGTTGCCAAATGGAGTTTTGACTCTGGGTCCTGTATGTTGTTCTTGGTGCCTGGACACAGATGCTGATGCAGACCTGTGCCACCTACAATGGTTCTGTTTTTGCTGTTCTTTTTTACTCTGAATGGCTTATAGCACTACAGCACATTGACTTCAAAGAAAGCCTTGTTGCATCTTTCACCAAGGAACCTGGACAAGAACAAAGTGAGTCAAAGCACCTTCATTATCCCTTTGACAGTGTCCCTTAGGTCAAGTACACAGAGCTTAGCACCAAGTGGCAGGACGTGTTGTGGAAGATCCTTCCGTCTCTCCTGGTCTGCTCTGGGACCCAAAGTACAGGTTTTATGGTCAGGAATCACCACTACTCAGTTCTCCCTCAGGGCCCTGGGTAAAGATAGGGTGGTTTAGGTGCCAACCCAGGCCTCTTGCAACTCATTTTAGAAAGGCCAGATCCTCCACAACAACCAGCACTACTCCTATATTAGGCCTCAATGGAGCACAATATTGAAGGGCTTTTTCCAAGACAGCACAATAACTACATCAGTGATTCAAGGGGCTCATGCTAGGCCGCTTCCCCCTCCCTTTCTGTATGAAAAAAACACCATTCGCAGACAAAGGCCCAAAAAATCATGACTGGCTGGTATTTTGCCCTCTGAGTGACTCCGCTCTCCAAGATGCCTTTTGGGTTTGAAATTTGGATTGGAAATTTCAAATACTTCTCCATTTTCAAGTGGGATCACAGCATCTTGCATGTTGGCCACATTGTTTCCAAACTGAGACCTTGTTACCTCAAACTCCCTCACAGGACCCCTTTCATGTCTAATTCAGAAACTACTCTGGAACCTGAATGCACTCTCCTTTCATTAGAACCTGGCCTTGGTGGAACTTCATTCTCCACAAATCATGTCCATTCAGGTGGGGCTTATTTCCTGTTCACGACTCTGTTGTACCCTGAGTATCTGAGGATAAATCGCTTGGATGAAGAAGACAACTGAGGAAACTTCTGATGCTGGAGCAGATCTTTTCCAACCAACTACTCATCCATCTGTGTGGTCATTGACCTGGCCATGCATCAAGGCCAGCAGGGATGCCAGCATGTTCTCATTTCACATCTCATGATCTAAATGGAGGCAACAAATTCTCATGTGTCACCTTAGGAGTCGAAGACTGTGGGCTTCAACTGACTGTTCCATGCATTTTCTTCTTCCTCTCCTTATCACCCATGAAAACATGACATTTCCCAGTGAACTGAAATATGCTTCGACTCCAAAACTTATCTCGAGGCACTATGCATGCTTATTTTTTTATGCACATTTCAGCCTTATACCCAGTATGTGACCACATATTTTACACAAGTGTATCATTAGCCAGCAGATTTAATTTCTTATTTATACTTATTGTCCTTCACAGACGTTTTTTCTTGGTTCTTTCTCTTAGTCAATTGATTGTTTTAATTAAAATCAACTTGCACAGTCCTGAGTGACTTCACCGGAGCACATTGAAAATAAAACTGATAGATAGATATGCACAATAAAACAATGAAATAAAAAACAGTGCCAACTTCAAAGACCTACACATTTCTAAGTATACTGTCCTCAACAACTGCATAGATTTGGCCTCCCTAATGATAGCGGTGATGCATTTGAATGGATCTTGCCAACAGCTCTACCATTAAACATGTTTCCAAATGGAGTTTTGACTCTGGGTCCTGTATGTTGTTCTTGGGGCCTGGACACAGATGCTGATGCAGCCCTGTGCCACCTACAATCATTCTGTTTTTGCTGTTCTTCTTTGACCCTGAATGGCTTAGAGCACTACAGCATGGTGACTTCAAAGAAAGCCTGTTGCATCGTTCACCAAGGAACCTGGACAAGAACAAAATGCATCAAAGCACCTTCATTATCCCTTTGACAGTGTCTTTTAGGTCAAGTGCACAGAGGTTAGCACCAAGGCCCAGTGCCAGGACTTCTTGTGGAAGCACCTTCTGTCTCTCCTGGTCTGCTCTGGGCCCCAATGTACAGGATTTATGGTCAGGAATCACCACTGCTCAGTTCTCCCTCAGGGCCCTGGGAAAAGACAGGGAGGTCTAGATGCCAAAACAGGCCTCTTGCAACTCATTTTAGAAAGGCCAGATCCTCCACAACAACCAGCACTACTCCTATACTAGGCCTCAATGGAGCACAATATTGAAGGGCTTTTCCCAAGACAGCACAATAACTACATCAGTGCTTCAAGGCGCTCATGCTAGGCTGCTTCCCCCGCCCTTTCTGTGTGAGAAAAAACGCCATTCACACACAAAGGCCCTAAAAAGCATGACTGTCTGGTATTTTGCCCTCTCATTGACTGCGCTCTCCAAGATGCCTTTTGGGTTTGAAATTTGGATTGGAAATTTCAAATACTTCTCCATTTTCAAGTGGGATCACAGCATCTTGCACGTTGGCCACATTGGCCTCCAAATTGAGACCTTGTTACCTCAAACTCCCTCACAGGACCCCTTTCATGTCTAATTCAGAAACTACTCTGGGGCCTGAATGCAGGTGGAACTTCATTCTCCACAAATCATGTCCATTCAGGTGGGGCTTATTTCCTGTTCACGGCTCTGTTGTACCCTGAGTATCTGAGGATAAATCCCTTGGATGAAGAAGACAACTGAGGAAACTTCTGACCCTGGAGCAGATCTTTTCCAACCAACTACTCACCCATCTGTGTGGTCATTGACTGGCCATGCATCAAGGCCAGCTGGGATGCCAGCATGTTTTCATTTCACATCTCATGACCTCAAAGGAGGCAATAAATTCTCATGTTTATTTTTAGTTACATTAATCTCACATTGTTGAGTTTATTTATTATAAATAATATTATAATTTATAATATACTTTGTAAATTAAATTTTATCGTAGGTGTATATGTACTATCTGTAGTTTCAAGCACTCTCTGGGGAATCTTGGAACCCCTGTAAATAAGGGGGATTACTCTAGGACAGTGATATTTCATGCCAGAAACAAGTGGCAGCTTTGAACTCAAGCCCACAGGCTCCAAGGCCAACCTTCTTTTTTTATTGTTATTTTTATTATTTTTGGTGCATTGGAATTAATCATAATAATGGGATTCACTATGCCTTACTTGTACATTCATATAATATGACTTGATCAATCTCATTCTCCAGTACCTTCTCTTTACCTTCCTTCCCCCTGATCTGCTTGCTCTACCCTACTGATATCCTTCAAAATCACGTGTTGTTGTTTTGTTATTGTTATTGTTTTTGTTTGTTTGTTTTTAAATATAGAAATCTAGAGAACAAGCCTTGGATTTCTCAGTCCCAGTACAAAGTTCTTGTCAAAGAACATAACTGAAGATGGGAAAGGAAGGGCATGTGTTCTAAACAGTACTGAGCCTTAAAGACTTGAGGATGGTCTTAGGACTGAAGTTTGGTGGCCTATAATTTAGTTTTTGCTTTTGTAGTTTCTTTATTTCAGTCTCTGGAGTTCTTTCAGGCTTTTTAAAAATTTGTGATGTATAGTGTGCCAAATTATGAAAGAAGAAGACTTTTGATTGCAATGATAACAGAGTGGCTTCCACTGAGCTAATGCTTCTCCTGAAAATATCTGACACAGGTGGTTCAAACACATCATAAAATCATTTGAGAGCACTGGAAAGGGACTAATTCAGATGATGTCTATGGCAAGGCAGCCACATCCAAGTAAGTTTCATATTCACCCTGGCCCAATTCATAGGCAGGAAATAGAGCAAGCAGCAGTTCCACTGAGCTGAAGGGACAGAGTAGTGTTCAAAGCTGCTAATGTGGCCAGGCTGTGGTGGTAAAATCCCAGAAAGAACTGCAGAGAAGCAAACCCAGAACTCTCCCCTTGAGATGTTTGCTAACTGCTAAGCTGAGCAAGCACAGGCAGAGGCTGCAAGAAAATGAAGAGAAGGCAGCAGTTGGGAGGCTGAAGAGCTGTGTTAAGGTCTTTGCAACACCCTGCTACTGAAGAGAGTGGTAGGAGGCCCACCCAGGTGAGATAGCAACACCCAAACTTCTAGCTGAGACCCCCAAAAGACTACAACCTGGTAATAAAGGCAAAAAGGAAACAGACTAACCTTAATAAAGCTTCAAACCTAACTTGACAGGATTAAGGGGATTCACCTGCATTCTGTCTGCCTCCATTTTAGGAGAACATAAAATAATCCAGAGCCTCATAAAGTTAATAACCAATATGCTAACATAGGACAAAAAAGGGAATACTAAAAAAATACTTTATTCTTCCCTTCTCCCAAAAGCAAGAAAAGTGAAACAAAAGGTAGAAATAGAAACAAATAAGAAAATAGATTTACACATAAATATTTTGCTGATTATATTAAATGTTTTGCTTGTTTTTGGTTAAGATTGGGTCTTGCTCTGTTGCCCAGGTTGGTCTCAAAGTCATGAGCCCAAGTGCTTTTCTTGCCTCAGCCCTCCAAGTAGCTGGACTTTAGACAAGCACACCATGCACAGCTTTAATTACATTAAATGTTAATGGATTATCAATTAAAAGACCAAAATTTCTTTTGGATACAAAAGAAAACTCTATATGTTGTTTGGAAGAGATTCAACTTAAATATAAGGAAACAAAGTCATAAAGAAAAAGAATGGAAAAAATAAGCCACATGAAGCAAAAGAAAGTTAGTATGCTACATTAATAGCAGACAATATAGCCTTTGAGGCAAGAAATATTTCTAGAAATAGAGGGACATCTCATAATGATACAGGATCAATTAACAGTGAAATCAAACAGTCTAAGTTTGCATGCAATTAAAATCTTGTAATATGTAAATAATTTGTGAAAAAATAGCATAGTTTGAATATATATTAGGCAAAATGGACAAAACTAAAGGAAAATTTGATAAATCCACAATCATGATTGGAAATTTTAGCACTCATTCAATATCTGTGGAATAAATGACCAATAATCAGTAAGGATGAAGAACATTTGAATAAGGCAGTTGACCTAAATGAAATAGATAGAATACTATACTCAACAACTGCAAAATAGACATTGTTTTCAGTAGCACATGAACACTTGTCAAAATGGACCATACCATAAAGCAAGTCTCACAAATTTTAAATCATACAAAGTATGTTCTTTGACTATAATGGAACCAAACTAGAAATGAATAAGAAAAAGATAACTAAAAAACTCCCATTAAATGTTTGGAAATTGGGCTGGGGCTGTAGCTCAATGGTACAGCGCTTGCCTAGCAAGAATGAGTCACTGGGTTCAATCCACAGGACCACATAAAAATAAACAAACAAAATAAAGGCATTATGTCCATCTACAACTACAAAATTTTTTTTTTATGTTTGGAAATTAAGCAACACAATTTTCAATAGTCTGTAGGGCTGAAAAGAAATTGCAGCGAAATCAGAAAAAAAAAACTTAAACTAAATAATAATGAAAACATGACATATTAAAACATCTGGATACAGGGGTGTTAATGACCCCACATGGTCTAAACTTTGATCTTAAGAAGCTAGCAAAAGAGCCTCCCAAAGTGCTGGGATTACAGGCGTGCGCCACCGTGCCCGGCTACATGGTCTAAATGCTTAAGAAACAAAAGAAATAAACCCAAAGGAATTAGAAGGAAAGCAATAATAAAGATAAGAGCAGACATCTTTGAAATAGAAAGAAAATATGCAATAAGGAAAGTCTACAAATTCTGAAAGAGATCTCAAGGGGCTTCCTTTACTTCTTAATAAAGGTTTGTTTAAAGTTTTTCTTCTTAATCTATGTACATTTTATTTCTTTGTCTTACACTACTGGCTATGACTTCTCGTACATTGTAGAATACGAATAGCAAGAAAGGCTGTCCTTGCCTTTATCCTGATATTAGAGGGGAAGCTTACAGATTCTCATCATTAATTATGATGTCATCTGTAAGTTCTTTTGGTAGATGTTCTTTATCAAGTTGAGAAAGTTCCCCTATGTTTCTAGTCTGCTGAGAATTTTTATCATAATATGGGTGTTGCATTTGTCAAATGATTTTTTTCTATCAATTGATATGATCATGTAATTTTTCTTCTTTAGCCTCTGGGTGTGATGCATTATATTAACTAATTTTCAAATGTTGAACCAGCTATGCATAATTGGTATAAAATCTCACTTCTCCTCAGTGTATAATTCTTTTTATACATTGTTGGATTTTATTTGCTAATATTTTGAGAATTTTTGCATTTATGTTCATGAAAGATATTGGTTTGTAGTTTTTCTTTCTTGTAATATCTTTATCTGACTTTGGTATTAGGGTAATACCAGTTTCATAGAACAAGTTATAAATTAAAGGTTTGTGTTTTAAAGTCTCCTGTGCCTTTGTTATGCCAGTGGTTAGTCTTTGTGAGACCTGAAGGATCTTAGTTGGGCTCTCCAACTAGATCTAGAAGAGCTAGAAGAAAGGGAGCAGAAAGTCATAAAATAAAAAGCCTGAAGCCAGGGATTAAAGAGGGTAATTATCCCTGGGGGTGTAGCTCAGTGGTAGAGCACTTGTCTAGTTTGTATGAGGCCCTGGGTTTAATTTCCAGTATGAAAAAAAAAAAAAAAAAGCTCCACAAGAGTAGCTATGAGGGTTTCCTCCCTTACCAGGTGAAAATCTAGTTGGAAAGGTTACATATGCCCTTATGAATATTAAATTAAATTGACCAAAAACACCTTAGAGTCAGTAGATGATGTAAAATTTGAGAAAAGGATGTCTGAAATTTCTTCTGCTAAACCAAGTTTTCTCTTTCTATAAATCTTCTCCCACCTAGGTGGCTGAGGGTGGGAGCAATGAACACTGCCACAGTTAGACTAAAAGAGGCAGCATTTTATGCTCAGAAAAACACTCTTAAGTTTCTAGGCACATTATTCTATCCAAGGTTGACAAAGCATACCTTTGTAATATGTAGACAGAGACTGCTAATCAAGTTAATGGTGTAAGCAAAATTGTGTTGGAGATAGAAATGGAGGAAGGAATGATTTGAACTTGCTTTAAAAAAACAAAACACTTCAAGCCTGCTAACTATTGTGGTAAAGCCTCATTAAGTTGGACTTTACCAATTTGGCATTTGTGCCAAAAATCAGGGCTAGTGCCGAGCCTTGCCTTTGTTAATTATCTTTCTTCGAGACAAAAGGATGTTTTAAATTCTCCTCTGATTTCTCAAAACACCACTAAGTTTGAATTAATTAGGTTTTCATAGGACATTCTCATTTTATGATAGTGTATCATTAATTTAATAATAATTTTCAGAAGAAAAAACGTTTTTAAACATACAAACTAATTTTAAGACACATTTTACTTTTAGAAAGTAAAGGTGAAAAATGTCCATTTTAGGACTAAATAAATTGTATTAATTATATTGTTTACTACACCTTGCTGAGCTTCAGACCCTTATGATCCAAATACTAGATGGACACATGCACTTCTATTTCAACACCCTGAAATTAGATCCATCATCTCATCAATCCATTCACCCAAATCTGTTTCCATTTCTCTTTCTCAAAAAACTTTGTTCAAGTCAGAAAGATTGATTCCTTTCCTCTCACCCTCCACATCCAATCAATCATCAAATTCTGTCCCTTTTCTATCCTAGATATGTTTTGACCCCATCCACTCCCTCACAGCCCCACTGCTGCCATTCTTGCTGCCTCTACCAGCCTCTTTCTCCTGTAAGACTGAAACAACCTCCTGATATGATTTGAAGTCCCCTTCAAAACTCATGTTGAGGGCTGGGGTTGTGGCTGTCGTAGAGTGTTTGCCTAGCAAGCATCAGGCACTGGGTTCGATTCTCAGCACCACATAAAAAATGTAAAAAGTATAGTGTCCATCTACAAGTAAAAAATTGAAAAATAAAACTCATGTTGAAATCTAATTGCCCTTATAATAGTATTAAGAGGTGGGGCCTTTAAGAGGTGATTAGGCCATGAGAGGTCTGCCCTCATGAATGAATTAATGCCATGATCTCAGGTATCACAGGAGAGGGTTGTTATAATAGCAAGTTCAGACCTCTCTTGCTTGTCTCTTGTACATGCTTTCTTGCCCTTCTGCATGCTATGAAGTATCATGGAGGCCCCTTCCAGACATCAATGCTATGCTCTTGGCCTTCTCAACCTTCAGAACTGTGAGAATAAATTTATTTTCTTTATAAATAACCCAGTTCCAGGTATTCTGTCACAGCAACACAAAATGGACCAAGACATTCCTCCAACTAATCACTGCTTTCTTCTCACTAAAGCTGGAGCAGTCTTTTAAAGCTCTGCCCATCTTCAAATCTTTTCAGTATCTATCCAAGACCCTTACTGTGGCATCTGAGGCCCTCTGCCATGGGAACTGGTGCTTGGTCCTCCAACATCACCTCATCACTCTTGCCTCCTTATTCTAGAAACTCTAGGTCCTGGCTTATTGTAGTTCAAGCATTCCTGGACTGCTTTGCCCCACTGCTGAGCTCCCTGTCCTTAACACACACATTCTATAGGCCTCAGCCAAAAGCCATTCCTCAGGGAGACCTTCCCCAACCTCCAGATTAGACTAGGTCCCTCTGGTCTGTGATCCCACAGCACAGTGTGGGGTCTCCTAACACATCATGAATCATTTGTTCAAACCCATCTCCCTCACTAGAGTTCAAACTATATGTCTGCACCATCTCAAACACCTGGCACACAGTAAGCACTGCTTAAAGTGCTAGTGAATACATTAAAGAATAAATGTCATTAAATAAAAGCATTCACATATATGCTGCAAAAGAGCCCAGACCACTGAGCTCACATCCCAAGTTCCCCTCTTTCTAGCAACGTGACAAATGATATAGTTTCTTTCTGCCTCTCTCAATTTCTCTCTAAGTAGGTCTGACAAAGCAACCTATGGCACAGGCAGTTGTGAAGTTGGAATAAGTTTATGAATACAAAACAATTGGGATTTTATGTGGCATATTATAAGTATTTGATAAATATGAATTAGTAATATCTCATTTGTTGGTCCCAAGAATCCTAAAATGGATTACAGTCAGTAAGCTGAGGGGAACATAGAGTAAGAGTCCCCAGATTTTTTTTTTTGTGTATGTGTGTGTATGTGTGTGATGCTGGGGATTGAACTTGGGGCCTTGTGCATGTGAGGCAAGCACTCTACCAACTGAGCTATAGTCCCACACCCCCAGAATCTGAGTGCAGGTAAGTTTAGGTAGAAGGTCACTGTCTTGAGATGAAACTACCAAAATTTAACATCAAAAAGCATATATTCAGCCTTCAATTAAAGTCATCCTTCCTTCGGTGATGAACTAGATATAAGCTGCTCTCAATACAGCTTTGAAAACTGTCCAAAGGAATGAGGTAGTGAAATATATCCTCAGACCCAGACTCCATGATTAAATAAGATAGCAGACATAAAGAGCACTCAGAACATCATAAAGTATGATGCAAATGTGTATGGTTTGGTTATTGTTATTATTAGTAGAGTATTTCTATTACCCAATCGATGGTACCATAATCTGTCTGAAGCCATGCAATTGCTTATGATCATGAAGACTTATTAGAAGGGAAGAGCAAGTGAAGAAGTGGGGAAGCAGAATTTGGTAATGTTTATCCAGCATAACCCAAACAAGAGGAATGGCTGTGGGAGGCCAGAGAGGAAAAATTCACAGAACATTGTTCTCCCAGACCTTACAAATCCCTGGTTCCTAGTTGCCAGTATGCTGACATGGTGGTAAGCTAGGCATTAGTGGAAAGTGGTTCCTGCCCTCCTGTTACAGTCCAGAGGGGTGAAGGACAAACAAATGATCATACAAATAAAAGTTCAGTTGCATCTTGTGCTAAAGACTGTATTAAAATAGAGGAATAGGAAAGGCTTTTCTGACACTCTGAGGAGTGTCACTTACTAAAATCTTAGCAATTATTGGAAAAGAAAGAGTTTTTAAATTTTTAACTCAAGTCTTGGCAGTCTAGAACCTTGGTGAGGGGAAAGCTGTCAGGTCGTAAAGAACCTGGTGTATTGGAGGGTCTGAAAAGGTCAATAAGATTGAGAGGAATCAAGGGGAACAGGAAGCTTGTGAAATGAGAATGGAGAAGGAGGCAGGGCCCAGATCACAAAGGCGCTTAGTAGTCGCTTGGAAATAGTTTGGACTTACTTAGAATGTAAAATGTAAGGATACGATTAGACATGATAAGATCTGGGCTTTTAAAAAAATCCTTTGTGGTTGGGCACGGTGGTGCACGCCTGTAATCTCAGCTGCTCAGAAGGCTGAGGCAGAAGGATGGCAAGTTCAAAGCCAGCCTCAGCAACTTAGAGAGGTCCTACGCAATTTAGTGAGACCCTGTCTCAAAATAAAAGATAAAATGGGCTGGGATGTGGCTCAGTGGTTAAGCACTTCTGGGTTCAATTCCTGGTACCAGAGGAGAAGAAAAGAAATCTTTCTCACAGCCAGGGAAGTGGCTCAGTGGTAAAACTCTTCCAAATGTGCAAAAGATCTTAAGTTTGATCCCCAGCATTGTTAAAAACAAAACAAAACAAAACAAAAAAACGATTCTGGCAGCTGAGTAAATGATGGCTTGAAGGGGACATTAAAGTAGAAATGGACAGACAAGTTAGAATCTTGCAAGTCCAACCAAAAGCTAATGATAACTTGAACAAGAGTGGTAGCAGAAGACAAAAAAGGGACAAATTTGTGATATGTTTAAGAGATAAGATAATAGAGCTTGGTGATTGATTGGATATAGCAAAGAAGCATTAAAGAGCAGTCTCAGAATTCTGACCTGAGCCATTTCTCATTCACTAAAATGATGTAGGAGAAGCAGATCAGATACAACTCTGGATATGAGTGGGAAAATTAGGGAGTAAGCAAGAGTTCAATTTGAATTGTTCAGTTTGAGAAGCAAGTGAAACCTCCCAAGAGAAAAGTGCATTTAGGTAATATAGCAATGAACCTTAGTAGAGAGGTTCAGGCTGTCCCAAACATTTGGAGGTCACTAGTATATGAAAAGCATTTAAAACCCTTGGAATTTGAGAAGTCACCTAGGGAGAAAATGTGGAAAAGGAGCAAGAGCCACCAGTCTCTTGTGAGCTATATTCTCATCAGTCAGATCCCTACAGCCTGTAACTCCAGATGGGTTGAGAAGATCAGGCTTTTCCACTGGAATGGCTTAACAACCATCACTTTATCCCTGGTGACTCCAGTAAGGAAGCTCACCAGAACAAGCAGCAGACCATTCCATGGGTGACAATTCTATTTTAAACGTAACAGAGGGGGCTGGGCTTGTAGCTCAGTGGTAGAGCATTTGCCTAGCAGGTGTAAGGCACTGGGTTCGATCCTCAGCTAAATAAAATAAAGGTATTGTGTTTACTTACAACTAAAAAATGTTTCTAAACAACACAACCAAGATTATTATCCCCTTGTACAGAGGAAAAAGCAAGAATATGAAAGTGTAAGTGATTTGGTTAAAAGGACAGAATCAGTGAATGACATAACCAGAGACAAAATTCAGGTCCTATAATTGCATTGAAGAGCTCTTTGCTCCAGGTGCAGTGGTGCACTCCTGTAATCCCAGAGGCTTGGGACCCTGAGGCAGGAGGATTGAGAGTTCAAAGCCAACCTCAGCAAAAATGAGGTGCTAAGCAACTCAGTGAGACCCTGTATCTAAATAAAATACAAAATAGGGCTGGGGGCGTGACAAAGTGGTTGAAGGCCCCTCAGTTTATTCCCTGGTACCCGCATCAACCCCCCCTTTCACCCATTAGGAATAGATCCCTACAGTCATCACAAGCTTGTCAATTAAAAAAATGTAAAAGTTTGTGACCCCAGTGGGATGACCATGGAACAAAGAAACCTGTTAGGCAAAATTTAGTTGTAAGTCTGTGGGAAGAAAAGATCATTGTGAACTCAGGATGCAAATAAAGTGTTCATGGGTGTAGCCGCCTGAAGCGCTTGGAGCAACGGAGCCGCGGGAAGAACTTCAGAAGCAAACTGGAGACAAACAGCTTTTTATTCTGATAACTTTTCTCTCTGGTTCTAACAACAACTAACACACGCCAAACACACCACTAAAATGGCGCTGACCCGATCAGCAATTTTTGGCCAAGTCACTCGAGATCCCGCAACAAATACCGTGAGACTACGGGTGGCGACAATGGCCAAATCTCCACGGCTCATAGTCAACTGCAATTCAAGTCAATCCCCAAACAGGGCTCCTGCATTTCCCCCTTTTTGTTTTAAAAGAGGTAATGCTCTAGGACGTCTATGTGCAACCAACATTCTTACCCGTCATCGATAATCAAGGCTGTGCCCTTGACTCCTGTCTTAGGTTGATATGTCGGCCACATGAGACTGTCCCGTGCGACTGTGCCTGTCTTAGGTTGTCCCCCTCTGGGGATCTTACCCGTCATTGGCTAACCAGCCATCCAATGGAGCCCTTTAGGATCGACTATATATGATGACTAACAGCCGTCCAATTGTGAGGAGATGTTGCGGCTTTAAGGCGACAAGCCTTTTGGTGATGAGCCAAATTGCATAGCATATCAAATTGTTTAAACAAATCAGCTGCCCTAAATTCCATCAAGTAACACACTGAATTCTCTAGACAAATACCCGCAAGGCATTGTCCCGTAAAGTCCCAAACAATGAAAGATCAAAATGTCCATTTGTTATAACATGTTGATGTAGGAGGCCCCATGCATATAGAGTAGAGGCCACACTGTTGGTGAGGTTGTTTGATGTTTGAGCAGCAGACGTCTTTTTTATGTTTAGACAATGCCACCGGCAAATCTTCAGGGCCCGCTACCTAGAAACTCAAGCATCAATTATTAGAGGAAAGGCAGTGCTATTGCAGCACTGAGTCAAGAGGCGAGTTGTCAAACTACAAAATAGAATAATTAGATTAGAAAATTAAAGTTGATTTTTGTTCACATACATCGCTGGTTGAGCTTCTACAAACATAAGTTGGAGAAAAAATGTCATATTTAGAACAAAACAAAGAAAGACTGAGGGTAATTACTGCATTAAAGATAGATTAAAGAAAAGGTAAAGGCACTTGAGAGAAATAATTTGTTAGCTGGAAACGCTTGAGTCTCTGTATACAGAGCAATTTTTTACCTGTTGAGATAATTGAAATTAATGAGCTATTAAACAAATAAAGTTAATAACAAATAAACAATCTTAGTCAAAACACCAAAATATCAGGTTATATAGCACTAGTCATATTGTTTGCTAAAGAGAAGTCCCAGGGACACCTATAAATCAAAATTGAAAGTACTTCATTTATAAAATTATTTACCTAAATTGAATACTCTTAACCTAAAATGAATTAAGGTTATTTGGATCCATATATATATATATATTTTTTCTTTTTCATAAGCGCTTTGTTCTTTGTGACGTCACACTGGACAGACGAACAAACATACAAACATATATTTGTGACGTCACATTAACATGAAATATAGACAAATGTACAGACATAAAGACATGTATAAAAAGAAAAGAAAAAAAAATACAATTGTGTGCACACTAAAGAGAGATCTCCTCGTCCCGGCCGGGAGGAATGACACCTAAGTTGTGAAATATTTGAAGGACTCTTTTGAGGGAATCATTCTATACCTTCATCTTGGTCCTCTTGATTTTGTACATTTTTTATTAATCTTGATTCTTCAATAACTTCATCTTGATCATTTTGATGTGGTACCTGTTTTATTAATCTAGATGGTATCCATATTGGAGAGGATTCGTCTTTTGGAAAAACACAAACAGATCCTCTTCCCCAAATTAATACTGGATCTGGACCCTTCCATGTACCTGAAAGAATATCCTTCCAGTAAACCAAAGGTTTATGTTGTTGGTGTGGATTCCAATGTCTGTCTCCAGCAGAATAACCATTAGAGTCTAAAGTTTAAAAAATTTAAGGTAAACAGGGCAACTGCCAATCTGTCCTTAGGACTTTTCCAATTTCCTTCTTTTTGTTTTAATAACATAATTTTCAGTGTTCGGTTTGCTCTTTCAATAATGCCCTGACCCTGAGGATTGTATGGGATGCCTGTTTTATGGGATATATTGAATTTTGCGCAAAACTGTTTGAAAGATGAGGATGTATATGTGGGGCCATTATCTGTTTTTAAGCATTTTGGGGATGCCCAATGCAGCAAAAGCTTGCAAACAATGAGATGTAACATCTTTAACGTTTTCTCCAGAATGTAAGGAAGCAAAAAACATGCCTGAGCATGTATCTATGGTCACATGAATAAATCGCAATTTTCCAAAACTTGGCTCATGAGTAACATCCATCTGCCACAAATGATTGGGCATTAATCCTCTAGGGTTAACTCCAAAATGAGGATTGGGCAAATGTGTCATACAAGATTTTACAATCTTTTACAATTGTTCTGGCTTGCTCCTTTGTGATTTTAAACCTACGTTGCAAGGTGGTGCTGTTGACATGAAACTGGGAATGAAATAAAGTAGTTTGTTGTAGCACTGAAAGTATAAATACTGTTTTTGTAAGTTCATCAGCCTTTTGATTACCTTCATGGAGGGGACCAGGCAAATTAGTATGTGCTCTAATATGGCCTACGAATAGAGGTTCTTTTCTTGCCCACAAAAGTTTTTGTATTTGATAAAACAATTTAAAGGCTGGAGTATGAGGTGCTATTGGTCCTGCTAACTCTAATTTTGGGACGGCTTGTACAATATAGTGGCTATCTGAAAAAATGTTTACGGGCTGGTCCCTAAAATTTTCCAGAGCTCTTACCACAGCTTCCAGTTCCACTAGTTGAGCTGATTTGTGTGCAGTTATGTAAGTCATATTTTCTTTTTTAGTGACTACTGTAGCAGTACCATTTGAGGACCCATCTGTAAATACATTAAATGCCTTAGGAATAGGTTGATTTTTTATTACCTGTGGAAATATAATAGGATGATTAATACAAAAAGATAATATAGGGGACTTAGGAAGATGATTATCAAAATTTGCAGAAGTAGAGCATTTAGCTATAGCCCAATCATTATCATTGAAGCATAAGTATTCAATCTGTGATGATGAATAGGGAGTAATAATAGTAGCAGGGTGAATGCCAAATATTTTAGTAGAAGTCTTAAGTCCTTGAAGAATAAGTTTAGCCACCATGGAGGTATAAGATTCAATTATACTTTTAGGAGAGACGGGCAAATGTATCCATAATAAAGGCCCTTGTTGCCAAAATACTCCTGTGGGTGTATATTGTGAAGAAATAATAATCAACATCAGCGGTTGAGTTAAATCAAATCTATCACAATGAGCTCCTTCGATGGCTTTTTTCTACTAACTTTAAAGCTTTCCTAGCATCAGGAGTCAATGTTCGTGGTGAAGATGGATCAGGATCTCCACGAAGGATGTCAAATAAAGGTTTTAGTTGGCCAGTAGTGAGATTTAGTGTAGGGCGAAGCCAATTAATGTCTCCCAGTAGTTTTTGGAAATCATTGAGGGTGGTCAAATGTTCTTTATTTATTAAAATTTTGGGGGTCTAACAAAAGTATCCATGATTTTAAATCCTAAATATAACATGGGAGATCTGGTTTGAACTTTTTCTTCTGCTATATATAATCCATATTTTTTTAAATTTTCTACCACATCACTGAATATATTAAATAAGATTTTTTGATTAGGGTGGGCCAATAAAATATCATCCATGTAATGTAGACACATGAGGTTTGGATATTTATTTTTAATGAGTTGGATAGCCTTGTCCACATATATTTGGCATATGGTGGGGCTATTAGCCATTCCCTGTGGTAAAACCTTCCATTGATATCTCTGATCAGGGCCATTATTGTTCATAGAAGGAACAGAAAAAGCAAACCTGGGGGCATCCAGAGGATGTAGGGGAATAGAAAAGAAGCAATCCTTTATATCAAGAGTAATAAGATGGAAATTTTTTGGAATAGCTACGGGACTAGGAAGTCCAGGTTGAGTAGGGCCCCATAACTTGCATGGTTTTATTGATTTGTCTAAGATCATGTAACAATTCGCCATTTTCCTGACTTTTTCTTGATCACAAATATGGGGGAATTCCAGGGAGAGGTGGAAGGTTCTATATGACCTGCTTCTAATTGTTCCTGAACTAATTAGGTGGGCCGCTTGTAATTTCTCTTTAGATAGGGGCCACTGAGGGACCCACACTGGCTTATCAGAAAGCCATGGTATTTTCAAAATTATTTTCTCAGTGGTCCCGAAAAAAAATATCTTTTTCCTTTATGACAATGATTACTTTTAGGGTTAAGATTACTCTGTACTTTTTGATAATGAGTTCTTTTATGGTTAAGATTACCCTGTAGGTTTTCACATTTAACATCTGCAGGCTTGGTTGCAAGGTGTACTCCCATTTGTTGCAAAATATCTCTTCCCCATAAAGTAACCGGTAGATTAGGTAAAACATAAGGCTGAAATGTTCCTTTATGGCCTTCATCATCCTCCCATTTTAAAATTACTTGCACTTTTATCTCGGAGGTTATTATATCCCAAGCCTCTTAAACTGGTTGAAGCTTTTTGCAGAGGCCAGTGCTTGGGCCATTGGCGTAAATTAATAATGGGAAGAGTCAGCTCCAGTATCTATTAATCCCTCCATTTCTATTCCTTGGATTTTTATTTTACACATAGGCCTCCTTGAACAGTCTCAAACCCAGCAAGCCATGGGACTTGAGTCAGTGGAACAAAATCCTCTATTGTTCCCTTCTTGAGGCATACCCATTTTAAATGAATTATGTAAATTGGGAAGGAGAAGCAACTGAGCAATTCTATCTCCTTGATTAACAGAAGTTATACTTTGGGGTGAGCTAAGCATTATTTTTATTTCCCCTTTGTAGTCTGAGTTTATTACACCTGGGGTCACTTGCAAACCTAATAAGCTTTTAGGACTATGCCCGATAATAAGTCCTACAGTCCCTGAGGGAAGAGGTCCCCTGACTCCTGTGGGAATCAGTTGAACCCCCATTTCAGGTGTTAACACTAT
>CM046668.1:109946487-110019290 GCA_025594165.1 Tamias sibiricus
CACACAATTGTATTTTTTTTTCTTTTCTTTTTATACATGTCTTTATGTCTGTACATTTGTCTATATTTCATGTTAATGTGACGTCACAAATATATGTTTGTATGTTTGTTCGTCTGTCCAGTGTGACGTCACAAAGAACAAAGCGCTTATGAAAAAGAAAAAAATATATATATATATATGGATCCAAATAACCTTAATTCATTTTAGGTTAAGAGTATTCAATTTAGGTAAATAATTTTATAAATGAAAGTACTTTCAATTTTGATTTATAGGTGTCCCTGGGACTTCTCTTTAGCAAACAATATGACTAGTGCTATATAACCTGATATTTTGGTGTTTTTGACTAAGATTGTTTATTTGTTATTAACTTTATTTGTTTAATAGCTCATTAATTTCAATTATCTCAACAGGTAAAAAATTGCTCTGTATACAGAGACTCAAGCGTTCCAGCTAACAAATTATTTCTCTCAAGTGCCTTTACCTTTTCTTTAATCTATCTTTAATGCAGTAATTACCCTCAGTCTTTCTTTGTTTTGTTCTAAATATGACATTTTTCCAACTTATGTTTTGTAGAAGCTCAACCAGCGATGTATGTGAACAAAAATCAACTTTAATTTTCTAATCTAATTATTCTATTTTGTAGTTTGACAACTCGCCTCTTGACTCAGTGCTGCAATAGCACTGCCTTTCCTCTAATAATTGATGCTTGAGTTTCTAGGTAGCGGGCCCTGAAGATTTGCCTGTGGCATTGTCTAAACATAAAAAAGACGTCTGCTGCTCAAACATCAAACAACCTCACCAACAGTGTGGCCTCTACTCTATATGCATGGGGCCTCCTACATCAACATGTTATAACAAATGGACATTTTGATCTTTCATTGTTTGGGACTTTTACGGGACAATGCCTTGCGGGTATTTGTCTAGAGAATTCAGTGTGTTACTTGATGGAATTTAGGGCAGCTGATTTGTTTAAACAATTTGATATGCTATGCAATTTGGCTCATCACCAAAAGGCTTGTCGCCTTAAAGCCGCAACATCTCCTCACAATTGGACGGCTGTTAGTCATCATATATAGTCGATCCTAAAGGGCTCCATTGGATGGCTGGTTAGCCAATGACGGGTAAGATCCCCAGAGGGGGACAACCTAAGACAGGCACAGTCGCACGGGACAGTCTCATGTGGCCGACATATCAACCTAAGACAGGAGTCAAGGGCACAGCCTTGATTATCCGATGACGGGTAAGAATGTTGGTTGCACATAGACGTCCTAGAGCATTACCTCTTTTAAAACAAAAAAAGGGGGAAATGCAGGAGCCCTGTTTGGGGATTGACTTGAATTGCAGTTGACTATGAGCCGTGGAGATTTGGCCATTGTCGCCACCCGTAGTCTCACGGTATTTGTTGCGGGATCTCGAGTGACTTGGCCAAAATTGCTGATCGGGTCAGCGCCATTTTAGTGGTGTGTTTGGCGTGTGTTAGTTGTTGTTAGAACCAGAGAGAAAAGTTATCAGAATAAAAAGCTGTTTGTCTCCAGTTTGCTTCTGAAGTTCTTCCCGCGGCTCCGTTGCTCCAAGCGCTTCAGGCGGCTACACCCCATGAACACTTTATTTGCATCCTGAGTTCACAATGATCTTTTCTTCCCACAGACTTACAACTAAATTTTGCCTAACAGGTTTCTTTGTTCCATGGTCATCCCACTGGGGTCACAAACTTTTACATTTTTTTAATTGACAAGCTTGTGATGACTGTAGGGATCTATTCCTAATGGGTGAAAGGGGGGGTTGATGCGGGTACCAGGGATTAAACTGAGGGGCCTTCAACCACTTTGTCACGCCCCCAGCCCTATTTTGTATTTTATTTAGATACAGGGTCTCACTGAGTTGCTTAGCACCTCATTTTTGCTGAGGTTGGCTTTGAACTCTCAATCCTCCTGCCTCAGGGTCCCAAGCCTCTGGGATTACAGGAGTGCACCACTGCACCTGGAGCAAAGAGCTCTTCAATGCAATTATAGGACCTGAATTTTGTCTCTGGTTATGTCATTCACTGATTCTGTCCTTTTAACCAAATCACTTACACTTTCATAATCTTGCTTTTTCCTCTGTACAAGGGGATAATAATCTTGGTTGTGTTGTTTAGAAACATTTTTTAGTTGTAAGTAAACACAATACCTTTATTTTATTTAGCTGAGGATCGAACCCAGTGCCTTGCACCTGCTAGGCAAATGCTCTACCACTGAGCTACAAGCCCAGCCCCCTCTGTTACGTTTAAAATAGAATTGTCACCCATGGAATGGTCTGCTGCTTGTTCTGGTGAGCTTCCTTACTGGAGTCACCAGGGATAAAGTGATGGTTGTTAAGCCATTCCAGTGGAAAAGCCTGATCTTCTCAACCCATCTGGAGTTACAGGCTGTAGGGATCTGACTGATGAGAATATAGCTCACAAGAGACTGGTGGCTCTTGCTCCTTTTCCACATTTTCTCCCTAGGTGACTTCTCAAATTCCAAGGGTTTTAAATGCTTTTCATATACTAGTGACCTCCAAATGTTTGGGACAGCCTGAACCTCTCTACTAAGGTTCATTGCTATATTACCTAAATGCACTTTTCTCTTGGGAGGTTTCACTTGCTTCTCAAACTGAACAATTCAAATTGAACTCTTGCTTACTCCCTAATTTTCCCACTCATATCCAGAGTTGTATCTGATCTGCTTCTCCTACATCATTTTAGTGAATGAGAAATGGCTCAGGTCAGAATTCTGAGACTGCTCTTTAATGCTTCTTTGCTATATCCAATCAATCACCAAGCTCTATTATCTTATCTCTTAAACATATCACAAATTTGTCCCTTTTTTGTCTTCTGCTACCACTCTTGTTCAAGTTATCATTAGCTTTTGGTTGGACTTGCAAGATTCTAACTTGTCTGTCCATTTCTACTTTAATGTCCCCTTCAAGCCATCATTTACTCAGCTGCCAGAATCGTTTTTTGTTTTGTTTTGTTTTGTTTTTAACAATGCTGGAGATCAAACTTAAGATCTTTTGCACATTTGGAAGAGTTTTACCACTGAGCCACTTCCCTGGCTGTGAGAAAGATTTCTTTTCTTCTCCTCTGGTACCAGGAATTGAACCCAGAAGTGCTTAACCACTGAGCCACATCCCAGCCCATTTTATCTTTTTTTTTGAGACAGGGTCTCACTAAATTGCGTAGGACCTCTCTAAGTTGCTGAGGCTGGCTTTGAACTTGCCATCCTTCTGCCTCAGCCTTCTGAGCAGCTGAGATTACAGGCGTGCACCACCGTGCCCAACCACAAAGGATTTTTTTAAAAGCCCAGATCTTATCATGTCTAATCGTATCCTTACATTTTACATTCTAAGTAAGTCCAAACTATTTCCAAGCGACTACTAAGCGCCTTTGTGATCTGGGCCCTGCCTCCTTCTCCATTCTCATTTCACAAGCTTCCTGTTCCCCTTGATTCCTCTCAATCTTATTGACCTTTTCAGACCCTCCAATACACCAGGTTCTTTACGACCTGACAGCTTTCCCCTCACCAAGGTTCTAGACTGCCAAGACTTGAGTTAAAAATTTAAAAAACTCTTTCTTTTCCAATAATTGCTAAGATTTTAGTAAGTGACACTCCTCAGAGTGTCAGAAAAGCCTTTCCTATTCCTCTATTTTAATACAGTCTTTAGCACAAGATGCAACTGAACTTTTATTTGTATGATCATTTGTTTGTCCTTCACCCCTCTGGACTGTAACAGGAGGGCAGGAACCACTTTCCACTAATGCCTAGCTTACCACCATGTCAGCATACTGGCAACTAGGAACCAGGGATTTGTAAGGTCTGGGAGAACAATGTTCTGTGAATTTTTCCTCTCTGGCCTCCCACAGCCATTCCTCTTGTTTGGGTTATGCTGGATAAACATTACCAAATTCTGCTTCCCCACTTCTTCACTTGCTCTTCCCTTCTAATAAGTCTTCATGATCATAAGCAATTGCATGGCTTCAGACAGATTATGGTACCATCGATTGGGTAATAGAAATACTCTACTAATAATAACAATAACCAAACCATACACATTTGCATCATACTTTATGATGTTCTGAGTGCTCTTTATGTCTGCTATCTTATTTAATCATGGAGTCTGGGTCTGAGGATATATTTCACTACCTCATTCCTTTGGACAGTTTTCAAAGCTGTATTGAGAGCAGCTTATATCTAGTTCATCACCGAAGGAAGGATGACTTTAATTGAAGGCTGAATATATGCTTTTTGATGTTAAATTTTGGTAGTTTCATCTCAAGACAGTGACCTTCTACCTAAACTTACCTGCACTCAGATTCTGGGGGTGTGGGACTATAGCTCAGTTGGTAGAGTGCTTGCCTCACATGCACAAGGCCCCAAGTTCAATCCCCAGCATCACACACATACACACACATACACAAAAAAAAAATCTGGGGACTCTTACTCTATGTTCCCCTCAGCTTACTGACTGTAATCCATTTTAGGATTCTTGGGACCAACAAATGAGATATTACTAATTCATATTTATCAAATACTTATAATATGCCACATAAAAATCCCAATTGTTTTGTATTCATAAACTTATTCCAACTTCACAACTGCCTGTGCCATAGGTTGCTTTGTCAGACCTACTTAGAGAGAAATTGAGAGAGGCAGAAAGAAACTATATCATTTGTCACGTTGCTAGAAAGAGGGGAACTTGGGATGTGAGCTCAGTGGTCTGGGCTCTTTTGCAGCATATATGTGAATGCTTTTATTTAATGACATTTATTCTTTAATGTATTCACTAGCACTTTAAGCAGTGCTTACTGTGTGCCAGGTGTTTGAGATGGTGCAGACATATAGTTTGAACTCTAGTGAGGGAGATGGGTTTGAACAAATGATTCATGATGTGTTAGGAGACCCCACACTGTGCTGTGGGATCACAGACCAGAGGGACCTAGTCTAATCTGGAGGTTGGGGAAGGTCTCCCTGAGGAATGGCTTTTGGCTGAGGCCTATAGAATGTGTGTGTTAAGGACAGGGAGCTCAGCAGTGGGGCAAAGCAGTCCAGGAATGCTTGAACTACAATAAGCCAGGACCTAGAGTTTCTAGAATAAGGAGGCAAGAGTGATGAGGTGATGTTGGAGGACCAAGCACCAGTTCCCATGGCAGAGGGCCTCAGATGCCACAGTAAGGGTCTTGGATAGATACTGAAAAGATTTGAAGATGGGCAGAGCTTTAAAAGACTGCTCCAGCTTTAGTGAGAAGAAAGCAGTGATTAGTTGGAGGAATGTCTTGGTCCATTTTGTGTTGCTGTGACAGAATACCTGGAACTGGGTTATTTATAAAGAAAATAAATTTATTCTCACAGTTCTGAAGGTTGAGAAGGCCAAGAGCATAGCATTGATGTCTGGAAGGGGCCTCCATGATACTTCATAGCATGCAGAAGGGCAAGAAAGCATGTACAAGAGACAAGCAAGAGAGGTCTGAACTTGCTATTATAACAACCCTCTCCTGTGATACCTGAGATCATGGCATTAATTCATTCATGAGGGCAGACCTCTCATGGCCTAATCACCTCTTAAAGGCCCCACCTCTTAATACTATTATAAGGGCAATTAGATTTCAACATGAGTTTTATTTTTCAATTTTTTACTTGTAGATGGACACTATACTTTTTACATTTTTTATGTGGTGCTGAGAATCGAACCCAGTGCCTGATGCTTGCTAGGCAAACACTCTACGACAGCCACAACCCCAGCCCTCAACATGAGTTTTGAAGGGGACTTCAAATCATATCAGGAGGTTGTTTCAGTCTTACAGGAGAAAGAGGCTGGTAGAGGCAGCAAGAATGGCAGCAGTGGGGCTGTGAGGGAGTGGATGGGGTCAAAACATATCTAGGATAGAAAAGGGACAGAATTTGATGATTGATTGGATGTGGAGGGTGAGAGGAAAGGAATCAATCTTTCTGACTTGAACAAAGTTTTGAGAAAGAGAAATGGAAACAGATTTGGGTGAATGGATTGATGAGATGATGGATCTAATTTCAGGGTGTTGAAATAGAAGTGCATGTGTCCATCTAGTATTTGGATCATAAGGGTCTGAAGCTCAGCAAGGTGTAGTAAACAATATAATAATTAATACAATTTATTTAGTCCTAAAATGGACATTTTTCACCTTTACTTTCTAAAAGTAAAATGTGTCTTAAAATTAGTTTGTATGTTAAAAACGTTTTTTCTTCTGAAAATTATTATTAAATTAATGATACACTATCATAAAATGAGAATGTCCTATGAAAAACCTAATTAATTCAAACTTAGTGGTGTTTTGAGAAATCAGAGGAGAATTTAAAACATCCTTTTGTCTCGAAGAAAGATAATTAACAAAGGCAAGGCTCGGCACTAGCCCTGATTTTTGGCACAAATGCCAAATTGGTAAAGTCCAACTTAATGAGGCTTTACCACAATAGTTAGCAGGCTTGAAGTGTTTGTTTTTTTAAAGCAAGTTCAAATCATTCCTTCCTCCATTTCTATCTCCAACACAATTTTGCTTACACCATTAACTTGATTAGCAGTCTCTGTCTACATATTACAAAGGTATGCTTTGTCAACCTTGGATAGAATAATGTGCCTAGAAACTTAAGAGTGTTTTTCTGAGCATAAAATGCTGCCTCTTTTAGTCTAACTGTGGCAGTGTTCATTGCTCCCACCCTCAGCCACCTAGGTGGGAGAAGATTTATAGAAAGAGAAAACTTGGTTTAGCAGAAGAAATTTCAGACATCCTTTTCTCAAATTTTACATCATCTACTGACTCTAAGGTGTTTTTGGTCAATTTAATTTAATATTCATAAGGGCATATGTAACCTTTCCAACTAGATTTTCACCTGGTAAGGGAGGAAACCCTCATAGCTACTCTTGTGGAGCTTTTTTTTTTTTTTTTTTTTCATACTGGAAATTAAACCCAGGGCCTCATACAAACTAGACAAGTGCTCTACCACTGAGCTACACCCCCAGGGATAATTACCCTCTTTAATCCCTGGCTTCAGGCTTTTTATTTTATGACTTTCTGCTCCCTTTCTTCTAGCTCTTCTAGATCTAGTTGGAGAGCCCAACTAAGATCCTTCAGGTCTCACAAAGACTAACCACTGGCATAACAAAGGCACAGGAGACTTTAAAACACAAACCTTTAATTTATAACTTGTTCTATGAAACTGGTATTACCCTAATACCAAAGTCAGATAAAGATATTACAAGAAAGAAAAACTACAAACCAATATCTTTCATGAACATAAATGCAAAAATTCTCAAAATATTAGCAAATAAAATCCAACAATGTATAAAAAGAATTATACACTGAGGAGAAGTGAGATTTTATACCAATTATGCATAGCTGGTTCAACATTTGAAAATTAGTTAATATAATGCATCACACCCAGAGGCTAAAGAAGAAAAATTACATGATCATATCAATTGATAGAAAAAAATCATTTGACAAATGCAACACCCATATTATGATAAAAATTCTCAGCAGACTAGAAACATAGGGGAACTTTCTCAACTTGATAAAGAACATCTACCAAAAGAACTTACAGATGACATCATAATTAATGATGAGAATCTGTAAGCTTCCCCTCTAATATCAGGATAAAGGCAAGGACAGCCTTTCTTGCTATTCGTATTCTACAATGTACGAGAAGTCATAGCCAGTAGTGTAAGACAAAGAAATAAAATGTACATAGATTAAGAAGAAAAACTTTAAACAAACCTTTATTAAGAAGTAAAGGAAGCCCCTTGAGATCTCTTTCAGAATTTGTAGACTTTCCTTATTGCATATTTTCTTTCTATTTCAAAGATGTCTGCTCTTATCTTTATTATTGCTTTCCTTCTAATTCCTTTGGGTTTAGTTTGCATTTCTTTTGCTAGCTTCTTAAGGTGGCGCATCTGAAAGTTTTCAGACCATGTGGGTCCCATTAACACCCCCATGTGGGTCATGTATCCAGATGTTTTAATATGTCATGTTTTCATTATTATTTAGTTTAAGTTTTTTTTTTTCTGATTTCGCTGCAATTTCTTTTCAGCCCTACAGACTATTGAAAATTGTGTTGCTTAATTTCCAAACATAAAAAAAAAATTTTGTAGTTGTAGATGGACATAATGCCTTTATTTTTGTTTGTTTATTTTTATGTGGTCCTGTGGATTGAACCCAGTGACTCATTCTTGCTAGGCAAGCGCTGTACCATTGAGCTACAGCCCCAGCCCAATTTCCAAACATTTAATGGGAGTTTTTTAGTTATCTTTTTCTTATTCATTTCTAGTTTGGTTCCATTATAGTCAAAGAACATACTTTGTATGATTTAAAATTTGTGAGACTTGCTTTATGGTATGGTCCATTTTGACAAGTGTTCATGTGCTACTGAAAACAATGTCTATTTTGCAGTTGTTGAGTATAGTATTCTATCTATTTCATTTAGGTCAACTGCCTTATTCAAATGTTCTTCATCCTTACTGATTATTGGTCATTTATTCCACAGATATTGAATGAGTGCTAAAATTTCCAATCATGATTGTGGATTTATCAAATTTTCCTTTAGTTTTGTCCATTTTGCCTAATATATATTCAAACTATGCTATTTTTTTCACAAATTATTTACATATTACAAGATTTTAATTGCATGCAAACTTAGACTGTTTGATTTCACTGTTAATTGATCCTGTATCATTATGAGATGTCCCTCTATTTCTAGAAATATTTCTTGCCTCAAAGGCTATATTGTCTGCTATTAATGTAGCATACTAACTTTCTTTTGCTTCATGTGGCTTATTTTTTCCATTCTTTTTCTTTATGACTTTGTTTCCTTATATTTAAGTTGAATCTCTTCCAAACAACATATAGAGTTTTCTTTTGTATCCAAAAGAAATTTTGGTCTTTTAATTGATAATCCATTAACATTTAATGTAATTAAAGCTGTGCATGGTGTGCTTGTCTAAAGTCCAGCTACTTGGAGGGCTGAGGCAAGAAAAGCACTTGGGCTCATGACTTTGAGACCAACCTGGGCAACAGAGCAAGACCCAATCTTAACCAAAAACAAGCAAAACATTTAATATAATCAGCAAAATATTTATGTGTAAATCTATTTTCTTATTTGTTTCTATTTCTACCTTTTGTTTCACTTTTCTTGCTTTTGGGAGAAGGGAAGAATAAAGTATTTTTTTAGTATTCCCTTTTTTGTCCTATGTTAGCATATTGGTTATTAACTTTATGAGGCTCTGGATTATTTTATGTTCTCCTAAAATGGAGGCAGACAGAATGCAGGTGAATCCCCTTAATCCTGTCAAGTTAGGTTTGAAGCTTTATTAAGGTTAGTCTGTTTCCTTTTTGCCTTTATTACCAGGTTGTAGTCTTTTGGGGGTCTCAGCTAGAAGTTTGGGTGTTGCTATCTCACCTGGGTGGGCCTCCTACCACTCTCTTCAGTAGCAGGGTGTTGCAAAGACCTTAACACAGCTCTTCAGCCTCCCAACTGCTGCCTTCTCTTCATTTTCTTGCAGCCTCTGCCTGTGCTTGCTCAGCTTAGCAGTTAGCAAACATCTCAAGGGGAGAGTTCTGGGTTTGCTTCTCTGCAGTTCTTTCTGGGATTTTACCACCACAGCCTGGCCACATTAGCAGCTTTGAACACTACTCTGTCCCTTCAGCTCAGTGGAACTGCTGCTTGCTCTATTTCCTGCCTATGAATTGGGCCAGGGTGAATATGAAACTTACTTGGATGTGGCTGCCTTGCCATAGACATCATCTGAATTAGTCCCTTTCCAGTGCTCTCAAATGATTTTATGATGTGTTTGAACCACCTGTGTCAGATATTTTCAGGAGAAGCATTAGCTCAGTGGAAGCCACTCTGTTATCATTGCAATCAAAAGTCTTCTTCTTTCATAATTTGGCACACTATACATCACAAATTTTTAAAAAGCCTGAAAGAACTCCAGAGACTGAAATAAAGAAACTACAAAAGCAAAAACTAAATTATAGGCCACCAAACTTCAGTCCTAAGACCATCCTCAAGTCTTTAAGGCTCAGTACTGTTTAGAACACATGCCCTTCCTTTCCCATCTTCAGTTATGTTCTTTGACAAGAACTTTGTACTGGGACTGAGAAATCCAAGGCTTGTTCTCTAGATTTCTATATTTAAAAACAAACAAACAAAAACAATAACAATAACAAAACAACAACACGTGATTTTGAAGGATATCAGTAGGGTAGAGCAAGCAGATCAGGGGGAAGGGAAGGTAAAGAGAAGGTACTGGAGAATGAGATTGATCAAGTCATATTATATGAATGTACAAGTAAGGCATAGTGAATCCCATTATTATGATTAATTCCAATGCACCAAAAATAATAAAAATAACAATAAAAAAAGAAGGTTGGCCTTGGAGCCTGTGGGCTTGAGTTCAAAGCTGCCACTTGTTTCTGGCATGAAATATCACTGTCCTAGAGTAATCCCCCTTATTTACAGGGGTTCCAAGATTCCCCAGAGAGTGCTTGAAACTACAGATAGTACATATACACCTACGATAAAATTTAATTTACAAAGTATATTATAAATTATAATATTATTTATAATAAATAAACTCAACAATGTGAGATTAATGTAACTAAAAATAAACATGAGAATTTATTGCCTCCTTTGAGGTCATGAGATGTGAAATGAAAACATGCTGGCATCCCAGCTGGCCTTGATGCATGGCCAGTCAATGACCACACAGATGGGTGAGTAGTTGGTTGGAAAAGATCTGCTCCAGGGTCAGAAGTTTCCTCAGTTGTCTTCTTCATCCAAGGGATTTATCCTCAGATACTCAGGGTACAACAGAGCCGTGAACAGGAAATAAGCCCCACCTGAATGGACATGATTTGTGGAGAATGAAGTTCCACCTGCATTCAGGCCCCAGAGTAGTTTCTGAATTAGACATGAAAGGGGTCCTGTGAGGGAGTTTGAGGTAACAAGGTCTCAATTTGGAGGCCAATGTGGCCAACGTGCAAGATGCTGTGATCCCACTTGAAAATGGAGAAGTATTTGAAATTTCCAATCCAAATTTCAAACCCAAAAGGCATCTTGGAGAGCGCAGTCAATGAGAGGGCAAAATACCAGACAGTCATGCTTTTTAGGGCCTTTGTGTGTGAATGGCGTTTTTCTCACACAGAAAGGGCGGGGGAAGCAGCCTAGCATGAGCGCCTTGAAGCACTGATGTAGTTATTGTGCTGTCTTGGGAAAAGCCCTTCAATATTGTGCTCCATTGAGGCCTAGTATAGGAGTAGTGCTGGTTGTTGTGGAGGATCTGGCCTTTCTAAAATGAGTTGCAAGAGGCCTGTTTTGGCATCTAGACCTCCCTGTCTTTTCCCAGGGCCCTGAGGGAGAACTGAGCAGTGGTGATTCCTGACCATAAATCCTGTACATTGGGGCCCAGAGCAGACCAGGAGAGACAGAAGGTGCTTCCACAAGAAGTCCTGGCACTGGGCCTTGGTGCTAACCTCTGTGCACTTGACCTAAAAGACACTGTCAAAGGGATAATGAAGGTGCTTTGATGCATTTTGTTCTTGTCCAGGTTCCTTGGTGAACGATGCAACAGGCTTTCTTTGAAGTCACCATGCTGTAGTGCTCTAAGCCATTCAGGGTCAAAGAAGAACAGCAAAAACAGAATGATTGTAGGTGGCACAGGGCTGCATCAGCATCTGTGTCCAGGCCCCAAGAACAACATACAGGACCCAGAGTCAAAACTCCATTTGGAAACATGTTTAATGGTAGAGCTGTTGGCAAGATCCATTCAAATGCATCACCGCTATCATTAGGGAGGCCAAATCTATGCAGTTGTTGAGGACAGTATACTTAGAAATGTGTAGGTCTTTGAAGTTGGCACTGTTTTTTATTTCATTGTTTTATTGTGCATATCTATCTATCAGTTTTATTTTCAATGTGCTCCGGTGAAGTCACTCAGGACTGTGCAAGTTGATTTTAATTAAAACAATCAATTGACTAAGAGAAAGAACCAAGGAAAAAACGTCTGTGAAGGACAATAAGTATAAATAAGAAATTAAATCTGCTGGCTAATGATACACTTGTGTAAAATATGTGGTCACATACTGGGTATAAGGCTGAAATGTGCATAAAAAAATAAGCATGCATAGTGCCTCGAGATAAGTTTTGGAGTCGAAGCATATTTCAGTTCACTGGGAAATGTCATGTTTTCATGGGTGATAAGGAGAGGAAGAAGAAAATGCATGGAACAGTCAGTTGAAGCCCACAGTCTTCGACTCCTAAGGTGACACATGAGAATTTGTTGCCTCCATTTAGATCATGAGATGTGAAATGAGAACATGCTGGCATCCCTGCTGGCCTTGATGCATGGCCAGGTCAATGACCACACAGATGGATGAGTAGTTGGTTGGAAAAGATCTGCTCCAGCATCAGAAGTTTCCTCAGTTGTCTTCTTCATCCAAGCGATTTATCCTCAGATACTCAGGGTACAACAGAGTCGTGAACAGGAAATAAGCCCCACCTGAATGGACATGATTTGTGGAGAATGAAGTTCCACCAAGGCCAGGTTCTAATGAAAGGAGAGTGCATTCAGGTTCCAGAGTAGTTTCTGAATTAGACATGAAAGGGGTCCTGTGAGGGAGTTTGAGGTAACAAGGTCTCAGTTTGGAAACAATGTGGCCAACATGCAAGATGCTGTGATCCCACTTGAAAATGGAGAAGTATTTGAAATTTCCAATCCAAATTTCAAACCCAAAAGGCATCTTGGAGAGCGGAGTCACTCAGAGGGCAAAATACCAGCCAGTCATGATTTTTTGGGCCTTTGTCTGCGAATGGTGTTTTTTTCATACAGAAAGGGAGGGGGAAGCGGCCTAGCATGAGCCCCTTGAATCACTGATGTAGTTATTGTGCTGTCTTGGAAAAAGCCCTTCAATATTGTGCTCCATTGAGGCCTAATATAGGAGTAGTGCTGGTTGTTGTGGAGGATCTGGCCTTTCTAAAATGAGTTGCAAGAGGCCTGGGTTGGCACCTAAACCACCCTATCTTTACCCAGGGCCCTGAGGGAGAACTGAGTAGTGGTGATTCCTGACCATAAAACCTGTACTTTGGGTCCCAGAGCAGACCAGGAGAGACGGAAGGATCTTCCACAACACGTCCTGCCACTTGGTGCTAAGCTCTGTGTACTTGACCTAAGGGACACTGTCAAAGGGATAATGAAGGTGCTTTGACTCACTTTGTTCTTGTCCAGGTTCCTTGGTGAAAGATGCAACAAGGCTTTCTTTGAAGTCAATGTGCTGTAGTGCTATAAGCCATTCAGAGTAAAAAAGAACAGCAAAAACAGAACCATTGTAGGTGGCACAGGTCTGCATCAGCATCTGTGTCCAGGCACCAAGAACAACATACAGGACCCAGAGTCAAAACTCCATTTGGCAACCTCTTTTCTGGTAGAGCTGGTGGCAAGATCCATTCAAATACATCACTGCTATCATTAGGAAAGATAAATCTATGCAGTTGTTTAGGACAGTATACTTAGAAATGTGTACGTCTTTGAAGTTGGCACTGTTTTTATTTCATTGTTTTATTCGGCACATCTATCAGTTTTATTTTCAATGTGCTCCTGTGAAATCACTCATGACTGTGCAAGTTGATTTTAATTAAAACAATCAATTGACAAATAGAAATAACCACGGAAAAATGTCTGTGAAGGACAATCTAAATAAATAAGGAATTAAATCTGCTGGCTAATGAGTCACATATTGGGTATAAGACTGAAATGTGCATAAAAGAATAATCATGCATAGTGCCTCGAGATAAGTTTTGGAGTAGAAGCATATTTCAGTTCACTGGTAAATGTCATGCTTTCATGGGTGAAAAGTAGAAGAAGATGAAAATGCATGCAACAATCGGTTGAAGCCCACAGTCTTCGACCTCCTCAGGTGAGGCATGAGAATTTGTTGCCTCCATTGAGGTCATAAGATGTGAAATGAAAACATGCTGGCATCCCAGCTGGCCTTGATGCATGGCAAGGTCAATGACCACACAGATGGGTGAGTAGTTGGTTGGAATGATCTGCTCCAGGGTCAGAAGATTCCTCTGTTGTCTTCTTCATCCAAGGGATTTATCCTCAGATACTCAGGGTATAATAGAGCCGTGAACAGGAAATAAGCCCCACCTTAATGGACATGACTTGTGGAGAATGAAGTTCCACCAAGATCAGGTTCTAATGAAAGGAGAGTGCATTCAGGCCCCAGAGTAGTTTTTGAATTAGCCATGAAAGGGGTCCTGTGAGGGAGTTTGAGGTAACAAGGTCTCAGTTTGGAGGCCAATGTGGCCAACATGCAAGATGCTGTGATCCCACTTGAAAATGGAGAAGTATTTGAAATTTCCAATCCAAATTTCAAACCCAAAAGGCATCTTGGAGAGCGGGTCACTCAGAGGGCAAAATACCAGCCAGTCATGCTTTTTTGGGCCTTTGTCTGTGAATGGCGTTTTTTTCACACAGGAAGGGCGGGGGAAGGGGCCTAGCATGAGCGCCTTGAAGCACTGATGTAGTTGTTGTTCTGTCTTGGGAAAAGCCCTTCAATATTGTGCTCCATTGAGGCCTAGTATAGGAGTAGTGCTGGTTGTTGTGGAGGATCTGGCCTTTCTAAAATGAGTTGCAAGAGGCCTGGGTTGTCATCTAGACCTCCCTGTCTTTTCCCAGGGCCCTGAGCAAGAACTGAATAGTGGTAATTACTGACCATAAAACTTGTACTTTGGGGCCCAGAGCAGACCAGGAGAGACATAATGTGCTTCCACAAGAAGTCCTGGAACTGGGCCTTGGTGCTAAGCTCTGTGTACTTGACCTAAGGGACACTGTCAAAGGGATAATGAAGGTGCTTTAACACACTTTGTTCTTGTCCAGGTTCCTTGGTGAAAGATGCAACAAGGCTTTCTTTGAAGTCACCATGCTGTAGTGCTCTAAGTCCTCAGGGTCAAAGGGGAACAGCAAAAACAGAACCATTGTAGATGGCACAGAGCTGCATCAGCATCTGTCAGTTGAAGCCCACAGTCTTTGACCTCCTCAGGTGATGCATGAGAATTTGTTTCCTCCATTGAGTTCATAAGATGTGAAATCAGAACATGCTGCCATCCCTGGTGCCCTTGATGCAAGGCCAGGTCAATGACCACATGGATGGGTGAGTAGTTGGTTGGAAAAGATCTTCTCTAGGGTCAAAAGTTTCCTCAGTTTTCTTCTTCATCCAAAGAATTTATCCTCAGATACACAGGGTACAACAGAGCCATGAACAGGAAGTAAGCCACACCTGAATGGACATGATTTGTGGAGAATGAAGTTCCACCAAGACCAGATTCTAATGAAAGGAGAGTTTATTTAGTCCCCAGAGTGGTTTCTTTTTTTTTTTTTAATATTTATTTATTTGCTTTAGATATACACAATGGGTTTATTTGTACGTGGTGCTGAGGATCGAACCCGGGCCGCGCAGGTGCCAGGCGAGCGCTTTACTGCTGAGCCACAACCCCAGCTTCCCCAGAGTGGTTTCTCAATTAGATATTAAAGGGGTCCTGAGATGGCATTTTAGGTAGATAGGTCTCAAGTTGAAGGACAATATGGGCAACATGCAAGATGTTGTGATCCCTCTTGACAAATGGAGAAGTATTTGAAATTTCCAATCCAAATTTCAAACCCAAAAGGCATCTTGAAAAGCTGGGTCACTCAGAGGGCAAAATACCAGCCAGTCATTGTTTTTTGGGCCTTTTTCTGTGAATTGAGTTTTTTTCACACAGGAAGGGCGGGGAAAGCGGCCTAGCATAAGCGCCTTGGGGCACTGATGTAGTTGTTGTGCCTTCTTGGGAAAAGCCTTTTAATATTGTGCTCCATTGAGGCCTAGTATAGGAGTAGTGCTGGTTGTTGTGGAGGATCTGGCCTTTCTCAAATGAGTTGCAAGAGGCCTGGATTGCCATCTAGACCTCCCTGCTTTTCCCAGGGCCCTGAGGGAGAACTGAATAGTGGTGATTCCTCAGCATGAAACCTGTACTTTGGGGCCCAGAGCAGACCAGGAGAGACAGAAGGTGCTTTCACAAGAAGTGCTGGCACTGGGCCTTGTGATAAACCAGCCTAATTCCATCTTAAGACTGGGAGCCATCCTGTCAAAAAGTTATGAAAATCCCACTTCGGTTTTCTATGAAATGCTTGGATTCTTATTAGCTTGAGCCTATTGTCTGGCATTCATGCCCAGGCCTTGAGCTCGCTCAGGCCTGGCTGTCCTTGACCAGATAACAACTCTCTCTCTCTAAAACTATCAGTGTCTCATAAACTTTTGATGTGGGGTTTGACTACACTCCATTTTCCTTGGAATGCAATGCCATGTAGATGATTAGTTTGCTACTTGATTTTGAATTACACATGTCTGACCTTGTTAGCTGTAAGTTCCCAAAATTTTTTGTAACTCATTGAACTATAAAAACCTTGTCTTTCCTGAGAGCAGGGCTGACCCCAAGCCCAGTGTTTGGGAGGGGCAGCCACTGGCCAGCTCTCTTTATGTGTATACAATATAAGCTTGCTTTAATTTAAAATTGGAGTTGGTGGTTTTTTCTTTGCATCTTGGATCAACAGAAATACACACAGAAACATCATGACCAGAAGCTAAGGAACCGGCAATTATTTGCAGGTTGCTAGAACGCTTTTTCTGTGAGTTTGAGTCTGTTTCGCTCCCATATGATACTGTTTTGAGCTACTACAACATGGAATAAAGCAGAGTGTGCTCCCCAAAAAGAAACTACTTTACTGAGTTTTCAAATTCCAAGCATAAACCATTGTGGAGTTGGGCTTCCAGGGGTTTTCAGGCAATTTCGCCTAAACAGGGTAAATATGCAAAGGGTTCTAAACAGAACACCCGAGATGGTGGGATGAACTAAATTGGGGAGCCATAAGGGGCTCAGGAGAGAAACAAAAAACCAGAGTTTCATTGAAATACACACAGAAACATAGTGTCAAGAAGCTAAGAAACCAGCAATTATTTACAGGTTGCTAGAAGGCTTTTTTTGGGAGTTTGAGTCTGTTTTGCTCCCAAGAAATTCTGCTTCGAGCTGCTTCAACATGGGCTGAAGCATACTTTGCTCCCCTAAAAGAAACTGCTTTCCTGAGTTTTCAAACTGTGGGATGACCTAAATTGGGGAGCCATGAGGTACTCAGGAGAGAATCAAAAAACCAGAGATTCTTTGAAAAACACGGAAACCTAGTGTCCAGAAGCTAAGAAACCGGCAATTATTTGCAGGTTTATAGAACACTTTTTCTGTGAGTTTGAGTCTGTTTCACACCCAAGTGATTCTGCTTTGAGGTACTTCAACATGAGTTGAAGCAGAGTGTGCTCCCCTAAAAGAAACTGCTTTCCTGAGCTTTCAAACTCCAAGCATAAACCATTCTGGAGTTGGACTTCCAGGCGTTTTCAGGCAATTTTGCCTAAACAGGGGAAATATAGAAAGGGGTCTAAACAGAATACCCATGATGGTGGGATGACATAAATTGGTGAGATATGAGGGGATCGGGAGTGAATAAAAAAACAGAGTTTCATTGAAATACACACAGAAACTTCGTGCACAAAAGCTCAGAAAACGGCAGTTATTTGCAGGTCTCTAGAACACTTTTTCTGTGAGTTTGAGTCTGTTTTGCTCCCAAGCAATTGTGCTTCGAGCTACTTTAACATGGATTGAAGCAGAATGTGTTCCCCTAAAAGAAACTGTTTTCCTGAATTTTCAAACTCCAAGCATAAACCATTATGGAGTTGGACTTCCAGGAGTTTTCAGGCAAATTCGCCTAAACAGGGTAAATATCCAAAGGGTTCTAAAGAGAACACACGTGATCGTGGGATGAACTAAATTGGGGAGCATTGAGGGGCTCTGGAGAGAATCAAAAAACCTGAGTTTCATTGAAATACACACAGAAACCTCGTTTCCAGAAGCTAAAAAACCGAAAATTATTTGCAGGTCGCTAGAACGCTTTTTCTGTGAGTTTGAGACTGTTTCACTCCCAAGCGATTCTGCTTTGAGCTACTTAAACATGGGTTGAAGCAGAGTGTGTTCCCCTAAAAGAAACTGTTTTCCTGAGTTTTCAAACTCCAAGCATAAACCATTGTGGAGTTGGACTTTCAGGCCTTTTCAGGTTGCTAGAACGCTTTTTCTGTGAATTTTTTTAAAAATATTTATTCATTTGCTTTAGTTGTACACAATGTGTTTTTATTTTTACGTGGTGCTGAGGCTTGAACCCAGGCCGCTCGCGTGCTAGGCAAGCGCTCTACCGCTGAGCCACAACCCCAGCCCTTTTCTGTGAATTTGAGTCTGTTTCACACCCAAGCGATTCTGCTTTGAGCTACTTAAACATGGGCTGAAGCAGAGTGTGCTCCCCCAAAGGAAACTGCTTTCCTGAGTTTTCAAACTCCATGCATAAACCATTGTGGAGTTGGACTTCCAGGCGTTTTCAGGCAATTTCGCCTAAACAGGGTAAATATCTAAGGGGATCTAAAGAGAACAACCATGATGGTGTGATGACATAAATTGGGGAGCCATGAGGGACCTGGGAGAGAATCCAAAAACCAAAGTTTCTTTGAAATACACAGAGAAACTTCGTGTCCAAAAGCTAAGAAACTGGCAATTATTTGCAGGTCGCTAGAACACTTTTTCTGTGAATTTGAGTCTGTTTCGCTCCCAAGCGATTCTGCTTTGAGCTACTACAACATGGGCTGAAACAGGTTTCCTGTGTTTTCAAACAACAAGCATAAACCATTGTGGAGTTGGATTTCCAGATGTTTTCAGGCAATTTCGCCTAAACACGGTAAATATCCAAAGCATTCTAAACAGAACACCCGTGATGGTGGGATGACAAAAATTGGGGAGTAATGAGGGGCTCAGGAGAGAATCAAAAAACTAGAGTTTCATCAAAATATACACAGAAACATAGTGTCCAGAAACTAAGAACTAGCCATTATTGGCAGGTCGCTAGAACGCTTTTTCTGTGAGTTTGAGTCTGTTTTGCTCCCAAGCAATTGTGCTTCGAGCTACTTTAACATGGATTGAAGCAGAATGTGTTCCCCTAAAAGAAACTGTTTTCCTGAATTTTCAAACTCCAAGCATAAATCATTGTGGAGTTGGAATTCCAGGCATTTTCAGGCAATTTCGCCTAAACAGGGTAAATATCCCAAGGGTTCTAAACAGAACAACCGTGATGGTGGGAAGAGGTAAAATGGGGAGCCATGAGGGGCTCAGGAAAGAATTGAAAAACCAGAGTTTGAAAAACTCAAGAAAGAATTGAAAAACCACAGTTTTTCTGTGTGAAATACACACAGAAGTTAGTGCCCAAAAGCTAAGACACTGGCAACTATTTGCAGGTCGCTAGAATGCTTTTTCTGTGAATTTGAGTCTATTTCGCTCCCAAGCGATTCTGCTTTGAGCTGCTACAACATGGGCTGGAGGAGAGAGTGCTCCTTTGAAAGAAACTGCTTTCATGAGTTTTCAAACTCCAAGCATAAAACATTGTGGAGTTGGACTTCTAGGCGTTTCCAGGCAATTTTGCCTAAACAGGGTAAATATCCAAAGGGTTCTAAACAAAACACCTCTGATAGTGGGATGACATAAATTGGGAAGCCATGAGGGGCTTGTGAGAGAATCAAAAAAACAGAGTTTGATTGAAATACATACAGAAAACTCGGGCCCAGAAGCTAGAAAACCGCCAATTATTTGCAGGTCACTAGAACGCTTCTTCTGTGATTTGTGTCTGTTTCGCTCCCAGACGATTCTGCTTCAAGCTACTTAAACATGGGCTGAAGCAAAGTGTGCTCCCATATTAGAAACTGCTTTTTTGAGTTTTAAAATTCTAAGCACAAACCATTGTGGAGTAGGAATTCCAGGCATTTTCAGGATATTTCGCCTAAACAGGGTAAATATCCAAAGGGTTCTAAACATAACACCTGTGCTGGTGGATGACAAAACTTAGGGAACCATGAGGGGCTCATTAGAGAATCATTTAACCAGAGTTGCATTGAAACACACACAAAAACCTCGTGCCCAGAAGCTAAGAAACATGCAATTATTTCCATGTCGCTAGAACGCTTTTTCTGTGAGTTTGAATCTGTTGTTTTCCTAAGAAATTCTGCTTTGAGTTACTTGAACCCGGGCAGAACCAATGTGTGCTCTTGTGAAAGAAAGTGCTTTCCTGAGTTTTCAAAGTCCTAGCATAAATAATTGTGGAGTTGGATTAACAGGCATTTTCAGCAAATTTGCCTAATCAGCGTAAATATCCAGGAGGCACTAAACCAAACACACGTGATGGTGGGATGATCAAACATGGGGAGCCATGAGGGGCTCATGAGAGACTCATTTAACCAGAGATTCATTGGAATGAAAAGAAAAAGCTTGTGCCCAGGAGCTAAAAAACAAGCAATTATTTCCAGGTCGCTAGAATGCTTCTAATGTGTGTTTGAATCTGTTGCACTCCCAAGCGATTCTGCTTTGAGATACTTGAATCAGGGGAAAAGCAGAGTGTGCTCTTATGAAATAAAGTGCTTTCCTGAGTTTTCAAAGTTCTAGCATAAACAATTGTTGAGTTGGACTAACAGGCGTTTTCAGTCAACTTCCTTAATCAGAATAAACATCCAAAGGGCTCTAAACAATACAATGACCAAACGTGGGGAGCAATGAGGGGCTTAGAGAGAATCATTTAACCAGAGTTGCACTGAAATACACACAGAAACCTTGTGCCCAGGAGCTAAGAAACATACAATTATTTCCAGGTTGCTAGAACGCTTTTTCGGTGAGTTTAAATCTGTTGCTCTACCAAGCAATTCTGCTTGGAGATATTTGAACCAGGGCAGAAGCAGAATGTGCTCTTGTGAAAAAAAGTGCTCACTTGAGTTTTCAAAGTCTTAGCATAAACCATTGTGAAGTTGGACAAACGGGGGTTTCACGCAAATTCGCCTAATCAGGATAAACATCCAAAAGGCTGTAAACAACACACCCGTGATGAGGGGATGTCCAAATGTGGGGAGCCATGAGGGCCTCATGAGACAATCATTTTACCAGAGTTTCATTGAAATACACACAGAAACCTTGTTCCCAGGAGCTAAGAAACATGTAATTATTTCCAGGTCGCTAGAACGCTTTTTAGGTGAGTTGGAATCTATTGCGCACCCAAGCAATTCTGCTTATAGCTATTTGAACCAGGGATGCAGCAGAGTGTTTTCCAGTGAAAGAACCTGCTTTTGTGAGTTTTCAAAGTCCTAGCATAAACCATTGTGGACTATGAATAAGAAGCGTTTTCAGGCAAATTCGCCTAATCAGGGTGAATATCCTAAGGGCTCTAAACAGTACAACCGTGATGGTGGGATGACCAAACTTGGGGATGCATGAGGGGCTCATGACACAAACTTTTAACCAGAGTTTCATTGAAATACACACAGAAACTCTTGCCCAGAAGCTAAGAAACATGCAATTGTATCCAGGATGCTAGAAAGCTGTTTCTGTGAGTTTGAATCTGTTTTGCTCCCAAGCAATTCTGCTTTGTGGTATTTAAATGAGGGCAAAAGCAGAGTGTTCTCTTGTGAAGGAAAGTGCTATCCTGAGTTTTGAAAGTCCTACCATAAACCATTGTGGAGTTGGACGAACGGGTGTTTTTCAGGCAAATTTGCCTAATCAGGTAAATATTCAAAAGGTTCTAAACAGTACAAACTTGATGGTGTTAGGAACAAACTTGGGGAGCCATGAGAGGCTCATGACAGAAACTTTTAACCAGAGTTTCTTTGAAATACACACAGAAACGTCCTGCCCAGGAGCTAAGAAACATGCAATTTTTATTAGGTCGCTAGAACGCTTTTTCTGAGTTTGAATCTGTTGCACTCCCAAGCAATTCTGCTTCAGGCTATTTGAACCAGGGCTGAAGCAGAGTGTGCTCCCATGAAAGAAAATGCTTCCTGAGTTGTCAATGTCCTAGCATTAACCATTGAGGAGATGGACTAAGAGGAGTTTTCAGGCAAATTCGCCTAAACAGGGTAAATATCCAAAGGGCTCTAAACAGAACTACCATCATGGTGGGATGACCAAACTTGGGGAGCCATGAGAAGCTTATGAGAGAATCATTTAACCAGAATTTCACTGAAATACACACAGAAACCTTGTGCCCAGGAGCTAAGAAACATACAATTATTCCAGGTCGCTAGAACGCTTTTTCGGTGAGTTTGAATCTATTGCGCACCCAAGAAATTCTACTTATAGCTACTTATAGCTATAGGGGTGCAGCAGAGTGTTTTCAGTGAAAGAAGCTGCTTTCGTGAGTTTTCAAAGTCCTAGCATAAACCATTGTGGACTATGACTAACAAGCGTTTTCAGGCCAATTCGCCTAATCAGGGTGAATATTCTAAGGGCTCTAAACAGTACAACCGTGGTGGTGGGATGACCAAACTTGGGGATCCATGAGGGGCTCATGACACAAACTTTTAACCAGAGTTTCATTGAAATACACACAGAAACTCTTGCCCAGAAGCTAAGAAACATGCAATTGTATCTAGGACGCTTGAAAGCTGTTTCTGTGAGTTTGAATCTGTTGTGCTCCCAAGCAATTCTGCTTTGTGGTATTTAAATGAGGGCAGAAACAGAGTGTGCTCTTGTGAAGGAAAGTGCTATCCTGAGTTTTGAAAGTCCTACCATAAAACATTGAGGAGTTGGACGAACGGGTGTTTTCAGGCAAATTCGCCTATTCAGGTAAATATTCAAAGGGCTCTAAACAGGACAACCGTGATGGTGTGAGGACCAAACTTGGGGAGGCATGAGGGGCTCATGACAGAAACTTTTTACCAGAGTTTCTTTGAAATACACACAGAAACCTCGTGTCCAGGAGCCAAGAAACATGCAATTTTTATTAGGTCGCTAGAACGCTTTTTCTGTGAGTTTGAATCTGTGGCGCTCCCAAGCAATTCTGCTTCAGGCTACTTGAACCAGGGCTGAAGCAGAGTGTGCTCCGTGAAAGAACATGCTTCCTGAGTTGTCAATGTCCTAGCATAAGCCATTGTGGAGATGGACTAAGAGGCGTTTTAAGGCAAATTCGCCTAATCAGGGTAAATATCCAAAGGGCTCTAAACAGAACTACCATCATGGTGGGATGACCAAACTTGGGGAGCCATGAGAAGCTTATGAGATAATCATTTAACCAGAGTTTCACTGAAATACACGCAGAAACCTTGTGCCCAGGAGCTTAGAAACATACAATTATTTCCAGGTCGCTAGAACGCTTTTTCGGTGAGTTTGAATCTGTTGCTCTACCAAGCGATTCTGCTTGGAGATATATGAACCAGGGCAGAAGCAGAATGTGCTCCTGTGAAAAAAAGTGCTTACTTGAGTTTTCAAAGTCTTAGCATAAACCATTGTGAAGTTGGACAAACAGGCATTTCACGCAAATTCGCCTAATCAGGATAACCATCCAAAAGGCTGAAAACAACACCCGTGATGAGGGGATGTCCAAATGTGGGGAGCTATGAGGGCCTCATGAGACAATCATTTTACCAGAGTTTCGTTGAAATTCACACAGAAACCTTGTGCCCAGGAGCTAAGAAACATGTCATCATTTCCAGGCTGCTAGAACTCTTTTTAGGTGAGTTTGAATCTATTGTGCACCCAAGTAATTCTGCTTATAGCTATTTGAACCAGGGCTGCAACAAAGTGTTTTCCAGTGAAAGAACCTGCTTTCGTGAGTTTTCAAAGTTCGAGCATGAACCATTGAGGACTATGACTAACAAGCTTTTTCAGGCAAATTCTCCTAATCAGGGTGAATATCCTAAGGGCTCTAAACAGTACAACCATGATGTTGGGATGACCAAACTTGGGGATCCATGAGGGGCTCATGACACAAACTTTTAACCAGAGTTTCATTGAAATACACACAGAAACCTCGTGCCCAGAAGCTAAGAAACATGCAATTGTATCCAGGATGCTAGAAAGCTGTTTCTGTGAGTTTGAATCTGTTTTGCTCCCAAGCAATTCTGCTTTGTGGTATTTAAATGAGGGCAAAGCAGAGGGTGCTCTTGTGAAGGAACGTGCTATCCTGAGTTTTGAAAGTCCTACCATAAAACATTGAGGAGTTGGATGAACAGGTGTTTTCAGGCAAATTCGCCTAATCAGGTAAACATCCAAAGGGCTCTAAACAGAACTACTGTCATGGTGGGATGACCAAACTTGGGGAGCCATGAGAAGCTTATGAGAGAATCATTTAACCAGAGTTTCACTGAAATACACCCAGAAACCTTGTGCCCATTTGCTAAGAAACATACAATTATTACCAGGTTGCTAGAATGCTTTTTCGGTGAGTTTGAATCTTTTGCGCTACCAAGAGATTCTGCTTGGAGATATTTGAATCAGGGCAGAAGCAGAATGTGCTCTTGTGAAAAAAAAGTGCTTACGTGAGTTTTCAAAGTCCTAGCATAAACCATTGTGAAGTTGGACTAAGAGTCATTTCACGCAAATTCGCCTAATCAGGTAAACATCCAAAAGACTGTAAACAAAACACCCGTGATGAGAAGATGTCCAAATGTGGGGAGCCATGAGGGACTCATGAGAGAATCATTTAACCCGAGTTTTATTGAAATACACACTGAAACCTTGTGCCCAGGAGCTAAGAAACATGCACCTATTTCCAGGTTGCTAAAATGCTTTTGCTGTGAGTTTGAATCTGTTGTGCTCCCAAGCAATTTTGCTTCAAGCTACTTGAACCAGGCCTGAAGCCGAGTGTGCTCCCATGAAAGATACAACTTTCCTGAGTTTTCAAAGTCCTAGCATAAACCATTGTGGAGTTGGACTAACATGCATTTTCAGGCAAATTTGCTTAATCTGGGCAAACATCAAAGAAGCTCTAAACAAAACAACCGTGATGGTGGTATAACCAAACTTGGTGATCCTTGTGTGGCTCATAGAGTATCATTAAACCAGAAATTCATTGGATTTCACAGGGAAACCTTGTGCCCAGCAGCTAAGAAACATGCAATTATTTCCAGGTCCCTAGAACCCTTTTACTTTGAGTTTGAATCTGTTTCGCTACCTGAGTGACTTCACAGGAGCACATTGAAAATAAAACTGATAGATAGATAGGCAGAATATGAAAATGAAAAGAAAAAAAAACAGTGCCAACTTCAAAGACCTACACATTTCTACCTATACTGTCCTCAACAATTGCATAGATTTGGCCTCCCTAATGATAGTGTTGATACATTTGAATGGATCTTGCCACCAGCGCTACCATTAAAACAGGTTTCCAAATGGAGTTTTGACTCTGGGTCATGTGTGTTGTTCTTGAGACTTGGACATAGATGCTGATGCAGCCCTGTGCCACCTACAATGGTTCTGTTTTTTCTGTTCTTTTTGACCCTGAATGGCTTAGAGCACTACAGCATGGTGACTTCAAAGAAAAACATTGTTGCATCTTTCCCCAATGAACCTGGACAAGAACAAAGTGTGTCAAAGCACCTTCATTATCCCTTTGACAGTGTCCCTCAGGTCAAGTGCACAGAGTTTAGCACCAAGGCCCAGTGCCAGGACTTCTTGTGGAAGCACCTTTCATCTCTCCTGGTCTGCTCTGGGCCCCAAAGTACAGGTTTCATGCTGAGGAATCACCACTATTCAGTTCTCCCTCAGGGCCCCAGGAAAAGACAGGGAGGTCTAGATGGCAGCCCAGGCCTCTTGCAACTCATTTTAGAAAGGCCAGATCCTCCACAACAACCAGCACTACTCCTATACTAGGCCTCAATGGAGCACAATATTGAAGGGCTTTTCCCAAGAAGGCACAAGAACTACATCAGTGCCCCAAGGCGCTCATGCTAGGCCGCTTCTCCCGCCCTTCCTGTGTGAAAAAAAAATGCCATTCACAAACAAAGGCCCAAAAAAGCATGACTGGCCTGGTCTTTTGCCCTCTGAGTGACCCAGCTATCCAAGATGCCTTTTGGGTTTGAAATTTGGATTGGAAATTCAAATACTTCTCCATTTGTCAAGTGGGCTCACAGCATCTTGCATGTTGGCCATACTTGGCCTCCAACTTTTGACCTTTTTACCTCAAACTCCATCACAGGACCCCTTTCATGTCTAATTCAGAAACCACTCTGGGGCCTGAATGCACTCTCCTTTCATTAGAACCTGGTCTTGGTGGAACTTCATTCTCCACAAATCATGTCCATTCAGGTGTGGCTTACTTCCTGTTCCCGCTCTGTTGTACCCTGAGTATCTGAGGATAAATCCCTTGGGTGAGGAAGACAACTGAAGAAACTTCTGACCCTGGAGCAGATCTTTTCCAAGCAACTACTCACCCATCCATGTGTCATTGACTGGCCATGTATCAAGGCCAGCAGGGATGCCAGCATATTTTGATTTCACATCTTATGAACTCAATGAGGCAACAAATTCTCATGAGTCTTCTGAGGAGGTCGAAGACTGTGGGCTTCAACTGACTTTTGCATGCATTTTCCCCTTCTTCTCCTATCAACCATGAAAGCATGACATTTGCCAGTGAACTGAAATATGCTTCCACTTCCAAAACTTATCTCGAGGCACTATGCATGCTTATACTTTTATGCACATTTCAGTTTTATACACAATATGTGACCACATATTTTACACAAGTGTATCATTAGCCAGCAGATTTATTTCTTATTTATTTTTATTATCCTTCACAGACATTTTTCCTTGGTTCTTTCTCTTTGTCAATTAATTGTTTTAATTAAAATCAACTTGCACAGTCCTGAGTGACTTCACATGAGCACATTGAAAATAAAACTGATAGATAGATATGCAGAATAAAAAAAAAATGAAAAGAAAAAAAAAAACAGTGCCAACTTCAAAGACCTACACATTTCTACCTATACTGTCCTCAACAATTGCATAGATTTGGCCTCCCTAATGATAGCGGTGATACATTTTAATGGATCTTGCCACCATCTCTTCCCGAAAACAGGTTTCCAAATGGAGTTTTGACTCTGGGTCATGTATGTTGTTCTTTGGGCTTGGACACAGATGCTGATGCTGCCCTGTGCCACCTACAAGGGTTATGTTTTTTTTTAATTGTTTCCCTTGAACCCTGAATGGCTTAGAGCACTACAGCATGGTAACTTCAAAGAAAGCCATGTTCCATCTTTCACCAATGAACCTGGACAAGAACAAAGTGTGTCAAAACACCTTCGTTATCTTTTTTAGAGTGTGTCCTCAGGTCAAGTGCACAGAGCTTAGCACCAAGGCCCAGTCCCAGGACTTCTTGTGGAAGCACCTTCAGTCTCTCCTGGTCTGCACTTCAGTCTCCTGGTCTGCCCCCCCAAAGTACAGGTATCATGCAGAGGAATCACCACTATTCAGTTCTCTCTCAGTGCCCTGGGAAAAGACATGGAGGTCTAGATGGCAGCCCAGGCCTCTTGCAACTCATTTTAGAAAGGCCGGATCCTCCACAACAACTAGCACTACTCCTATACTTGGACTCAATGGAGCACACACATTGAAGGGCTTTTCCCAAGAGGGCACAAGAACTACATCAGTGCCCCAAGGCGCTCATGCTAGGCCACTTCCCCTGCCCTTCCTGTGTGTAAAAAAATGCCATCCGGAGACAAAGTTACAAAAAAGCATGACTGGCTGGTTTTTTGCCCTCTGAGTGACCCAGCTATCCAAGATGCCTTTTGGGTTTGAAATTTGGATTGGAAATTTCAAAAACTTCTCCATTTGTCAATTGGGATCACAGGATCTTGCATGTTGGCCACAATGGCCTCCAACTTGAGACCTTTTTACCTCAAACTCTCATCACTGGACCCCTTTCATGTCTAATTCAGAAACCACTCTGGGGCCTGAATGCACTCTCAACAGCGAGGCACTTAGAAACTCAGTGAGACCCTGTCTCTAATAAAATACATAATAGGGCAGGAATGCAGGTTTGTAGATGGTTTTGTGATCAGATGAAATTCTATCTTCAAAAGGCCCCTCAACATAATGTCGAAAAGTAAAATGCAATGAAGGAAAATAAACCTCTCACTGAGTTGCTAAGTGCCGCCATTGCTGAGGCTGGCTTTGAACTCTCAATCCTCCTGCCTCAGCCTTTACAGGCGTGTGCCTCCGCGCCCGGCTTATTTTTTTTTTTTTTTTTTTTGTTTTTTTTTTTTTTTTTTTTTTTTTTTTTTTTTTTTCTGGGGATTGAACTCAGGGGCACTCAACCACTGAGCCACATCCCCAGTCCCATTTTGTATTTTATGTAGAGACAGGTCTCTCTGAGTGGCTTTGTGCCTCGCTTTTGCCAAGGCTGGCTTTGAACTTGAAATCCTCCTCCCTCAGCCTCCAGGCCTATGCCAGGGCGCCCGGTCGGAAGTCATTTTTGCGTTTGATCAGGAGACAGTTAAGCCTGCCTGGCCTCTGGTCCTATTTTTTGCTCTGAATTCCCCCAGCTTCTCTGGTCACTGTTGGATTCCTGGCTGCGCCTCCCAGGCAGAAGGCCATGGTAAAAAGTCTACCTCACTCAGGCAGCCTGCCCCCAGGGGTCTGCCTGACCAGCAGTGTCTCTCTGTTCATGCCTGTCCCTGTTCCCGTTTGTCCCTTCCCTATCCCCGTTCCCTTCCCTACCTTTCCCTACCCTTGCCCACGTGGCACCCCAATAAACCCTTTTATTTCACTAACACAGTGTTCCCGGCTAAGTTAACTGTGTTCAGCATTTCTAACAGTCACAGTCCTGGCTTCACTGTAAAAAGCCAGTGATGGCACCAGGGAACCATTATCGTTTGGCTGGGCCCCAGGGTAGCCATGCATCTTGTCAGACATTGTTCTGGGGGTTTCTGTGAGGGTGTTTTTCGGTGAGATTAACAATAGACTGAGTCAAGTGGATGTCCATCGCCATGATGTGGTGGGCCCCGCCCAATCAGTCGAAGCCAACTAGCACACAGCAGCGGGTGAGAGGGAGCTCCTCCCGCCACTGCCTTCCTTTGAATGGAGCCATGGCCTCTCCTTGACTCTTCAGCTGCTTCTCGTCTTTGGACTGGAACTGAGAGATCAGTTCTGCAGATTTTGGATTTACCAGCCTCCACAATTGTGTGTGTGTGTGTGTGTGTGTGTGTGCGCGCGCGCACGCGCACGGCACGTCATGCATCCTGGCTCAATTCTAGGCTGTTTGTAGCCGCCCAATGCTGCACAGAGGCCTGCTGGGACCATCAAAGGCCTTTTGAACCCAGAGGACCCCACCCAGCAAACCCTCAGTCCCAGGAGGGGCACTGGTGGCCCTGACCTCCCTGGGGGCCATGGGAGGTGGTGCAGGCCCAGGGGGCAGGCATTGTGGTGGGGGGGGGAGCAGGGACTAGAGGTCAAGGCAGAGGTCAAGGGCAACCAGGCAATGGAGAGGTGAAAGCAGAGAGGAGGCCCAGGCGCGGCCAGCAGGGTCCTGGCCACTGTTGCCAAAGCAGAAGTCAGCTGTGAGCCATGTGGGACAGGCCCTGGGGAGGCAGAGGACCCGAGTGTCCCAAAGGTGAGCCCTGGGCCCTTGTGCCTGCCCTGCTGCAGCAGCCCCTCCTCACCCCTCATTCAGAACACGACTTACTCAGAAACCGCTGATCAAGTACTTCCCTCTCTGGGGCCTTGGGGACAGCAAGTGGGACAGCACTGGTCTGTCCTCAAGGAAGGAGAAGAGATAGCTATCAATATTCATGTTAATACCCTCACCAGGTATGCTATTAACTCATTCCATCCTCCCAACAGCTCAGCGAAGCAGGTGCTACCTTTTACATGTGAGGAAACTGAAGCACAGAGAGGTGAAGTGAGTTTCCCAAGGTCACACAGCTACTAAGTGGCAGAGCTGGGGTTTGCACCCCAGTGGTCTGGCTGGACTCATTGACAAGGTGTAATGCAATGCTAGCTGCAAGTGTCACGCTTAAGTGTGGCCCAGGCATAGTAGCTGAACAAAGTGGGCGCCCTGCTCTGGCAGGCACTCTGTGGACCCAACGTTGGTTCACACCTTGAGATCTCCACCCCACTGCCATGGTGTTGGGAGGCGGGGCCTTTTTGGGGTGATCAGGTGATGAGGGTAAAGTCCCCATGAATGGAACCAGTGTCCTAATAGGAGGGACCCCACAGAGGCCTGCAGCCCTCTTCCACCACGTTCATCAGACCCAGGAGGACTCAGCAGTCTGGCACCCAGAAGGAGGTCCTCACTAGAACCAGGCCACCTGGCACCACCACCTTGGACGTCCAGCCCCCGAGTCAGGGGGCTCGTTCCGGCAGCCCCCGCTGATTCATTCGGGCCCGTGGACTCGCAGGGAGAGGCCTGGGGGGCCCTGGGGTAGGAGTTCGCCAGGAGCCGGTGCTGACGCTCTGGAGCCTAGATTCTGAGCAGGGCAGAGAAAGTTCACCTGAGGGAGACAACCCAGGGGAAGGCCCGGGGGAGACCCAGAGCCACCTGTGCGGAGGAGCTGAAGCAGCCGCGCCCGGCCGTGCAGGCCACGGTGATGGGCAGCGTCGGTCCTGGCACACTCCTCGCCTGGCCTGGCCGCACCTGCGGCTTGCGGAGCCGCTCACCTGGGCAGGGCTGCCAGCAGTGGTGGCTGCGGCGGCCGCGAGGCAGGTGCGAGGCTCGGGTGGCCTTCCTTGCCGTGGTAGGGTCTCCAGACCAGTCCCTCTCACTGCCACAGGTTGGCCCAGCCCTCGGGACCCCAGGCCCTCCAGGCAGAGGGCGCCCACCTCCGGCGGCCGGGACCCAAGGACGCAGGCTGGGGGCCTTGGACCCACTGATGAAGTGAACCTCAACCTAGCGGGTGGCCCGGGCGACTATGCTGGTCCCCTTGAGGTTTGAGCTTGTTTTTTACTTTTTTGTGCGAGGCTGGGGACTGAACCCAGCGCCTGGAGCCCCTGGGCTAGCCTTCACCGCGGCCACAACCCCGCCTGGTCTCCTTTCTTTCTTTCTTTCTTTTTTTTTTTTTTTTTTTTTTTTTTAAATATAAAAGCACTATGCAAAACTTTATTTATATTAAATCCTAATAGTTTTATAAAAAGTTGAGGCATTGGTATCTAGCAATCCTATTATTTCAGTGTCCTATCTCATATGATCATCCAACATTTACCTTTGATTTCAAGCAATTATAAAATTAGCATCTTAACACAATACCATACATTCAGCACTAATTGTGACTTTCATCAGAAACAATCATTAAATAAATATTAAATAATAGAACATGATACCAAGGGAAAAGGGGAGCACTTGATGGTTTTCCAAACTCTAGTAAGAAAGAAACACATCAACATATCCCTGATGTGGGGACATGATTGACCTATGACTAAAAGGCACTTGGGAGAGGGAATCAAAGGTTTATTTTTAACTGAAAGGATATTCTTGTTGATTGATATTCTTGAAAAATTCAAACCCTGAATCTTTCATATTAGGAAATGGATGTACACCAGGCAAATGACTTATCTAAAGTCACAGAAGGTCTCCTGATAACAAATCTGGAATCTTTTTCATATCACAATGTTTATACTATAATACAATCATAATTTTTAAAACATCAAGCCAGATATGAGCTGGGTACAGTGGTGCATGCCTGTAATCCCAGCAACTGGGAAGGCTGAGGCAGGACTGAAAGTTTGAGGCCACACTCAGCAATTTAGCAAGTTCTGGTCTCAAAAAACAAACAAACAAGATTGGGGACGTGGCTCAGTGGTGGAGAGGCCCTGGGTTTAGTCCCCAGTACCCAAACCAAAACTAAAGCCAAAAGATCAAGTCAGATACCAAGGAAAGCAAATCACGACATCTGAAACTAACAGACCCTAACACAAGAATTTGATAAAAATATACGTCGACCACCGTGTTGTATCATCAGTGTGGACAGCGCTGCCGACACTGATGTCAGCAGCTCACTGGTGTCCTAGTTCATCCACACGCTCCTGTGTCACTCTCTCTTGTGTTGGTTGTGTTTTCCTTTGTATCACTTGAGTTCAATGTTTTCCACAGAAACTTCTCATTGGATTTCCAGAGGGAAGTTTGCAGCCCTTCCTTCTTTTTGGAGTGTGCAGCAAGGGGTGCTTTTTCACACAGGCTCTCTATAACTGCTACGTCGGTGAGTTTACTGAGACTGTCCTCATTCTGCTCATTCAGGATGTCCCAGAAGTCTTTTGGTCTCTGTTTTGATTTTTCCATGGGCCTTGAAAGAACTTTCTTTGGCAGTCATGTGGGACTGTTCCTGTGACTTTTAAAGAGGTCATCGAGAATAGAGGTGTCACCAAGCAAGCCTTCCACAGAAGCATTTCCGAATGCTGGATTTTCTACCGTTTTGTCTTCTGACTTGAAAATGGATCTGTTTCTTGAGATGCCCATTCCTGAGAGGTACTTTTGGTCTTGCTTGGTATTTTCCAGCTGCCTCTCCTGTGCCTCTGACTTGCCCCTGGGAGAGCAGGAGGCCGCCTGGTCTCTGGAGGCTCGCCCATCTTCCCCACTCTCAATCTCTTCAGCAGAGCTAACAGGTGATTTTGTGGTTTCTGCATCACTGGAAAGTGCCTCTTCCCGACAGGTGCCATGACTCTGAAACTTAACTGATTTTCCTTTAGATACTTTTGGACTGCAAATTTGAGAAATTTGGTCGGTACAATCTTTAAAGGACAAACTTTTAGAATGTGATGGTTTTCCTTTTATAAAAGAGTTTCTTTCTTTACATTTATTTCTGATACTATCTCCTTCCTTGTGGGAAGATTTGATGAATTCTGAAGCAGAATCCACAAACCATTCTTTTACCTCTGGATACTGAGAAGCATAAAAGTCTCTTAGCATTTTCTGTCGTTCTTCTGAAGTGGCATTAGTTATATGTTTAGCGAATTCCTTTACAGAAGATGAGTTAAAGTAAAAGGCCATTTCTTCAAATTGTTTTCTCAGAACTGCAAATAGCTATGTTATCAGGAAGCTGGGAAAACTGCTTCAACTCAAACACGTCAGGCGTGGCCCACTGGCTCATATGATTCTCAGCTTTGCTAGATCCAATCACATGCTGGTATGAGTGGACATAAGCCACTTCCTGAACACCACCTAGAATTTTATCCATTGATTCATACATCTGCTCTTGATTGGCAACTTTCTCATTTGAAAATTTCACTGGTTTTCTTGGTATAAAAGTGTTGATTTTCTTATCATGGCTAGGCAGTTTTGCAGAGAAGCTGATGTTGTCTTTTATAGTTTTTGCTCTATGGCTCTGTTTAGTGCCACTGAAGTGGCTGACAGGTATATGTCATCTGAGGATGAAAAGTCATCAATAAGTTGAGAGTTACTATCCTCATCTGTTGCACACAATTGGTTTGTTTTCTTCATTGTTTTAGGAAAACTGTAAAGTTGTCTTTTGTTTTCCTTTTTCCTCTTAAGCCTCAATGAACTAGTAGCTCTTTGTTTTCTTACCCTTGTCTTGGGGTAAATTTCAATGTCATCAGATTCATCACTAATATCACCAGTGTCTTGTCTTTTCATAATAGGTTTCAGGGTTCTGTTCTCAGGATTTAAATTTTTTGAAACGAGTCCATGTCTTCTGTCATCAATCTCTTCACCATCACCATTGTTTTTTATTTTTTTACCAGGTTTTCTATTTCAGAATCTTCAGATTCATCTAAGGGTGGCTTACACCTTATACGATTGTTAGGGAATCGTGGAGCTGTATATTGTGTGGGAAAGATGACATCACTGTCTTCTGATTCTGTGCCATTCTGTATGTTGCAATGACATCCCGCCAGATGTGCAGAGTTTTTTTCAACATCAGACTCAGAAGAAACATTCTGTTTTAAGATTTTCTCACTTTTATCAAAAACACGTTTTTCAAGTGGATTTAGGGTATTATCTAATGTCTGATGTTTTGAAGTACCAACAGCGTCCTGAGTTTTCTGACAACCAGCATCTTTGGTTTCTGCTGGAAGGCATGTGGGCTGCTCATCAGAACTTTCACCATCAGACACAGTATTTCCCTGCTATCTTTAACCGCTGTACACTTTGCCTCCAACAGTTTAGAGAAACCACACTGGAGTAAGGTCAGCTGCCCTGAAGAACCTGCAGCTCTGCTTGCATCAGATGCTTTGTCATTAGCAGTCTTTATTCTTGAGGCTCTCACGGACTCGTCATCACTAAAGTCACTGCAGAGATCACAGGCGTCCACAGCCAGTGGCTCTGCAGGTACGTCTTGTCCTCTGGGTTCTTGACAGACAGGCTCCCCGGGCATTTCTGGTTTGTGTGCTGCAGGTCCCTCTCTCAACCATGTTGTGGCAGTCATGATTCCTGCTTCCACTTGGCCTTCTCTCTCCAGGATGTCCCTCATAAGACAAGATCCTTGGGATCTTAGTTTGAAGAGGTTATAGGTCCCAAAAAGTTCTCCTCGATGCTCTTTTGATCCTTGAACTGCTTCAAAATATTGCTTGGCATTTTCACTTCCAACTACCACACAGTGAAGTTGCTGTTTGTATACCTGTCATAAATACATGATCTCCTCCACGGTTCCCAAGGATATCAGCCTAAGCACTTTAACATCTCTGCACTGTCCAATCCTGTATGCTCTGTCAATGGCTTGAAGATCATTGGCTGGATTCCAAGTTGGATCAAATAATATAACAACATTGGCACCAACAAAATTGAGGCCGAGTTCACCAGCCATCGTAGAGACAAGGCAAATGTTAATGCCTTGTGTACTGTTGAACTCCTTCACGATCCTGAGCCTTTCCTCTGATTTTGTGCTTCCATCAAGTCGCCGGTAATCCAGCCCAGATGAAGAGAAGAACCTTATCTCTGTTTTTTCAGAAATGATTTAAAAGCTGCTGAAGAACCTTCATTTTCCCACTGTATTTAGGGTCAGAAAGAGTTTCAAAGGACGATTCTTTGCTTTTCTGCACAAAATCCGGAAATTTGGAAAATACCTGATCACATATCCTTTTGATAAGTGTTTCTTGCTGTTTGGAGGTACTGGCAGCTTGCAGCAGTGCGACATAATTAGCCACCTTCTGAAGGACTGTGAGGTAACTGAGATACAAGGTTTGTACCATTTTCACCACAGTAATTGGTCTTATAACAACAATTTCTCCTTTTCCGGCCACTGCTGCAGGTACAAGGCTTAGAAGATTAAAGTATCAGAGTGACATCTTCTGTTTCTAACACTGTTTGATAGACAGCTTTCTGGAAATCCATCAGAGAGCAATAAACCATCCGGTCTTCCTTCTTAGGCAACTGATCCTTGATAAGAGTCTTGGTTTGCCTAAGAAACCAGCCAGACATCTTTGTCGCAAGCCTTTGCATGGCCTTTTGACCAGTAGCTAGTTCTCTTTTTGTTGCTGTGTGTCTCTGACCATGTTCTACTGGGTCAGAAAATTGCTTCTTGAATTGGATTCTGCTACCTAAAAGTTCTGGCACAGCCCAGTCCATAACACACCACAGTTCCTTCATGTTGTTCTGAAGAATGGTTCCAGTGAGGCCAATGCGAACATTACACTTTGGAGTTTTCATAACTTCTGTTAGTCTCGCATTTGGATTCTTGATTCTATGGGCTTCATCCACAGTGACAGCTGACCACTCCAAACTGTTCAGTTCATCCAGACACAAGCGCAGTGTTTCATAAGTTGTTAGTGCAATTTCACATTTCCTCTGCTTTATATGAAGCAGTTCATTGTCTTTTTTGTTACCATGTAAAACAGTGACTCTGAAATATCCCCAGGTATCCAATTCATCCTTCCAGTTGTAGAGGACAGACAGAGGAGCAACTATTAGAACATCTTTTTTGCTGTAGAAGAAAGTGGTTCCTTCTTCATACTTCTTAGTAAACATTCTGGCATATTATCTTCAATATCCTCACGTGTTCCCTTTTTATGCAGCACTGCAGCCAGAAATGAAATAACCTGTACTGTTTTCCCAAGTCCCATGTCATCACCCAGAACACAGCCTCTTCCTTGGATGAAGTGTCCATAGAGAAACTGTGCTCCCTCCCTTTGGTAGTCTCTCAACTACCTATTAATAGTATAAGGAATAGAGTCTCCATCTTCAGATAATTTAAAGGCAGCAGCAGATGATGGAATTTTCGGTCTGGGAAAAACGGTTTTTCCAAATCTTCATCATCAAATATAAAATTCCTAGGGCAACCTTTAGCAGATTTTACTTCTTGAAGTCTTTTAAGAGGTATTTTCCTTTCTTGAAAATCTGAATAGAAACAACAACAAATGACTTGCCATTTTCATCCACTGTGATAGATTCTATGCTTGCTTCACAAAGGTTTTCATCACGTGGAGAAGGGGCAAGACATCTTTCTCCTGGAAGCCACCTTTGCACGGACTCCACGCGCGGCCTGGGGCCTCGGGATCCGTCGCGCTGGGGCCAGGGCCTGGATCGGGCAACGCCGGGGCACCGAGCCCCGCGTAGCGCGGGCAGCGGCAGAGAGCCCCGCGGAGTCGGTGGGCGGGGCGCGGAGAGCCCCGCGTAGGCGGCGGCAGGCGGGCGGCAGAGAGCGGGCCAGGCTCCCCGCGAGGAGGCTGCGGGGCGTGGAGAGCCCCCCGGATGCAGGGTGGGCGGGAGCCAGCTGCAGCCTGTGCCCCCCCCTGGTCTCCTTTCTGATGCGAGCTTCACTCAAGGTGCATGCGCCATTGGCACCCGGGGTCAATGACACTGACAGGTTCCCAAGGGATTGGAAAGGTGCACCCCAAATCCTGGCCTTCCGCGGGTGGGGTAACAAATGCTGAAAGAAGAGGGGCTTCCCTTCTTTCACCTCAGCACCCATAATCAAAAGGGGAGACTGCGCTCCTAGAAACCACCAAGGGAGAGGCTCTGGCTGAAGGAGAAGGAAGGGCAGGGAGGGCAGGGCAGCCAGAGCAATGCCAGCCCTGATCCCCCTCATCAATTGCTCAGCTACCTGCATCTCTCTGCTTTTCCACTTTCTTTGGCTTCACAATTTGGTGTTGGGGGTGCTGAGGATTAAACTCAGGGGTGCTCTACCACTAAGCTGTGTCCCTGTAGTCATTTATTTGTATTTTTTAAATTTTTGAGACAGGGTCTTGCTAAGTTGCTTAGGGCCTCACTAAGTTGCTGAGGCTGGCCTCAAACTTGCGACCCTCCCCTCGCCTCAGCCTCCCGAGTCACTGGAATTACAGGCAGGTGCCACTGTGCCTGGCTCGCGGTTCATTTTGAAAGTGTGCACTGCTTCGTTTTGGTGAAGGAACCATTCCTAAGATCAGTGTAGGAAAAAAATACTTCGATAGATCCCCAGGATCCGAGGTCCTTCAGACGGACGTGGGGAGCATTTTCTTAAGAGGGCTCTGGAACCTCCTGGCTAGAAGTCCTAAGGACTCAACCGAGGGGCCCTACACCTGCCCCCCTGAGATGCACATTCAGTGGAAACTGGGCTGTGCTGGGCTCCCCCTCGCTGGGCTGCAGTGCCTGTCCAGTGGCCTGCCCTGGCGAGGGACAGGCCGGGGTCATCCAGGAAAACTTTGCCCTGCCTATGCTTTGTCCTTGCGTCCCTCTTTACCTTCCTGCCGAGATGCCATGTGGGGGAGGGGAGGTGGAGGTGTGCCCCTGGGAGGGGGCAGGTGGGGGCCGCAGGGCAAGGGCTAGCTCAGGTCTCTGCACACAGGTCTGAGCACGGTGGCTGTGTGGCCCCATTTCCTGGCAGAGGTGGGCGTGGGTGTGGACCTCTGCCTGGGTCTCTCTCTCTCTCTCTCTCTCTCTCTCTCTCTCTCTCTCTCTGTCTCTTTTCTCCATCATGGCAGCTTCTGGAGACCCAGTCTTCTTCCTTCCCTCCTGCACCCATCTTCCCTGGGCCTGGATGGTGTGGGCTCCCTGGCTCCCTGTAAGAGCCTTAATGAGGAAGTAGCTAAGATGGCGGCTGGCTGAGAGCCAAGAGGAGGAGTTTACTTGTTTACACCTGACCTTAATGTAATTAACTAAGAATCTTTCTGTGCCCATGGACACTGCATGCCGCCCCTGTAAGTTGAGCTTGTAACACGTGTATGCTTGATGGGTGTAGAGTATTTAACCAGGCTGGGGCGTCAGAAAAGGGGAGAAGACAGAAGAGAGAGAGAGAAAGCAGAGAAGAAGAAGAAAGAATAAAGGAACCATTCATTCCCAGTCTGCCTACGATTTCTTTCCCTCGGTATCATTGCCTTAGGCGGCAACAGCTCCCCATCCCTTCTTCTGAACCCCCAGATATAGACACGGGACCCATCTGTGGTCAGAACTGCTTTGGCAAGCCCTGCAGAGAAGCAGGTTTGCAGGGAGCACATATGGGTTCAATTTGCCAAGGTCCCGGACCCTGGGAGCTCCTCCAGTTCCTACCTCGTACTCGGCATGACAGATGGAAAATAGAGAGCCCCCCCCCCAGCAGAGTTTTGAAATGAAATGTTTGAATAATACAGAAAAGAATGGTGGATATAACCCACACCCCTGGCGCCCTCATCAACTCTTTCAAACTCTGACACGTTTCCAGATGCAGTTTGTATTTACCTTTAAGAAATGAAAAATTATGGGTGATAGGGCATAAGAAAAAATTAGGGTTCTTTAAGTGCTGGAGTCTCCTCCCTCGGTTTGTACACTCATGTGTGAACACTTCAGCACACATGCACGTCCCAGGCCATGAGCCTCAACTGCGGCCTCCCTTGGTTGGGAAGACTCCGAATTCTTTCCGTGGAGACCACCAAGCCAGGGGCTCCTTTGAGGAACTAAAGACAGAAAAGGGAATCTCAGCCACTCCCTTTTGCCCTTGAACTTGGGTGCATCCTTTGCAAGGTTCGTCTGCAATTTCTCCATGAAGCAGTGACCTACACCAAGTGGCCATTCACATGCCCATCGTCCCCCAGCATGGCCAGACTTCAAGGTGTCCGCCTCCGTCTGTGGCCTCCTGTTATGCTCGACTCTTGATAGCTGAGACTGTGTGGTGAGAGGTCTCTGTTTTTCTGATCCATCAATTTTCAAAGAACATTTAGGTTCCGTTTCCTGTCCTAGACAAAGCTACCATTCCTAACAGTGTTCACCGAGGCTGAGATCAGAAGGCTTTTTTAATTTCTGGAGATCTAAAGTGACTGGAAGGTGACTTGTCATGGACCCTTCTGCCTTCTTCTTTTAGGAATCGCCTATCACGCCCCTGGGGTGGACAGTTTCTTAATGCAAGAGAGCGCCTGTGGGTCACATTTATATTCCCTAGGAAGGAAGGCAGTACTGAGAGGCAGAGATTCAAGATGCTGCCTAACAGTGAAGCAAAGGTCCTGGGGAAGCTGGGGTTGGGACCCAGAACATGGGAGATTAGACTTGGATTGGAGGGGTTGTTTTCCTGGCAGGAGGGGAAGAAGGAGGTGGAGGAGGCTGATGGGAAATGTGGCCTGAGTGTTCCCCACTGTGGCTGGGATGAGAGGGACTCTGCAGGCTGGGGAAAGGGGCTCTGGGGATCACACTGGGAAAGTCTAGAGGCTTGATCAAGCGACTATGAAGGGCCTGGTACTTTGGCTTGGACCAAAATTCAAGCGACTCTGTGCTCCTGGGGTGTGGATAATAATGATAATGATCTGCCCCCAGGTGGGAGACCCTTCTGGTGGGGAAGTCCCACCAGCAAAGGTGACACCCAGGAAAAGTGGGACTCGTCCCTGGCCAGACTTGTTCCTTGCCACCTCTTCCTCCTGTGGGAAGGAATCCAGGCATCTAACAGAGCAGGGGCCGTAGTCACAGAAGCCCCATGGGGGGGTCTCCTGTTGGAAAGGCCAGCAGGTTTGCACCACTTCCTGTGGCTGCCCCGGCAAACTGCCCCACAGTAGGCAATTTCTGTCACCACTTGGAAACTGGAAGTGCAGGCCAGGGTGAGGTTGGGATCTGGTTGTCAGCCTTCCTCTACCCACAGCTGCTCATTCCCATCCCTGCCTCCATCTTCATGTGACCTTCATGTGTGTGTGGGTGTGACAAACAGGAGAAAGGACCAGTGTTTGAAACCAATGATCTTTCCACTTCTCCGGTCGGTTAGCTAACCTCTCTGAACTCCCTCTTCACCACCCTGTGAAACCAGGGCTGGTGGTTGTTGGGGTTTTTAGCCCCTGACTCCTCTCGACCTGCAAGAGAAGGGGGAGCATGCCCCAACAAGGATGGATCAGGAAAGGTAAGAGCCAGACTGACCACCCACACCCAGCCCTCCTTTCAGAGGACAATCAGACATGTCAGGGAGACCAGTCAAGGCAGTTGGATGGCCTTTATAGAAGACATGGGCCAATCAGCAGAAAGGTCAGTGGGACATGAACAGTTCACGTGCACAAGCATAGGGAGCATGAGCAGATCACATTTGCAGAACAGACACTAGCCTATCCTTGTGGTGGTCTGATTTCTCATCATATGTCAGGACTACACCCCTGGGCTAGGCCAAGTCCACATATCAGGAAGTGGGAGACAGCCAGAGAGTTAGGTTTTTTCATTTCCTCGACCTCTGTTCTTTCGGCTCACGTGTTCTTGATGTCCCTTACAGGTGGTGACACCAGCTCTCTCTCAGTGTTAGCCAGCAGCTGGTGAGACAGCGAGTGTGACAATACTCATGACTCCACAAACAAGCTTTGCTTTTTATAAAAGGAAAAATGTTTTCAATCTAGAAAGGAAGATGAGGTACAGGTGTTTTTTTTTTTTTTTTTTATTTATTTGCTTTTAGTTGTACACAATGCATTTTTACGTGGTGCTGAGGATTGAACCCGGGCTACGCACATGCTAGGTGAGCACTCTACCGCTGAGCCACACCCCCAGCCTGAGGTGCAGGTTTTTAAAATAACAGCTAACATTTACCTATTAGAAGTTTCCAGCACATGACATGGCTTCACTCATTTAATCCTCTGAACAATTCTTGTCATCTTGTTTTTTTTTTTTTTTTAAAACATGGTCCATTCACATAGTAGACTCTTTTTTAAAAAATATATATATTTTTATAACTTTAATTAATTAATTTTTATGTGGTGCTGAGGATCAAACCCAGGGCCTCACACGTGCTAGGCAAGCGCTCTGCCACTGAGTCCCAGCCCTAGCCCTGTTATCCTCATTTTGCAGATGGGGAAACTGAGGCTCAAGGTCATAGAACTATTGCATATTAGAGGCGGGGCCTGTGCCCTGGTGGGTAGGTCTGAACCTAGCTCTCTGTGGCTCTCCACAGAAGGACTCTGTGGAGGGAGGAGAAAAGAGGCTTAGCGTGGCCGGAGAGCTCACAGGGAAAGAGGAGCTCTGGGTGGGGGTACAGAAAGGCCCCAGGACTCGGATGGCCTCAAAGGGTTGGGCTGGAGTGACATGAGAGCCTTGGGTCTCCAGAGCTGGGGCACCTGTTCTCCCCAGCAGTCTGTGCGTCCCTCACCTTGGCCGGCTTTCCTGAGCAACAGGAAGGAAGCTGGGCCGCCCAGCTGGGTGAAGAGGACCCGGCCTGAGGCCAGCAGCTGGGGGACAGTGCTGATGGCAGACATTCTCCCCCAGGTTGGGGCACCGTGGTTATCGCCCAAACTCACTTTGGTGAGTTTCTAGCCATTAAGATGGAGCAAGGGGTGTTTATCTGGGACTGAGTGAAAGAAACCAGTCTCATAAGTTTCCATGATGTTTTCATTTACATGATGTCAGTTCAAAACTATTGTAATGAAGAATTAACCATGTTTGGCAGGGATTAGGCAAAGGACAGGAGTGTGGGTACAATGGCATAGGGTGGAGGAGTTTGGGTACTTTCTCAATGTACATTGACATTCAAAGAACTGTAAGGCAAAAGGAAAGTTCATCTTAGGTCAATTGATAAACAAAGGTGAGGAGGACTATAGCTTTCAAAAATGTTAATTCTATAAAAGATCCAGGAAGGCTGTGGAAATGGTCACATAAAGGAGCCTGAAGAGACACAAACCCCACAGTGATGGAGGAAAAAATGACATAATATCCTATGTAGTAATAGAAAAATAGCCCTGCAATTTCAGTTCTAACCTTTATCAAAACACGGAAAATGTTGATTAGTGATCTTGAGTGCTGTTCCTAAAATCTTGTTCTACATTAACTAATTGATTCAATTAAGTGTCCACATATACATAATTATTTCCTGTTACATAAAAGGCAATGTATTTGTGGACATAAGGCAGGGGAAATTCCTCTTTTCCTATAAGACCATTGAATACTTGGTGCCAAACCATTTATCTACTCTTCTTTAATACTATTTACTGTCATAAAAGTATTAAAAATTTTGATAGCTCTTAGGAGTTAGTTTTCCAAATAATTGTCTGAGATTATTATTCTAGTCCCATACAAATGGGGCTTATTGGACTCACCACATAGTGTCCAGCTTTATGAACAATTTTTCAAACTGTCTCACCATTGAGAGGCCATTGTTGTGCAAGTTGGAAAGCTCTTCTTCCCAAAACTTTGTACAGGGAAACAAGCAACAGCAAATCCCAATGCTGTTACACCTGCCTGCAGGAAGGAAGGTCCCACTTCCCGACCTGAGGCTGGCGCTCAACTTATGCCCTGGAAAGCCCTGGCCAGCAGCTGGCTGTCCAGCAGGACCTGGGAGGCGGTGCCCTCACAGCATCCAGGAGACTGGCAGGCTCTGTTGGTTCTAGGCAGAAGGCCACACCTCCCAGGCAGAAGGCCACACCTTTCCAGGTGCCTTGTGAAAACTACGGCTCCCGAGATCCTCAGCGTGACCAAAACCTGACCAGCAAGACCCTTGTCCACTACCACTACCTCCCCCCATGACCTCTGCTGGCCTATAGGACAAGGACTCACTCCAAGGGGGTTTTATGACCCCTACTCTATTTAAGCCAGCCCCGGACTGAAATCGGCCCTTTTTGTTCCTGCTCTCACCTGGTTCCTGCGGCTCCCTGCTCCTGCTCTCCACTCCCGTTCCCGCGTGCTCCAGCTCCCCTCCGTTCCCCGCGGTTTGTCCTCATCCCCTCCGCGTGTTTCTTTGGTAATTCAATAAACCCCTTTCCTTTTCCTATACGACAGTTCGAGCCTCGGTCCCTTCCTGCAAATTCCGCTAACATTTGGTTCCCTGACCGGGAAAGGAGACGAGCGTCCACCCCGCGTCTCCTTGGCCGTCTGTCTTCCTACACCATCGCTGGACTTTGGTAAGCCCCCTGTCCACCCTGAGTTCGTAAACCTGTTTGGCCACTGCGTGGTGAGAATTGGCCGTTGATCGTCCGGCAATCTCACTGGGGGCCATTCTAGGGGGGACCACACCCCACCCAAGCCTTCAGGGCGACGGTGGACCCCGAGAACTCTCCCCCCCCCCGCCTCCCCATCTTTATTCGCCTACTGTAAAAATTTCCATCTGTCAGACTACGGCTCTCGGCTTTTTGGAAAGGTTCCCCTCCGCACTCCGGGCTTGAGCTTCCGTTTTTCCGTTCGGAACGGAACATTCCCATAGTCTCCATGGAGTAAAAGCTCACAGCTCCCCGGCACCTTTAAACCTGCCGTCCGGACGGAAGGTGCTTAGGTGCCCCAAGGCTCATCTCACTTAGTGACGACTAAGGGAGAGAGCTTGGATCTTACTCTGATTCAAACTTTGAAAGGGACGCCTTCCAAAGCATTGTATCAGCCCCTCCCCGCTATCGGGAAATATGGGAACTTCCCTCTCCATTCAGGCCGACACGCCTCTCGCCTGTCTCCTAAGAAATCGAGTGCGATTAGGCTTAAAACCCCAAATTAACAAAACCAAATTAATAAAGCTATGTACAAAAATTTGGCCTTCTTACCCGCTATCCAATAAGTGTCCAGAATCAGGATCCCTAGATTCCCGGCTTTTACGGGAACTCTCCAGCTTTTGTCAACAAACAAAGAGATGGACGGAGTTGCCGTATGTCGATGCCTTCTTCCTCCTCCGTTCCAATCCTTCTTTGTGCACCAGGTGCAATCCTGAGACGGTCTTTCTTGCTTATAGGTTTCCAGATTCCCCCCCATCTTCCACTGACCCCGAGTTCGATCCGGGACTAGAGGCTCCACCTCCCCCGTATCGGCAGTCTGGAAGGCTGCTCCGGAGCGTTTCCCCTCCCCCAGCCCAGGCTTTAGATTTTGAAATTGGCGGGCTTCCGAGCTTAGATCCTCCCCCTCCGTTGTCTTCATCCTTCGCCCCGCCCCCGCCTTCCGCTCTGCCAGAACCTCCCCCCTCTGTACCCCCGCCCTCTCAATTTCCGGTTCCCAGCTCCGCTCAGCTCCTGCCGCCTCCCCCGCCCGAGCTGTTTCCGCTGCCACCGCCTCCTCCGCCCGCGCTGTTCCCGCCGCTCGGTTCCGAGTCTGCAGCCGCAGCTCCCCCGCCCTCTCCAGCCATGCAGCCGTCGCAGAGCGCGAGCGCGCTGCCCCAGTCCCAAACTCCGGTCCGTACTCCCTTAGATTCTGAGACTCGTCTCTTACCAGACGCGGTGCCCCAGGCTCTGGCCCCCTCCTCGGTTCTTTCCCCAACGGCTCCGGGAGAACATTGCGTGGCCCGCGTTTCTCCCCCAGCGTCTCCCGTACAACTCCCGGCCCTAACTGTCCCACCATCATACCTCCCAGACCCGCCTACCACTCTACCGCCTTCGCAGTTTAGCCCTCCTATGACGCGCTCGAGAAAACAGGCAGCTCAGATAATCGCGCCGTTAAGGGAGGTCGCTGGGGCGGAGGGAATTGTAAGGGTCCACATCCCGTTTTCCATGTCTGATCTTTCCAAAATTGAGCTTCGCTTGGGTTCTTTTACAACTGACCCTACGACGTACATAAAAGAATTCCAGTGGGTCACTCAAGCCTATAGCCTTACCTTTCATGACACATACTTTATTTTGTCAAATACCTTACTTCCTGAGGAGCGTAGGCGAGTCTGGGAGCAAGCCAGAGCATATGCAGATGAGACTCACAGAATGAACCCGAATTTTCCTATAGGTCCCGAGGCAGTGCCAGAGAGAGACCCCCGATGGGACTACAACGCCCCAGGGGACGTGGTCTTAAGGGACCAGTTTCTAACGTGTATAGTGGATGGTCTGAAACGAGCGGCTCAGAAACCTGTTAATTTTGATAAGTTACAGGACATTATTCAAAAGAGAGAAGAGACCCCCTCTGAATTTTTAGATCGGCTCACGAAGGCCCTTCAAAAATACACAAATTTAGATCCTGAGTCCCAGGGGGGCCGTCAAGTCCTTATGACATATTTCCTGTCTCAGAGCTACCCCGACATTCGAGCTAAGTTAAGGAAATTAGAATTGGGCCCTGTGACTCCCCAGACTGAGATTTTGGCCACGGCTTTTAAAGTCTATCATAACCGTGAAGAGGACGCTGAACGTCGCAGGTTTCTAAAACATGACAAGGCTGAGCGATCAAGGTTTCAAATGTTAGCTCAGGCCCTTAGGGGCCCTGACGCTCAGGCCTCAAAAAAAGGGGCATATAAGTCCACACAGGAGGAACCCCCAGGGCCTTGCTTTAGGTGCGGGAAAGAGGGACACTGGGCTAGAGAATGCCCTAATCCCAAGCCCCCTAGGCGCCCGTGCCCAAAGTGTTCCAAGATGGGCCATTGGGGCATTGACTGCCCCAGCTCCCGCAGGGGGGCTGGACCAGTCACAAACCCCAGCCTGCTGGCACTGGCCACGGAAGACTGAAGGGGCCCAGGGGCTCCTCTCCCGACCGTTGACATCGCATTGAAGGAGCCCAGGGTTACTCTCCTCGTTGATGGACGCCCCGTAAATTTCCTGCTAGATACAGGAGCCACCTCCTCAGTCTTGAGGGAGTTTTGGGGCCCCACCACCATAGCACCATCCCCTATTGTCGGGGTAGAGGGAAATGCTATTCGCCCCCGCAAGACTCCTATGCTGTCTTGCTGTCTTCACCACCATCCCTTCACCCACCAGTTTCTGGTAATGCCTCAGTGTCCTGTGCCCCTATTGGGCAGGGACATATTGGCCAAATTCCAGGCCTCAATCATATTCTCCAATCTGCCTAGCTCAGTTATGCTTTCTGGTTCGTCTGGCTCCGTCTCCTCCCCCATTTTTCTTCTCACCGTTTCAAAAGCCACTGACCCATCACCCCTTACTGATGCTGATGAGGAAACTCTATCGCCCCCTAGTGATGTAAAATCCCCTCAGCCCCCTATCGAGGCGGAAACCCCCCAACCTTCTATTGACACAGAAACCTTTCATTACCCTGTCCCCGCCGACTTAGTAGACCCCAAAGTCTGGGATACTCAGACTCCCTCCCTCGCGCAGTGTGACCCCGTACAAATCTACCTTAAAGATCCCCAACGTTTCCCCAATAAAGCCCAATATCCACTTCCAGCCGCGAGCCTCAGAGGTCTTCAACCCATCATCTCAGATCTTTTGCGGAAACGCTTTCTCAGACCCACCCATTCTCCTTACAACACCCCTATATTGGCAGTTCAGAAGTCTAATGGGTCCTATCGGCTAGTCCAAGATCTTCGTCTCATCAACGAGGCTGTCAGGCCTATACACCCCCGTGGTCCCAAATCCTTATACTATTCTTTCCCTAATTCCTTCCTTATCCACCCATTTCTCAGTAATTGACCTAAAAGATGCCTTCTTCACTGTACCCCTAGCCCCAGAATCTCAAGACCTCTTTGCCTTTACTTGGACAGATCCAGATACCCGGTGTTCCCAACAGTTGACCTGGACAGTCCTCCCTCAGGGTTTTCGAGACAGTCCCCATATCTTTGGTCAGACATTGGCTGCAGACCTCAAAGACCTTAAATTCCCTAATTCCACTCTCTTGCAATATGTAGATGACCTCCTCCTCTGCAGTCCTTCCCTCTTCACAGCTCGTGAAGACTCTTACACCCTTTTAAATTTTCTTGCTTCTCGTGGGTATCGTGTCTCCTCGTCTAAGGTACAGCTTGCCCAGACCCAGGTAGTATATTTAGGAGTTCAGATTTCCCATCAATCAAAGGCCATTACTGTAGACAGAAAAGCCCTCATCAAGGAGCTCCCATGCCCCAAGACAAAGGAAGAGATTCTCTCTTTCCTAGGGCTAGCAGGATATTTCCGTGCCTGGATTCCTAATTTCTCCCTTTATGCAAAGCCCCTATACGAGGCAGCTAAGGAGATTGAGGGAAAATTCCTTCCTGACAACATTCAGGCCGAGTTTAAACATTTGCAGCAGGCACTGTCACAGGCCCCAGCCCTTCACCTCCCAGACCTCCTTCAGCCATTTACCCTTTATGTCCATGAAACGAAGGGTTTGGCTCTTGGCGTTCTAGGCCAATACAAAGCCACTACCTTTGCTCCAGTTGCCTACCTCTCTAAACAACTTGACCCCACCGTTCGTGGATGGGCCCCCTGCCTTAGGGCTTTGGCTGCTGCTTACCTACTTCTGCAGGAATCAAAAAAGTTGACCTTTGGTGCCCAGGTTACTGTTGCCTCTCCTCATCATTTAAAAGACTTACTAACCTATAAGAGCCTTCAAACTCTCCCACCCTGTCGCGTTCTTTCTCTCCTTGTTTCCTTTTTGCATGACCCCTCAATCACCTTCCAACCCTGCTCCTCTTTACACCCAGCTTCCCTTCTCCCAATCTCCCCAGAGCCCCCAGAACATGATTGTATAGAGACACTTGAGGCTTTAATCCCCCATCCCTCCCATATTAAAGAGGGACCACTTCCTGATCCTTCCTTAATTTGGTTCACAGATGGCAGCTCTTTCCTTAGAGATGGGCAACGTTTTGCTGGATACGCTATCGTTTCCCTATCAGAGGTTATTGAGGCAGCACCCCTACCCCCCAACACCACAAACCAACGAGCTGAATTAATAGCTGTCATTCGTGCCTTCGAATTAGCTGCTGATCAAAACCTCACCCTTTACACAGACTCAAAATATGTCTACCATATTTTGCTTTCCCATTCAGCAGTATGGAAAGAGCGAGGGCTGCTGACCACAAAAGGTTCTGCAGTTACTAATTCTAAATTAATATCAAAACTTTTGCAAGTCTCTCTCCTGCCCAAGTTAATAGGGATTTCCCATTGTCCTTCACACCAAAGTGGAGACTCTCCCATAGTTCAGGGAAACACGAAGGCTGACAGGGCAGCAAGGGAGGCAGCACTATCTTCTCCTTCTCTTCTGGCTCCGGTCCTACCTACTACCCAGACCCCCACATCCCCTTCCACACAATCAATCCTCTCCTATCTCCATTCCCTTTTCCATCCTAACCCTCAGGCCCTCAAGACTTTCGCTACCTCCTTCCTCACCCTGACTCCGGAAGACACACAGTTTCTCCATCAGCTCACCTCAGCGTGCACTGCATGTCAGCGCACCAACCCATATACTCCCCTTAAACCAGGGACATTTCCCTCTCACCAAGCTCGAGGCCAGCTTCCGGGAGCTGATTGGCAGATAGACTTCACCAACATGCCAGTTGCCCGGAGGCACAAATATCTCCTGGTTTTGGTAGACACCTTCTCTGGATGGGTGGAGGCCTTCCCTACTTCCAATAAAAGGGCCTCCACAGTAGCCTCCATTCTAGTCTCAGAAATCCTTCCCCGTTTTGGATTGCCCACGTCCATCCAGTCTGACAACGGGCCTGAATTTGTTTCCCAGGTTACCCAGAGTGTTTCTACTTCCCTTAATATCCCTTGGCATTTTCACATCCCATATCACCCCAAGTCCTCAGGGAAAGTAGAGAGGACTAATAGGACTCTTAAAGATGTCCTAACTAAACTCTCCCTAGAACTCCACTTAGACTGGGTCAAGTTACTCCCTCTTGCCCTCTTTAGGCTCAGAGTCCTCCCAAAAAAGCCCTCCTTACTATCCCCTTTTGAGGTTATGTTTGGGCGACCAGTCCTTCCACCCGGAGTTTCCCAACTCAGGGACCCCTACCCAAAGATCTTTCTCTTCCCCATCTTGTCCTTCATTAGACATCAGTTATGGAAGTGCCAAGATTTCATTCTGCCTGACCCAAATAGACTCACTACTTCATTTCCATTGACACCCGGTTCTTGGGTATATTTCTCCCCTCCCCAGGACACAGGAGCAACCTCCCTTGCCCCGAAGTGGACAGGCCCTTTCCAGGTTGTGCTGTGCACACCCACGGCTGCTAAGCTTCGTGAAACTTCAGGAAATTTGACTTCTTGGATTCATATTTCCAGACTAAAACCAGCTGCTCAACCAACTGAGGATCTACAAAACGACGACAAACAACTACCTCAGTATACCTGCTCCCCCCTCCCCACCGATCCCCTCAAGATCCGCTTCTCTCGTGTTCCTAATACTGATCTAAAATGACCCTTTCCGAAATTTTCATTCTATCTCTGGCTCTCTTTCCATTTGTCCCTGCAGGTTCTGTGTCCTATTGCTCTGCTCCTCCATGCCGTTATTTTTTCGAGGTTTGGCAACTAGATAATGATGGGCAAAAAACACGCCTTCTCAATCAATCATCCTGCCCTTTTGATAATTGTCCCTCCATTCTGCTTACTTTTGATGCAGTTTCCACATGTACTCACCGATGTTTTCCTGACATGTCAAAATTACCAAAATATCTTTGCTTTAAAGAGGACCAGACAGAAAATTGGTGCAATAACGACCCTAATGGATGGGTTGGATGTCCATCCTGGAGCTGTAAATATCATTGGTCCCATCCTGTTATGGGAACAACAAACTCCTGGGGAATCATGCCATCCCAACTCCAATCCTGGAAATACAATCATAATGTAACTTTCAAGATTACTGACCCTTTTTCCTGGCAGAGTCGTATTGCTGCAGTAGGGTTTGCTAATCGCAATTGGATCCATGGTCGAGGAAAAATTATTATAGAAAAAACTATAAAAGACTCTTCTGCTGTCAGGGCTTTCGAGAAACTTAGTGCCACCAGACAGCAGACTCGAACCCATCTTCGAAACTTAAACGACTCTCTCTCCTTCTCCTGGGACTCCATTCTCTCTTTGTCCCTTTCCTTATTAGCAAGCTATTCCACCTTTAACGCTTCAACCTGTTTCCTCTGTGCGCCGCTTCGCAAGTCTTTATTAGTCCCGGTCCCAGTTCGAGCCAATGTCACCCCAACCTCCTCATGCCACAATCAATCCTCTCTCTCTCTCCCACTTCCGACTATCCCCCCATTCCGTAATGTTACTTCTTGTTGGGCCGCCGCCAAAGACTCTTGCCCAGAACGCACCTGGCATCCCATAACGGGTGATTTAACTCTCTCTTCCCCTCTCCTGTTTTGGTGCTCCACCCACGTGTTCCGATGCATTGATGCTAAAACCCCAGGTCCCTGCTATCCTGTTGTCTTAATTCCAGGCTTGACTCTATATACAGAGGCTGAAGTTGAAGACCTTCTTTTCTCCCTACAGTCTCAAGGGGGGCGTCCTAAGCGAGCGGCCACTCTGGCAGCCTTAGTGGGTGTTAGCTTAGTCACCGCGATTGCCTCCACAGGCCTCTCAGTTGGAGGACTGGCTCATTCACTTGTAATGGCCCAATCCTTTGAACAGGAGCTCTCTGACCTCACAGATAAGCTCGCCACCACAGCTGAAGCCTCCGCCTACTCCATCCAGGCCCTCCAGCAACAACTCTCATCACTAGCGGAGGTTGTGCTCCAAAACAGGCGAGCCTTGGACCTCATCACAGCAGAAAAAGGGGGTACCTGTATTTTCCTGGGTGAGGAATGCTGCTATTATGTCAACCAGTCAGGCAAAGTTGACCACAATGTACAACGCTTAAAAGAGATAGTGCAAGGTTTAGGAGACAAGAAGATCCGGTGGCAGCAGAGATCCTCATGGGAACTATGGGAAGGGGTGGCCCCTGGGTCCTCCCTCTCCTAGGCCCATTTATAACTATATGTCTTGTCCTGATGATAGTTCCTTGCCTCATACGATGCCTTCAAAATCATATTTCTCAAATTTCTAACCAAACCGTTAACCAGCTTCTCCTCAGGGATTATCAACTGCTAACAACCACAGATGACCTTCCAACCAGAGATGACTTCCCTGCACCTCGGGACAGAGTTGCCAATCTCTAGAGAGATCAGCTACATCCTGACTCCCTCGATTGGTTTTTTTTTTGCTGTAAGTCCCGCCCGGTAAAATAAACAGCCAGACAATTATCCCTCTCACCTTCTTTCCTTTGTTGTTTCCATAATAGTGTTAAGATGCCACCTGTAAACTCGAGATGCCTACAATTCCTACATGCTCTCCAAGAGGATAGTTGGTTGATTCCCCCGGTGACCTCTGCAGAAGCCTGGTTTGACACCCTCACCGATTTATGGCTTCAAGGAACCTTCATCCAATTCACTCCTGCAGAGATCCATCTTTATGGTGCCTGCCTCCTGGGAATTTTTTTAACCCTCAAGCCTGACCTGCCTGCCTACATTCCTCCCTCCCCCAAAACTACCCCACGTCGCCCCATTTCAGCTCCGAAGCAGCCAGATCGAAACACGACGCCCCACTTCCTAAGAAATCAAAAAGGGGGGAAATGTTGGTTTAGGCAGAAGGCCACACCTCCCAGGCAGAAGGCCACACCTTTCCAGGTGCCTTGTGAAAACTACGGCTCCCGAGATCCTCAGCGTGACCCCCTGACTGACAGCCGTTTCAGACGGAAAACCACGAGGGGGGTGGCAGCCACGAGGTGGCAGGCCTCTCAGCTACAGAGCAGGTGTCCAGGTGAGGAGTCTAGTTGCTGTCCCACCCTGGGTCAGCAGCTGAGGTGACAGCCCGGCAGGCGGGGCTCGAAGGCACCGCCCCCAGCAGGCAGAGGCGGAAGCGGAAGTGCGGCGGGGCCGTGGCCATGGAGACGCGGGGGGCGGGGCCTATCCAAGGCGCCCACTTTGAGCCGAAGTCGCGCAGAGGTCCCAGGGGGACAAGCCGGAAGTGGCGCCTTGGAGGCAGGGCTGCGGTCCCGGCATGAGGGTCCCCGCTCTCAGGGCCTGGGACCAGGCGGCGGAGAAGGTGAGCTGGCCGGGAGCGGCCCAGGGTCTCGGCGCCAGGACGCGGGAAGGAACCCGGGAGGACTCTGCCGCCGCCTTCCAGACTCCGACGGGAGCGGCCTGTGCCGTGGAGCCCGCCCTGTGCGAGTCCTCCCAGCGCCGAGCCGCCCGACCCCGCCGTCCTGGGTCTCCCCTGAGGGCTTGTTTTGAAGCGGAGGTGCTTTTCACAGCCGGCTTGATTTCCGTTTGTAGGGTCCTGTTCAGGATGCGGTGGCCTCAGTGGTGTGGCCTGGGATGCGGACTTCCCAGGCGAAGAAAATGCTCGACCAGCAGGCCCCCTGGGGAGTGGGAGGGCAAGGGATGAGCAGACTGTGACCTGGGGAGAGGAGGCCCATTTAAAAGAAAGGCCCGTCAAGGTATTTCAGTTTTAATTGGCACAGTCACACGTCTGTGCCTGGTTTCTCTTGCCTCTTACCCCATCCCTGTCCTTTTTTTTTTTTTAATTGCTTGCTTCAGAAACCTTTTCGCCTTTATTTCCTGCTCCTGGTTAACACTGCTAAGAGATCCTAGAATTTTTCAATGTTTACATAAAGCAGTCTGATTTGTGAAAGTTTAGGTATGGTGCCATGGAAAGAGCAGTGACTTGGGGTAGGAATCAAGGGACTAAGTCCTGTGGGCTCCAGTTTCTACATCGTGAGAGAGAAGTTGAAGTAGATAATCTTTTGCACTATGTAACCAGTGTTAGTGGTTGATTGCTAAAATGTATTGTTTGCATGCTTCCTTTCTGACACTAGCCTAAGCACTGGGTTCCTTTTGTAAACTTCATGGAAACTATGAGATAGTCCTGTTGGACTTTTTGTTTTACAGATGAGAAAACTGAGGTCAGCAGGGATTAGGTGATTTTCAAAAGGGTGAAGCCTGATTTTTTTTTTGAAAACCTAAATGTTTCCTGATGCAAGGTGTTGTTGGAAAAATGCTTACATTCTCACGTGACCAGGGATTTGTATTCCTCTTGGCAGAGAATGAATCTGAGAAATGTAAGGACCTTTAAGTAGCATGCGTTCTGACTGCTTAATGTACAGTGAATTCAGAACCTAGGTAATGTCAGTCTGTAAAAAAGCATGTGTAAGAGATTATGGTTGCTTTTTGCCTAATGCAAGTGATTGAGTTGAAGTTGCATTTGTTAATTTTAAAAATATGGTGTTTGGTCCACTTGCATATTTCTTGGGGAAAATATCAGACATTGTTTTCTTATTGTGGCACTGTGGAAATGTGAATGAGAACAAGTTGGTGATGTCTTTTAGGTGGAAACATTGCCCGAGGAAGAGCTCATCAAGTTTGCCAAGAAGCAATTTTGTGAAGCCCCTGCTGACTCTGGAGGCTTTTGATGATGAATTCATGTATGGAGACTGTAATTCTTCCTAGATCTTTGCATTTGGTGAGTCACAGAACATATCTGAGTAGATAGTCATTTGCAAACCTGTACACAGTAAACTCATTTAGTATGCATAACAGATCTTGGGTGGGTCAATATTACCTTTTCCTTTATTGCCTTGAAGAAAACGAATAATGACATAATATTTTCTCCTTTTTTTTTTTTTTGAAGTATGCCAGTGTGTTGAGCAAGTATTATTGTTGGTAGGCAGGATAGCAGGTACTTGAATTCAGGGATTTTACTATCATGTTTGAATCTTTTATTTTTGATAGATATCTTTTAATATATCCAGATTTGCATCCACTCCATTTTGAGCTTTTGACTTTGCCAGCCATGGGCATCCAGATAGCCCTCAACTCCCTGTCAGCATAGAAAACAATACATTTTAGGAACATGAGGAAAATATCCCTGATCATCTCTGTGTGAAACTGCTTAAGCACTAGGTAGGTGACATAAGGACAGGTGGAATTTCTGGGTCCAAGAATGTATGTTCACTTCTTTGAGTAAGCACTGCCAGGTGGCTCTTCTGAATAGCTCAACCTTTCTACATATGGCCAGCATGCTATTATCTAGCTGTCTAACTTTTGCATGTTGAGTAGATACAAAGTGATAGCACACTGCTTTTGTTGGTATTTTTCTTAGTATCTATTCTGAAACTTTTCATTGGGGGATTGTCTCCTGTGGAAAATAGCTTCCTCTGGATCCCCCTGCCTGTTCCTCTACTTGACCTTATTTTCTTCTTATTGCACACGTAAGTGCTCTGGAGCATGTTGGATTGTTTGTCCATGATGAGACTAACAGGTCCACTAGAACTTTCAAACAGTTAGTAAAATTCCTAAACAGTTAGTGAGCACTGAAATTGGGCTACCATTTTGGGAAGAAAAATGTTGGATGAATATTCCAAACATGAAGTTATATTTTATTGTCTACAAAATAAGAAAATAATGAAGCAATCCCATGGGCCAGGTAAAATAGAGCCTCAGGATCTTAGACATTCTGCAATAAGTCTGTATCACTTAAAGTACAGAGTGGATCATCTCTGGGTAATGAAATGGAAGTCAAGACGTCAAAGCAAATGATCATCTGTTTCTAATTTTCTGTGATTTGGTTTCAGTGGTCAAGTTGTGATAGGTATGAATGAATGGATCCAATAGGCTTATAATTCTTTTAGGCTCCATTTTGGTGCCTTCAAACTGAGGTTGTTGGCTGTTGTCAGGTTTCTGAGGAAAGCAAGGCATGTTTAGAGCCATCAGACTGGGGACAGCCATTCTGGTACACCTGCAAGACAAGTGCAGTCTTGAATAGGCAATGTGTCTGGTCCCTTTTCCTAACCTTCAGGCTCCATGTGCACATTTGAGAATGGTTCTAGCCATTTGCTCCTCCTTTGGGTCATTCCCCTAATATGTCCTATGAGACATTTTATAGGTGAGGCTTTAAGAACACAATATTCTCTAATGGAAAGCTTGTGATCTGTGCAGTCTACTATTTCATAGGTTCCTTCAGAAATCAGAAATTGTATTGAAAGAGATTTCCATCTGAGCCAAATTACACATATTTGTAGGCATCCTGGATAAGACAAGGTTTTATCTTCATATCTGTCATCATCTGTTTTTGTCATTTGAATGAAATTCATCAATTGGCAGACAATTTTATCAGATGTGTAAGTAGATGCCATTGAAATTACCCACTTTTACATCATAGACATTTGTACATTAACGCTGCATATCTACACCTTTTTGAAAAACAGGTCTGGGCTCCCAAACCCACATACCAGTGGTTAGCTGGAACATGTTCTTCAGTTTGGCATATCCCTCAGTATCCCCTGAGGACCTCTGTTCAATTAGCTTCATTACTCCTGCTACCTCAGTGGCTTTTATAGAGGCCACATCCTGTCTATGAATCAGGGCCTCCAGTCCTTCAACATTGCATTTTTTGAGTATCAAAAGTCCCACTTTTCACTTCACCATGCCTGACATAGCCAGTAATATTTACAAGCAAATGTTAGATTTTCAAATATCCAATTCTATGTGCTCCTTTCCCAAAGAGCATGAGGCAGAAATATAGCATACATGAATATCAAGTGAAGAACATAGTTTTAACAATGTCATCCATTGAATAGTGAACACGTCTCTGACATACTTTTTATTTTGGGGGAAGTATGAATTTTTTTTCACAGTATCTTTATTTTATTTTTATGTGGTGCTGAGGACCGAACCCAGTGTCTCATGCGTGCTAGGCAAGCACTCTACCACTGAGCCACACCCCATCCCGGGGAGGTATGATTTAATAGGGAATTCCAACAGATACAAAACAGTGAAATGAGAAGTCTCCCATTTTCTTCTTTGTTTCTGATGATTTTTTATGAATGAAGATAAGATACTGCCTTGTTCCAATGCAGATGTTTCCCACTTCTGGGAATGGATGCGGGGTGTCACCTGCTACTTGGATGTCTGCATATTGTGCTTTTCACTACTATTGTACTTGGTAGGTGGCAGAAAGTCAATACTGAAGTGAACCTCTTGTTCTCTAGCAGCTGTTCTGAAGATCCTTGGTGTGCCACCCTCTGCAATACATGGTGCTCTCTTCAAGTTCTTGATTGACTTCCTGGTTATCAGCATCATGGTCTCCTGGTCTTTGAGAAAGGCCCTGCATTGTTCCGTGAACGTGGAAGATGGTCATGTGGAAGGTCCCAGGGAGGACAGATCCTTGATAATGTACTCTAATCTAATCCAGGTGCCTCTCCAATGACCTGGTTTTACTTTTTTGGTTTTCAGGGAGACAGTGCCTTCAAACACTTGTGTGCAGCTGGGAATGCAGGCATCTGCTTCACTTTGAAATAAGCATGAAGGATTCATTTGAAGAAGACATGAGAAGAAAGAAGTGAGCTTCTGGGAGAGTGCAGGTTCCTTGCATTGCCCATGGGTTAGAAGAGAGAAGGCTTGCTTCATGAGATTTGATCACATTTTTCCTGAAAAGCTCCATGCAGAGGTGAGTTGCTACCATGTTTAGAAACCATTTCAGACACCTTTCTTGACTGAATTGAATCAGAGCCCCTGATGATGTGGACGAGCTCAAAGTGGGTTTGCTATGAATCCTCTCTTTTTCATTTCCAGTGCACGAGGCAAGCCAGCCATTCTGCTGTGAGCACATGAGCAGCTGCTCAAATGTCAGGAAGTGCTCTTGCTTTTATGAAGACATCACCCTGATTCAGTGAGCCAGAGGCAGCCTGCAGTCCCAGTTTTCTTGTAAAGGCATATTGCTGTGGATGGCCTCTGGCATCCTCATGCAGCCCTGCTTAGAGTAGGGTATGAAGGGTCCAGGCTCCTTTTGACCTTCATTGCCATTGGGCCTCCCCAGGGTCCTTGGACTCTACCTGCTCTTCTGGCCTGGGCTTAGGGAATCTGAGTTTGGAATCCCCCCTGTGTGGCAGGATCCCAGGCCCCCTAGCAACCACAGGGCAGGCACAGCCTGCCCTAATTCTGTTCGAGTGGGCGAATTCTCCCACCCATCCTCATCCATACTTCTCAGGCATTTTGTAACTTGATACCTTGCTCAGACTAAGTCACTTTTTCAAGGTCACATCTCTTGCATGATAGGGCTAGAGCATTGATCTTCCTAATTGATTTCACGGGATTTTCTCATTGAAATTGTGACTGCCTCCTAAACACACACACTACATTTGGACTGTCAAAATTGATGGCACTGTCTCCTTGGCGAGTGTATCTTCTCTTCCAATTTGGAATTTCACAAATATTTCCATTTGGTTTGTGGAGGTAATGCAGGAGAGATTTCATTGGAAATAGGAAAAACAAGAAATAACACTTGTACTTTTTACACATGGATGTCTGTAATATACATTTCTTTCTGTGAGCTCCTTTGAATTTGTTGAAGAATAGTTGGCTGGGGAGCAGGGTAATGAGAAATGGATATCAATCCTTGTCAAGTGTTCTGAATTCAAGAGTGTATTCAGGACGTGAAGGCTTTACTAGCCAGTTCCTATGGCTCGGGCACTGGTAAGTCAGAAGATTGTGTCTGGTAAAGTGTTTGCAGAAGATATCAAAGTGGACTGGTCTTACCCTGTCCAGCGCTGAATGCTGAGCTTCAGTGAGGTTCACTTGAACATTTCCATAAGTCTATACTCTGTTCTATGGGATCCAAGTGGTTCCTGACAGGAAAGGAGAACAAAAATTCAAGGTATGGTGATTGAGTCTTATACAAGTGCTATTTCACTCACCTTTTTATAATACAAAAATAACTTCATACTGGTCAAATTTCATATGTTGAGGAAATAATTAAAATTTTGGGTGGGGGATGAGGATTTGCAAATCAAATGTTTGAGGAATTTGCAAATCAAATGTTATCAAACACCAAAACCTGTTTTATTTATTTATTTATTTATTTTTAACTTAAATAATGAAGTGTCCTACACCCAGTTGGCCTACACCTGCCATTCAGCCTCAACAATCTCCGGTTCCAACCTTGAGGTGGCCCATTTCATCAGTGTGTGTGGGACCCCAGTGTCCTGGGATCAGAGAGCAGTAGCCAGGGATGTTGCCATCTCACTGAGTAGATACTGCCAGAGACAGCACTGAGGTAGTGGCACATGAGGAAGGGAAGAACTCTGCGGATGGGAAGAGGGGGGCACTAAGGGGTTCCCTGTCCATGGCACAAGGCTGCTGACAGTGGTGTATGCCTACACACACTGAGTGGGGCAGATCCATGCTCTGTGTCCATCTGCCCTCCTATGTAGCCTACGTTGGCAGCAGATCAGGGAACTGGGGTCAGAACTGCTTTCACTAACACAGGCACCTGCTGCCACAGTGTGTGCCTAGCCCTTTCCCCACCTGGCCTAACTTGGCGCTTGTCTTGCCTCATGGGTGAGACTGCATGTCATCAGAGTATGTGTGTGGCCCAGATCTGACCTGCATGGGCAACAGAGTGAGACCTTCAGGCGGGTCCTAGGCTGCTGCAACCGAACCTTGCCAACTGGGTGGCTACACCAGAAGAAGGGCCTTCCTGGAGCTGCAGAGGCTCAGCACAACAGGTGTTGGGCTATCCCAGTGCCACACACCCTCACAGGGTTGTAGGGTATTGTCCCCTCAACTCGCCCATCCCTTGCCCACTCTCCTACTGCTGCCCACAATCTGTGGTTCCCTTATGGGAATCCAGTCTCTGCCTGAAACCTCACATAGCCTGTTTTCCCCAAGTTTCCCTGGTCTCTGTGTCCAAACTCCTGTCTTCCTACAAGAATATGGGATTTGGGCCCAGTTTATGCTGCGTTCCATCAGGTGAGCTCTTCTTAGCCTGATCACTGTGCAAAGACTCTGTTTCCACACAAGGTCGCACCACTTTTGGGTGGTCAAGAATTTCCAGGGGACACTATTGTAATCAGTACACTTTCGTTCCTTTAGCTCTCTCCCCACGAGGCTTCCTGGCACCTCTTGTCCTAATTCCTGTCATGGCAGGTTCCCTCCTCATGGCCGAGAGGACCCAGTGAGCCCTGGATTCGCACATTCTCTGACATCGCCAACCCTCTCCAGTGTTCTCCATGGGACTGCAGTGTTTTGCATTTGAACCCACCCTCTGACCTTTGAATATGGTCTAGATAATTGGATTGACTCCCTGCCTCCTGAAAGACCAGTGCTTGTTTGACGCCCTTTGAAGTAAGTTGTTATTTGGATTCCTTCCATAGTAGGCAAGCCCTTGCTTCCTGTCCAAGAAAGCCCGAAGGTCAGATGTGTCCAGATGTTGACTTGAAGGATATCAGCTCCTCTAAGCCCTCGTCTTGGCTGCGGTGTTTCCTCCCTCAATGCAAGCAAGGAAGTGCAGTTGGCCCTGTACCCATCCTTCTGCATCCATGGTCCCCACCAGGTGCAAATCAAAACTATCAGGAAAGAAATTGTGTCTCTATGGACAGATGATTCTCTCCTCATTGTTTCCAAGATCATACAGTATGACAGAGAATTACACTGCCCTTTCATTTATTAGGTGTCAGAAGACATGGAGATATAATGGGAAGGATCCAGGAAGAAGATATGCATTGTTGAGATGCAAATACTATGCCATTTTTGTAATAGACTTGAGGGTGTGTGGACTGTGGTGATGTTGGTGGTCTTTGAACAAATCTCCCATGGATTTCCTGTGATGTTTCTGATTTCTGGACTTGAGAGTCTTCAGGACTTGAGTGTGAGTCAGCCCCTTGGGGATGTGGTAGGTGGGCAGTTGGAGCTGGCATGCAGAAGCTCAGTAATGGCTTGTAAGACCACATCTAACAGGGCAAGCACGAGCAGAGAAGGCAGCCCTCTCCCTACATCAGAAGCTTAACTCTTGTCACCAAAATCATGACTCGTGAAATCTGGCAGAAATTGAATCATTCCAAGAAGTTTGGATGTTATGGGGAGTGTGGGATGTCATTCTATTTTGTCTCTTTGATACGATGTGTTAGCAGGTGGGAACTTTAATATGTGATTTGACCATGGAGTCTCCTTCTCTGGGAAGGGGTTTCTCAAAGCAGCCCTTGTCCCAGTTGTACCTTCTTCCCAGGAGGAGACAACAATAATGTTCCCAAAAGTTGGCCCCTGATCTTGGACTTGCAGCCTCCTGAATTGGAGAAATAAAATCTCTGCTATAATTTTCCAGTCTCTTGTCTCCTGCCATCACAACACAAACAATGCTAGGATGAGTCCATCAGCAATCTCCTTCATGTTTCCATTGTGGTCATACACACCAAACGCCCCTTTGTCATTGAACCATTGTTGAAGTGCACAGTTCAGTGGCAGCAAACATGTTCATGTTGTTGTCTCGGCATCGCCACCCTCCATCTCCGGAACTCACATGGACATACTCTTGCCATCAATACTGAATTCTAGTGCCCTCCTCAGTCAGGCTCAAGAAAAGAACATTGTACTTCATGTTTTTATCTACCTGATTCTTTGGTATCTGGGATAAGTGAAATCCTACCAAATTTGTCTTTCTCAGGACACCATCATTTTCAATGGATGCAGTTCACCCCCACTCCTGGGCATACCAGGTCCACTGCTGTAAGAGCCCTAATAAGGAGATAGCTAAGATGGCAGCTAGCTGAGAGCCATAAGAGGTGTTTCAGTATTTTCACCTGATATTCATGCATTTATCTAAGAATCTTTCTATGCTGTGAACACTATGTGACGCACCTGTAAGTTTGAGCTGTTGACACATGTATACTTGTTAAGGCAAAAAGTATTTAACCGGGTGAGGTTAGCTAGAGGTTGTTGTTGGAGTTGGAGAGGTTGTTGGAGCCAGAGAGAGAAGTTAGAAGAAGCAAGAATAAAGAGCCTATTCATTTTCCAGTCTGCTTCCAAATTCTTTCCCATGGTATCGTTGCTGCAGGCGGCGATAGCTGCAGGCGGCAACACACTGCCAACTCTGCAGGTGTCTCAATTGGACGCTCAGTGACAGTCAGTGGTGACTGTGTGCACATGAGCTGTCTGCCCCTGTCAGTGGGCAGCCCTGATCCTAGGATCTAGTGTCTTGGGTCCCACCCGGCCTGTGGGTTCTGTCCTCTTCTAGGTCTTTGCATGCCAGTGTGCATGAAGGTCCTGTGCCTGGTGGTTTCTGTAGCTGATAGGAGGATGTGTCCTGAGCAAGGGGCCGGGGCCCTTCGAGTGGCACAGAAGACTCTGGATTTGTCTGGCCAGGCATGGTGTTGTGGGTCCTGATGGACTAGAAGTAGAAGCAATGCCTGGATTCTCCTGGGATCTGAGTGGGCCCAGCCTGTGTGCTGAGAATTGGAGTGGCCTCCTAATCGACAGGGCCCAAGGATGCCAGAGGGAAGGGCAAGAGCAGAGCCAAGGGAACCTCCTTGTCTTTCTAAGAGCACTTTTGGGGTGGGAGGCCAGGAAACATGGATGTGATGACTCATGCAGATGCTTGTGCTTCAGATTCAGGTAGAGTTGCTCAGGAGCAGCCTGGGATGGCATGTGGGTTCCCCACCTCCACACACCTGGTACACTCAGGGCTCTGAGAAGCACAGCTGCCTGACCACACTGAGGGAGTCCACTGTCTCTGCAAAGAGTGAATTGGGTTTTCTTGGGGTCCCTCAGCAATTCCACATAAAACCAGCTCTGAACCTCGAGTTTTGGGCACTTATTTGAGGCTCGGTCAGCTCCCACCTGTCTCTAGCTGACAGAGCCCTCCTGGCTTCCTCTCTACTTATTCCATTGAAGATGAAATCTGGAGGGTGGGACTTGCCATCCTCCAGAAGTTCCCAGACACATTGCACAGTGTCATTTGCTGCTGGCAGGCAAATGGTTGGGGTGGGCCACAAGCACCCTGGCATCCATATGTGAAGCATAGCAGTACAGTGAAGAAACAGGAAGGAGAGGGGTGGGAGTGACATGGGCAGGGCCTAGTACAGAGTGGAAAGGAGAGTTCTCAGCCGGGGTGATTGTTGTGATGTGCAGAAATGCTCTGCTGCTGCTGGGGTCCCCATGGTTCTCAGGGTCTTGACAGGCTGAAGATGCCCCCAGAGTGTTTCTTGAATGCACATAGTGGGAGGTACATTGCCCAGTCTTTTCCTGTGGAAGAAGCATGAGACCCCCTTAGTGTGAAGGTGCCATCCAGGAGAAAGCCTCACTTCTCTGAAAGAGTGCATGGAAAAAAGTATATGTAACTGCGACAAAAGGGCCATAGATGCTCCCAGAAGTTTGTTAGGGGAGAGAGAGAGAGAGAGAGAGAGAAGTGCACTGGAGTGCTGGAGTCATGGATCCAGACAGAAGTCACAGACTTCACAAACCTCAGTCTTGGAGATGATACCCCATCCCCTTTGCCCACTCATATTCCATGTATCCAGAGACAGAGTGTGAGCGGTGTACTGGCTATGGGCAGCAGGATGCTGTGGTACCTTGGAGTCTCTGTGAAGCCCCCAAGGCTAGACTGAGAAGAAGCACTTGTGTGAATTTGAAATCTTAGGAGAAAGCTTGGGAAGTTCTGTTGCAGAGAGGGACCACCTCTGAATCTCAGTCACCTCCAACTTGCCATGGTGCAGAGTGGGAAGTACAGCCAAGATGGGCCTGACAGTGCCCAAGTCACTGTATGGGACACAGGCCTGATTAAGTTGGGTTGCGTTCTTTGTCTCTCCCCCTTCTTGTGATTGTGCCATCTCTAAGTTTGTGCATTAGCCACCTGTGAGTCCCAACTTTGGTCAGAGATAATACAGGCTTTTTTTGGGCATATATATGCAACAAATCCTAGAAAGTAGATGCTACACTGGTTTTGAGAAAAAGCTGGGGACACTAGGGGGCCCGTGAGAGGCACAACAATGGGACCAGGGTCACAACATTGGTGAGAGGGATGGACTGGTTATGAATCTAGTTGTGAATCCTCAAAGCTGGAACTCTAGTTGCAGCCACGCTGGGCAGAGTGTGGTGGGGGGGGGTTGGGTAGTTGTGGGTGAACACGTGTTCAGTGGTGCAGTGGATGTGGGTGGGTGCGGGGAGAAATCAGCAGCCCATAGGCTTTTTGGAAGTGGTCTTATGTGAATAGGAGGCTCAAGTATGGGCACCACAGGAAATGACATCATCGCCTTGACAATGGATCAAATGGAACATGGAACCCTGGTATCCAGGCACCCACTTCACTGAGCAAGCCCTCCCAGCTCACTTGGTCAGAGACTCTGGAGTGAGAAGGATGTTCTCCTGTTGTTTGAAACCACACCGAGCCTCAGGTGCCCAGGAAACTCAGGGGAGCCACCTTGCCCTTGTTGGGGAACACTGGGTGAGGCTTCGTCCTAGATGCCAGAGTTTCTGGAGATTGTCCCAGAGAAGCTCAAGAGTAACACTGAGTAGCACAGGGCAGGTGAGCTCAGCAGGCCCTCTTGTCTGATCCCTCCTGAATGGCCCAGGACTCCTCATACTCTGACAGGGTGTGTGTGTGTGTGTGTGTGTGTGTGTGTGTGTGTGTGTGTGTGTGTGTGTGCTGATGGGAGCTGTCTCATTATGCTTTTACTTCACTGTATGGGAATAAGTCATTTTTCTGTTTGTTACCATTACCATTTCTGAACCCAGCATTCTTGGTCCCAACCCAGGGTGGAAATGAGCTGGATCAGAACACGGATGAGCCCTGCAGGGTAGAGACCCTTGAAGCTTACAGGCAGGATCAGCTCATGAATCAGCTTATGCCTGTCTTTTATGGCAGGAACTCAGACTTGGGCAGCACCTTCGGGTCCACCTACTCATGTTTGATCACCACCCAGCAGGTGCTGGTCCTGCTGTTCCCAAGGTAAGCACCATACTGCCAAGTCCAAGTGTACAGCCCCCTCAGGCCTGGCTCTTCAGGCTGCCATGTACCTGTCAGAGACCCAAAGGCTTTGTGATACCTCAGGGAGATAGAGGAGCACACACATAGTGGATTGTCAGCACCAAGTGGGATGAGCCCTGGAAGTGCCTGCCACAGCCTTGCAAGGGATGTGAACTCCCTTCTCAGGCAGACTAAAGCATCCTGACTCCACCTGGTCCACAGAACTGTGTGGAGCAGCCCACACATACTGGACACCACTACTTAATAGTGTGTGCTGAGCTCCTTCCCAGGTGGACTCAGTGAGGCCTGGGCTTTTTTTCCGGTGTGATGTTCACTTCCTGTATGCAGAAGCTGTGTGCCAGGGGCGTCTCATACCTCAGGCCTCGGGTGACGCACTTCTGTGTTAATAAAGGATGTGTCAGGTTCCATGGTGGGACAGAGCTTCCCATCTGAGATCTAGCTGGGCAGGGGCTGGGGGGCTGGCAGCTTCCATGCCCAGAGAGATATGTGGGAAGCAGCAGGTTGGGCTCATTCACTGATGAACATAGAGAAAGCACCCACTGGGTGAAGATGTGTTTCCAGGCACGTTGCATAATTTGTGGACAATGTGGTAAAGAGGACTGTCCTCGTGTCCCTCTGCATGGGGGTCAGCCTGAAACCTCAGGCGTCATGAGTCCATCTTCTACATGTGACAGCATCCCTGCCTCCATGAGGCATGACTGCATGTTGTCCTGTTCAGTGACCATGGTAGACCACTGGACCAACTTCAACAGGGAATGGCGTGGGTAGAAGAGGGTGGGCTCCTATTTCCAGAGTAGGGAGCTGCAAGGTGATTTGACTTGGGAAGGCTGAGAAAATCCTGGTTGCTGGGGGCCAGCCCCAGTCAGGGGGTACAACACGAGCGCTCAGCAAAGTACGAAGGCAGAGAAGCAGCGATGGGGAAAATAACACACCGACACATGCGAGTCAGGCTGTGGAATCTTCTCTCTTTACTTTCCCTTTGTTGTAAGTTTAAGCACAATTTTTGGCAGTACAGATTGTTTACACTTTCTTTGGTGATTACATTACAGACATGACTTAATTTTTAGACATATTAAATTTCTTATTGTATATATATTTCAAGGTTTTGAGGTCATTTGCACCTTTTCAAGGCCCTGTACGTGACTGCCTAGGCATATTATAATTTCATCATTATTAATCTAATTAGTTTGGGTGAGAATTTATCTCTCACAGATTCCCTGAAACTCTTTTCTCTGCACACTATTCAGGCTGTCTGATAAAAGTCAACTTTCTCTGTCTGGGATTCTAAAGCACTATTGTTTTTCTTTTATAGCAGTTGTTTATAAAACCTAGAAGCAGGGAAAAGAGGGAGGCAAGGCTGAATGTTAGCTCATGAAAGACTTTTTGCTCTAAGGGATTTATATCTACTTTAAAAGTAAGAGAAATTTATTTTTAATCACAAAAAGACTCTTAAAGCTTATTAACTAGAAATTAAGTACTTATAGAAAAAGATTTGTGTTACTCCTTCCACATTAGGTTTCTTATTTTTCAAGAAAAGATAAATGTACAGAGTTAGTCTGGATCTAAATAATTGAAATAGCGATATCTGGTGGCCATATATGTGAATAAAGAACTGAACAGCAAGTAGAAGTCAAAGTTAACTCTTTCAACACCATGATATCTTTCATGAAAAAGGAGAGGGCTTTATAGAAAATGCCACAACAATTCCTCCTTTTTTTTTTTTTTTTTTTTTTTTTTTTGTAGGAAGCATAGAGAATATGAGCAGATCACATTGGAGTAACAGCCATTAGCCAATCTTTGTGGTGGTTTAATTTTTCGTCATAAGTCAGGGCAGCACCCCTGGGCCAGGCTAAGTCTATATATCAGGAAGTCATGTTTTTGGCTGACGTGTTTTCAAAGTCCCCAACATTTTTCTTTTTTTCGCTGATGGGAGCCCATCATATTCGAGAACGTGTCTGTCTTAGGTTTCTTCTCTCTGGAGGCATTATCCGTCATTGGCTAACGTCTTAGCACACTTCTGATGGGCTTACCCAAGGCCGGCCAGGCCGCGGTGGCTGGGGGGAAGGCATGGGACAGAACAGTCACCTTTGGGAAGGCTTTTCACAGATGATTTAGACTTTTACATCTTGTCGAGGACCGTGGCCTAGCTCATAGGGCTCTCAATCATCATTGTTGAGGGCAGCATAATGTTGGCGGACCATCATAGGCTGTACTGATCTTGCCCTATTTTTAAGGAAGATGTCACTAAGATGTTATAGAAAAGTTTGAAGAAGATTGGAAGAATAAAGCATAAAAGTATTACAAACAGGACAGCAAAACTAAGATTTATAATATATGACCACCAAGAGCTATTAAAAATGGCTAATTTTATATTATTAAACAGATTTGTAGCGAAGTTTATAGTGGAATCTGTAGCCAGATAAGCATGGCTGATATCATTTATTCACTTTTGTAAAGAGTTAATATCTGGAGCAATATCTGAATTATTTTAGATTTTTATCAAATGGGATTTGACTTTGATCTAATTATGTTTAGAGTCATTATATCTTAATGGAGTAACACAAATCTACTTATAATTAATATGACATCTGGCTGTCATATGAGTTTTTATATTTTGGATTTGGCTGTCAATATAGAGAATTGTTTTTTTTTAAGTATTTATCTTGGCTTTTAATTTTTTATCTTTTTTTTTTTTTTTTTTTTTTTGTATAGCCATAGCTGTAGAAATATTATGGGATAAAGTATTTATATGATTAGCTGTATGAATTTTCTTAACTAGGGCAGTAGAAGAAACAGCAATAGAGCTTAATATCTTTATAAAAGCAGATATACTTAATATAAGGGCTATAACAAATCTTTTTGGTCTAATTAATGTATTTAACTCTTTTTTTAAAAAAAAATTTATTTATTTACTTTAGTTGTACACAATGCAATGCATTTATGTTTATGTGGTGCTGAGGATCGAACCCGGGCCGTGCACGTGCGAGGCGAGCGCTCTGCCGCTGAGCCACAATCCCAGCCCTGTATTTAACTCTTTTAATATTTGGATTTCTTGATCATCATATCATTTTTTACTTAATTTGACAGGAAGTAATATATAAGAGGGTTGATGAACTATCACAAAAGTTGTATAATTTTTAGGCATAGTATTTTTTAAACAATTAGTTAACATATAGTTATGACAATCAATAGAGTATACATCATTAATCATTGTTATCTTTATAACTATATCGTTTCTCACTAGTATAGCATGGGGGTCATTTACACAGGCTCTAACCTCATATTGAATAGGTTTAATTATTGGTTTAACTAAGGTGATTGTGTTAATAGCTCTAATTAATTTATATAAGCTGGAAAATTGTATTTCTTTGCCATTAGATAATTTATTTTTATAGATGGGAGTAACTTATCTAGGTGAAAATCATCTGTGTATTGGACCACCAGTAAGCACACCTTTTATCTTATAAAGCTTGTCAGAATTAGATATAATATAATTACTTTAATCAGTAATGGGGGAGAAGTTTGACTAATTCAAAATCTTAGTTTGTGAGGACATGGGGTTTAGAACACGAGCTTTTATGGGGTATCTAAGCCCACATTTAATCTAATAAGGGAATGTTGATTTATATTTTTTCATTTTTTTAATAAAAGTCTTTTTTTGATTGTAAAATTGTTGAACAAGATTTTATATTACCAGGTAGACTTTTATTATCAAAATTTTTTTTATTTTTTTAAAAAAGGTTATGTTTAATCTTTAAAGATTTTTGTTTTTATCTCTCATTTGAGAGGGAGAATTACTGTAAAGTGATCTGAAGCTAGTTGGTAAGCAACTAGGGGGAGTAATTTTAATATCTCTGGTAAAGCATATAGGTGTGTCTTTAATAAGACTTGAAAATTTAACATTGTATGAAGTTTTATGTAAAACCATAACATCAGAGATTTCCCCAAGCAACTCAGGAGTGTTAGTAGATATTTTAACATTTGATTGTCTCTAATTAGTTATTTTAAGGAGAGGTGGGTCTGGGAAATAAGTTTAGTAGGACTGGTCAGCAGAAGTTATAGCCACCTTACAAGTAAGTAGAACAACAATTGTAAGAAACAATTTTTGGGGGGTGACAGATGACCCTTGATTAACAATTGACTTTTGTGTCTGATTTGGTAGATTTTTTATTTGACTCCAAGAGGGCAGCACTAGTCCTGGCATAGATCAAGCCTGTTGCAGGGAGTAAGCAAGAGACAGACGAGAGAAAATAGAACTCAGCTGTTTATCTGGTCCCTGCATCCTGGTTTCTTTTGCGGGTATGGCTGGTGTTGAAACCTCTGTCTGTGTCAGGGCTGATTTATGGTGTCTCAGAAGATGATCAGGGATCTATAGAGGTGTTGAAGTTTTTGTAGAAAAATATAAGTATAGCCTCTACCGACCGGATGTCAAAAGGACATCAGGTTTTTTTTTTTATTGACTTGTTAAAAAGCCTTTTTATTTTACTAGAGGCTTGTTAGTTATTTATAGTACTCTTAATTGGAACAGTTGAAACTTTTGAGCCTTTGTATATAGAGAAATTTTTTATAACCTTTATATAGAGAATTACATATATATATCTGTTAACTACTTTATAAGAATATGAAGTTTAAGTATATAGAATTATATCTGTTGGAACTTTTAATAGTTAGTATTTTAACCTTATAAATTAATTAGATGTTTAAAAAAAAAGTTACTTATAGATGTTTTAGTTTTACTATTTGTTTTATTTTTCTTAGAACTAAAATATCAGACAAACTGTAGCGAATATTGGGTCATTATTTGATTTTTTTAGAGACAGGGTACTGAGTTGCTAAGTTCGCCATTGTTGTTGTTGAAGAGAAGTCTTAGAACTAAGGGATATTAGACTTAACATTATATTAGTTTTTTGACCACCTAGAAAGAATTGTGAGTTAAGCTTTATTTTAAAGACACTTTTATATTTATTTGTTTATCTAATATAAATTGAACTTTTTAAATCATGTGAATTAAAGGTATTTGGATTTATTTATAGAGATTTTTGATGAGCATTTATTATCTATTTATCAATCTTATATTACATTTATGACACATGGACATAGACATACAACATATAACACAAGTGTGCACACATAACACAATAGCAAAAGCCTTGTAGCTTTTTGTAGATGAATATCTATTGCAATGGTACAGATGTACAAAACTTTATAAGTGAATAAAAATAAAATTGATCTAAACAATATTAACTTAGGTGTATAAGATTAAAATTATGAGCTCAATATATATATATATTGAATTTAAGAAAAAAGAGTTTTTAGAAAAAAGAGTTTTTAAAAAATGTATAAGATTAAAATTATGAGCTCAAAATATATATATATTGAATTTAAGAAAAAAGAGTTTTTATTGATCAGCCGGTAACAAAAACTCAGGTAAAAAGACACTTTTACCTTATTTTTTTTTTTTTTTTTTTTTTTTAGGATTTAAGCTTGATGTTTTTTTATTTGTATTTTAATGTAAGTCTTGGTTGAGGTCTGGAAGGGTGGGAAAACTGTTTTTTTTTTTTTTTTTTTGTTAGTTTTATAATATTAAATGGTCAGCAAAAGCATCTCTTTTGTACTTAAAGAACCAGAGAGATTAGAGTGTCTCTGGACATATCTTATAAAAGAAAAATTATTTATTTTTTGATGAATTAAAGACTGTAATTTTAAAAGACTATATATTATAAAATGACTGAGATGATAAAGTAGAAGTTTCAATAGCAGGAAATAAGTTAACAATATATTGAGAATCAGTATATAAATTAAATGTTTGAGGTATCTTTTTTAAAAAAAATATTTATTTATTTACTTTTAGTTGTACACAATGCAATGCATTTTATGTTTACGTGGTGCTGAGGATCAAACCTGGGTCGTGCACGTGCGAGGCGAGCGCTCTGCCACTGAGCCACAACCCCAGCCCCTTGAGGTATCTTTTTAAAGGCAGTAATGATTGTTATAAGTTTACTTTTTTGAGCCAAAGTCTCAAAGGTTTGTTGTACTATAGGCATATTATTGTCAATAACAGTAACTGTAATTTCATTAGATGATCTATCAGTAAATATTAATGATGTATCTAATATTGGCTTTTGAGAATATTTTTTAGGAAATATAAATTTAGTTTTAGAAATAAACTGTAACAATGGATGATTAGGTAGATGAAACAAAATTTTTTTATAAAATTTTTGTAATGTTATTGGCCAATCATCATTAGTATTTAGTAAAAAGTCTAGATGATCTTTTTTATATGGTATAATTATAGAAGAAGGGTCTTGTCTAAATAACTCTCTACTTTTTTGTATATTTTTTTAACTCTAAGGTTTTTTTGTATATTAAAGAAGAGACCTGAGTAGGATAAGAAATATTAATTTTTTTTAGGAGTGGATGGTAAATGAATCTATTTTAAAGGATTATTTTGTCATAAGTACCCTGTGGGAGTAAATGGAGTTTGTAATATAACTAAAAGCCAAGGTTTAGAATAGTTAACTCATTGTAAATAATGTCTCATAATAGCCTTTTTTACTTTTTGTATAACTTTTTTTTTTTTTTTTTCTTGAGGGGTTAAAACACGAGGAGAGGTAGGAAGAGAATTTTTATGTAAAATTTTAAATAAAGGTTTTAAATTTGTAGTAGTTAGCTTTAAATAAGGTCTAATTTAATTAATATCTCTAAGAAGTCTTTGAAAATCATTTAAGGTTTGTAAATTATCTGTTTTTAATTGAATAGCTTGAGAAGTAACATTTTCAGAATTTATTAATCTCTCTAAATAAGAATAAGGGGGGTTGGTTTGAATCTTTTTAGGAGCAATAGTAAGCCCCCACTTTTGTAACTGTTTTATCATATAATGTAATATTTTTTTTGTAAAGTCAAGGAGTCAGAATGTGCTAATAAGATATCATCTATATAATGTATCATATAGCAATTAGGAAATTTTTGTCTGGTAGAAAGTAAAGCATTATCAACATATTTTTAACATAAAGTGGGACTATTTTTTATTTCTTGAGGTAAAACTTTCTATTGGAACCTCTGATAAGGTCTTTGCAAATTGGGTGAAGGGAGGCTAAATGTAAACTTTTTACAATCTTGTTTACATAATGGAATAGTAAAAAAGCAATCTTGTAAGTCAATAACTATAATATTCTAATCTTTAGGGACTGTAACAGGAGAAGGAAGACCGGTTGTAAACTTTTTATAGTTTTCATAGTTTTGTTAATAGCTCTTAAATCTTATAAAAGTCTCTATTATTTTGATTTTATTTTTTTAATCGCAAAGATTGGAGAATTTTAGGGGCTATTAGAAGGCTTAATATGTCTTAATTGTAATTGAATTTGTATCAGACAAGAGGCAATGTCCAGTTTTTCTTTAGTCAGGGGCCACTGATCTACTTATATAGGGTTATTAGATTTTTATGTGATAGGATTTGCCTCTAATGAGACAGTAGCCCCTGAGAAAAAAAACTGTTTTGGAGAAATGACATGATTAGTTAAAACTAAGTTTATTTGTTGTAAAATATCTCTTTCCCATAATGTAAAAGGGAGAGAAGGAATAACATATGGCTGAAAAGTGCCTTCAGTGTTTTTAAATTTTCAATTTTCAATGTAAAACCTGCTGAGAAACTTTTAGCAGCAATCTCTCAAAACTTAGATGTAAGCCCCAATTTAACAAGGGTTGAGGGGACCAGATTTAGTAACCGCTCTTCACCCGGTTATATACCTTTAGCTTTGTGGGTGCATCACGTGCATTTACAGGTGCATATGATTATTATCAGGTGGAACTTATGGCTTCCAGCTAGCCGCAATAGCCATCTCCCTGATTGGGGCTTCTTCACTTCTTCCCTTTCAGTTTAAAAGGTGCTTTAATTCTATTTTCTATATTTTATTTTCTCTATTTTCTATATTTTATTTTCTCTATTCTATTGTCCCTACCTGGCTTTTCACCTTTTGTTTTAAAAGAGTGGATGTTTGAGCCCTTTTTGAGGAGATGCTGTGGCTTTAAGGCAGCAAGCCTACTGCTTAAGCACAACTGCATGAGCAACTTCACCAAGCTGCAGTTTGATGGTTTCTCTGCAGTTTTTTTCTTTATGGCTTTTTGCCAAAGCTCATGGCTTTTCTCTGCATGGCTTTTTTCACCGTGCTTTTTCTCTATGGCTTTCTCTTTATGGCTTTTCACCAAAGCTCATGGCTTTTCTCTGCATGGCTTCGGCCGTGCTTTTTTTTTTATGGCTTTTCACCAGCTACTCGCTTCGGCTTCTCGCTGGCTACTCGCTTCGGCTTCGGCTTCGCTGGCTACTCGCTTTTCTCTCTTCTTGCTGGTCTCAACTGAGTCAGAGGCTATGCTTTCTTCTTCGCTCTCCTCACTGTCTTTTACTTTTTGTTCTTATTTATCTTTTCTTATCTGCCGGCCGAGTCCCTGGACAGGCCACCATTTGTTGCTTCCTGACTTGGAGCAACAACGCCGCCGTGGGAGAAAAACTCAGAGGCAGAATGAAGATGAAAGAAGGTTTTTTATTCTTCGGCTTTAGCAATCTCTCAAAACTCTAACACTGGCTCTTTCAGCAACTTCTCTGACTCTTTACTTCTGACTACTGACTCTTTACTTCTTTACTTTACTTTCTTTACTTTACTTTCTTAGAGAGAGCTTAGAGAGAGAGAGAAAGAGAGAGAGAGAGAGAGCTTCTTCTTTCTTCTTTCTTCTTTGGCAGCCTTGGCCTGACTCTGACCAGGAACTATTCTTTCTTCTTTGGCAGCCTCGGCCTGACTCTGACCAGGAACTATTACTTCTCTCTCCTAACTGCTCTGACTCTTATTTCTTCTTCTGACTACGTTCTGGCCACTCTGACTCTCTGACCCGAACTCTTCTTCTGACCAACTGAGCGACTGAACGACTGACTAAAATGAATCCCTTTTCTGACCGCTTTCACCTGGTTATATACCTTTAGCTTTGCGGGTGTGTCACGTGCATTTACAGGTGCATATGATTATTATCAGGTGGAACTTATGGCTTCCAGCTAGCCGCAATAGCCATCTCCCTGATTGGGCTGCTTCAAGTAGTCATCTAGGAAGATGGCCAGTCTTTTCTAGCAATACAAGAGACATCAGCCCCAGTATCAATGATCTCCTTAATTATTAAACCTTTCACTAAAATAGTTTTTATAGGCCTGGATTGTTTAATTTTTTGAACTCATGTCACAACATCACT
>CM046668.1:110019390-110049235 GCA_025594165.1 Tamias sibiricus
GTCCCATGGGCTGAGGTAAAATAGAGCCTCAGGATCTTAGACATTCTGCAATAAGTCTGATTTTTTTATTGAAATAAGTCTGTATCACGTAAAGTACAGAGTGGATCATCTCTGGGTAATGAAATGGAAGTCAAATGCCATTATTTTATTCTCTCTTATTGCTGAGTAAAATTCCATTTTGTATATATATACCATATTTTCTTTATCCACTCATCTACTGAGGGGCATCTAGGTTGGTTCCATAACCTAGCTATTGTGAATTGTGCTGCTATAAACATTGAAGTGGCTGTGTCACTGTAATATGCTGTTTTTAAGTCTTTTGGGAATAGACCCAGGAGTGGGATGGCTGGGTCATAGGGTGGTTCCATTCCCATTTTCCCAAGAAATCTCCATACTGCTTTCCATAGCCGTTGCACTAAGAGAGAATAAAATAATGGCATTTGCAGGTAAATGGATGAAGTTGGAGAATATAATGCTAAGTGAAATTAGTCAATCTCAAAAATCCAAGTACCGAATGTTTTCTCTGATATAAGGAGGCTGGTTCACAGAGTTGTTGGAAGGGGGTACATAGGATCAGAGGAACACTAGAATGGTCAACGGAAAGGGAGGGGAGGGAGGGAGTAAGGGGGGGGTTGGAAAAAAATTGGTGATTGAATGAGATGGATATCATTAACCTAAATGCATGATTGAAGATCTGAATGGTACTTATATACTTTGTATACAAGCAGTTGTATGTAAAAAGATACTATACTTGTGCATGATGAATAAGTAAATAAATAATAAAAAAAATTAAAAAAAAATAAATAAAATAGATAATATCTAATGTCATAATAAAAATTTCAAAATGAAAAAAAAAAAAAAAAAAAAGAATTCCTCAATGAAGTTCTCTTGGCCTGGAGCTTTCTTTGTTGATTTTTTAAGGTACAATTTTAATATTTTAAAAACATTTAAGTTTAATCAAAAATGTATATTTCTTCAGAAGGGACCATTGCTGTATTACATATAATTTGTTTATATTATATATGTTCAAATTCACTGGCATTAAATGGTTTAGAATTAAAAAAAAAAAAAAAGAAAAGAAATGGAAGTCAAGACGTCAAAGCAAATGATCATTTGTTTCTAATTTTCTGTGATTTGGTTTCAGCGGTCAAGTTGTGATAGGTGTGAATGAGTAGATCCAATAGGCTTATAATTCTTTTAGGCTCCATTTTGGTGCCTTCAAACTGAGGTTGTTGGCTGTTGTCAGGTTTCTGAGGAAAGCAAGGCATGTTTAGAGCCATCAGACTAGGGACAGCCATTCTGGTACACCTGCAAGACAAGTGCTGTCTTGAATAGGCAACGTGTCTAGTCCCTTTTCTAACCTTCAGGCTCCATGTGCACATTTGAGAATGGTTCTAGCCATTTTCTCCTCCTTTGGGTCATTCCCCTAATATGTCCTATGAGACATTTTATAGGTGAGGCTTTAAGAACACAGTATTCTCTAACGGAAACCTTGTGATCTGTGCAGTCTACTATTTCATAGGTTCCTTCAGAAATCAGAAATTGTATTGAAAGAGATTTCCATCTGAGCCAAATTACACATATTTATAGGCATCCTGGATAAGACAAGATTTTATCTTCATATCTGTCATCATCTGTTTTTGTCATTTGAATGAAATTCATCAATTGGCAGACAATTTTATCAGATGTGTAAGTAGATGCCATTGAAATTACCCACTTTTACATCATAGACATTTGTACATTAACGCTGAATATCTACACCTTTTTGAAAAACAGGTCTGGGCTCCCAAACCCACATACCAGTGGTTAGCTGGAACATGTTCTTCAGTTTGGCATATCCCTCAGTATCCCCTGAGGACCTCTGTTCAATTAGCTTCATTATTCCTGCTACCTCAGTGGCTTTTATAGAGGCCACATCCTGTCTATGAATCAGGGCCTCCAGTCCTTCAACATCACATTTTTTGAGTATCAAAAGTCCCACTTTTCACTTCACCATGCTTGACATAGCCAGTAATATTTACAAGCAAATGTTAGATTTTCAAATATCCAATTCTATGTGCTCCTTTCCCAAAGAGCATGAGGCAGAAATATAGCATACATAAATATCAAGTGAAGAACATAGTTTTAACAATGTCATCCATTGAATAGTGAAGTGAACATGTCTCTGACATACTTTTTATTTTGGGGGAAGTATGAATTTTTTTTCACAGTATCTTTATTTTATTTTTATGTGGTGCTGAGGACTGAACCCAGTGTCTCATGCGTGCTAGGCAAGCACTCTACCACTGAGCCACACCCCATCCTGGGGAGGTATGATTTAATAGGGAATTCCAACAGATACAAAACAGTGAAATGAGAAGTCTCCCATTTTCTTCTTTGTTTCTGATGATTTTTTATGAATGAAGATAAGATACTGCCTTGTTCCAATGCAGATGTTTCCCACTTCTGGGAATGGATGTGGGGTGTCACCTGCTACTTGGATGTCTGCATATTGTGCTTTTCACTACTATTGTACTTGGTAGGTGGCAGAAAGTCAATACTGAAGTGAACCTCTTGTTCTCTAGCAGCTGTTCTGAAGATCCTTGGTGTGCCACCCTCTGCAATACATGCCGCTCTCTTCAAGTTCTTGATTGACTTCCTGCTTATCAGCATCATGTCTCCTGGTCTTTGAGAAAGGCCCTGCATTGTTCCGTGAACGTGGAAGATGGTTATGTGGAAGGTCCCAGGGAGGACAGATCCTTGATAATTTACTCTAATCTAATCCAGGTGCCTCTCCAATGACCTGGTTTTTTACTTTTTTGGTTTTCAGGGAGACAGTGCCTTCATACACGTGTGTGCAGCTGTGAATGCAGGCATCTGCTTCACTTTGAAATAAGCACGAAGGATTAATTTGAAGAAGACATGAGAAGAAAGAAGTGAGCTTCTGGGAGAGTGCAGGTTCCTTGCATTGCCCATGGGTTAGAAGAGAGAAGGCTTGCTTCATGAGATTTGATCACACATTTTTCCTGAAAAGCCCATGCAGAGGTGAGTTGCTACCATGTTTAGAAACCATTTCAGACACCTTTGTTGACTGAATTGAATCAGAGCCCCTGATGATGTGGACGAGCTCAAAGTGGGTTTGCTATGAATCCTCTATTTCTTTTCCAGTGCATGAGGCAAGCCAGCCATTCTGCTGTGAGCACATGAGCAGCTGCTCAAATGTCAGGAAGTGCTCTTGCTTTTATGAAGACATCACCCTGATTCAGTGAGCCAGAGGCAGCCTGCAGTCCCAGTTTTCTTGTAAAGGCATATTGCTGTGGATGGCCTCTGGCATCCCCATGCAGCCCTGCTTAGAGTAGGGTATGAAGGGTCCAGGCTCCTTTTGACCTTCATTGCCATTGGGCCTCCCCAGGGTCCTTGAACTCTACCTGCTCTTCTGGCCTGGGCTTAGGGAATCTGAGGTTGGAATCCCCCCTGTGTGGCAGGATCCCAGGCCCCCTAGCAACCACAGGGCAGGCACAGCCTGCCCTAATTCTGTTCGAGTGGGTGAATTCTCCCACCCATCCTCATCCATACTTCTCAGGCATTTTGTAACTTGATACCTTGCTCAGACTAAGTCACTTTTTCAAGGTCACATCTCTTGCATGATAGGGCTAGAGCATTGATCTTCCTAATTGATTTCACGGGACTTTTCATTGAAATTGTGACTGCCTCCTAAACACACACACACTACATTTGGACTGTCAAAATTGATGGCACTGTCTCCTTGGCGAGTGTATCTTCTCTTCCAATTTGGAATTTCACAAATATTTCCATTTGGTTTGTGGAGGTAATGCAGGAGAGATTTCATTGGAAATAGCAAAAACAAGAAATAACACTTGTACTTTTTACACATGGATGTCTGTAATATACATTTCTTTCTGTGAGCTCCTTTGAATTTGTTGAAGAATAGTTGGCTGGGGAGCAGGGTAACGAGAAATGGATATCAATCCTTGTCAAGTGTTCTGAATTCAAGAGTGTATTCAGGACGTGAAGGCTTTACTAGCCAGTTCCTATGGCTCAGGCACTGGTAAGTCAGAAGATTGTGTCTGGTAAAGTGTTTGCAGAAGATATCAAAGTGGACTGGTCTTACCCTGTCCAGCACTGAATGCTGAGATTCAGTGAGGTTCACTTGAACATTTCCATAAGTCTATACTCTGTTCTATGGGATCCAAGTGGTTCCTGACAGGAAAGGAGAACAAAAATTCAAGGTATGGTGATTGAGTCTTATACAAGTGCTATTTCACTCACCTTTTTATAATACAAAAATAACTTCATACTGGTCAAATTTCATATGTTGAGGAAATAATTAAAATTTTGGGTGGGGGATGAGGATTTGCAAATCAAATGTTTGAGGATTTGCAAATCAAATGTTATCAAACACCAAAACCTGTTTTATTTATTTTTATTTTTAACTTAAATAATGAAGTGTCCTACACCCAGTTGGCCTACACCTGCCATTCAGCCTCAACAATCTCCGGTTCCAACCTTGAGGTGGCCCATTTCATCAGTGTGTGTGGGACCCCAGTGTCCTGGGATCAGAGAGCAGTCGCCAGGGATGTTGCCATCTCACTGAGTAGATACTGCCAGAGACAGCAGTGAGGTAGTGGCACATGAGGAAGGGAAGAACTCTGCAGATGGGAAGAGGGGGGTACTAAGGGGTTCCCTGTCCATGGCACGAGGCTGCTGACAGTGGTGTATGCCTACACACACTGAGTGGGGCAGATCCATGCTCTGTGTCCATCTGCCCTCCTATGTAGCCTACGTTGGCAGCAGATCAGGGAACTGGGGTCAGAACTGCTTTCACTAACACAGGCACCTGCTGCCACAGTGTGTGCCTAGCCCTTTCCCCACCTGGCCTAACTTGGCGCTTGTCTTGCCTCATGGGTGAGACTGTGCATGTCATCAGAGTATGTGTGTGGCCCAGATCTGACCTGCATGGGCAACAGAGTGAGACCTTCAGGCGGGTCCTAGGCTGCTGCAACCGAACCTTGCCAACTGGGTGGCCTACACCAGAAGAAGGGCCTTCCCTGGAGCTGCAGAGGCTCAGCACAACAGGTGTTGGGCTATCCCAGTGCCACACACCCTCACAGGGTTGTAGGGTATTGTCCCCTCAACTCGCCCATCCCTTGCCCACTCTCCTACTGCTGCCCACAATCTGTGGTTCCCTTATGGGAATCCAGTCTCTGCCTGAAACCTCACATAGCCTGTTTTCCCCCAAGTTTCCCTGGTCTCTGTGTCCAAACTCCTGTCTTCTTACAAGAATATGGGATTTGGACCCAGTTTATGCTGCGTTCCATCAGGTGAGCTCTTCTTAGCCTGATCACTGTGCAAAGACTCTGTTTCCACACAAGGTCGCACCACTTTTGGGTGGCCAAGAATTTCCAGGGGACACTATTGTAATCAGTACACTTTCGTTCCTTTAGCTCTCTCCCCACGAAGGCTTCCTGGCACCTCTTGTCCTAATTCCTGTCATGGCAGGTTCCGTCCTCATGGCCGAGAGGACCCAGTGAGCCCTGGATTCGCACATTCTCTGACATCGCCAACCCTCTCCAGTGTTCTCCATGGGACTGCAGTGTTTTGCATTTGAACCCACCCTCTGACCTTTGAATATGGTCTAGATAATTGGATTGACTCCCTGCCTCCTGAAAGACCAGTGCTTGTTTGACGCCCTTTGAAGTAAGTTGTTATTTGGATTCCTTCCATAGTAGGCAAGCCCTTGCTTCCTGTCCAAGAAAGCCCAAGGTCAGATGTGTCCAGATGTTGACTTGAAGGATATCAGCTCCTCTAAGCCCTCGTCTTGGCTGCGGTGTTTCCTCCCTCAATGCAAGCAAGGAAGTGCAGTTGGCCCTGTACCCATCCTTCTGCATCCATGGTCCCCACCAGGTGCAAATCAAAACTATCAGGAAAGAAATTGTGTCTCTATGGACAGATGATTCTCTCCTCATTGTTTCCAAGATCATACAGTATGACAGAGAATTACACTGCCCTTTCATTTTATTAGGTGTCAGAAGACATGGAGATATAATGGGAAGGATCCAGGAAGAAGATATGCATTGTTGAGATGCAAATACTATGCCATTTTTGTAATAGACTTGAGGGTGTGTGGACTGTGGTGATGTTGGTGGTCTTTGAACAAATCTCCCATGGATTTCCTGTGATGTTTCTGATTTCTGGACTTGAGAGTCTTCAGGACTTGAGTGTGAGTCAGCCCCTTGGGGATGTGGTAGGTGGGCAGTTGGAGCTGGCATGCAGAAGCTCAGTAATGGCTTGTAAGACCACATCTAACAGGGCAAGCATGAGCAGAGAAGGCAGCCCTCTCCCTACATCAGAAGCTTAACTCTTGTCACCAAAATCATGACTCGTGAAATCTGGCAGAAATTGAATCATTCCAAGAAGTTTGGATGTTATGGGGAGTGTGGGATGTCATTCTATTTTGTCTCTTTGATACGATGTGTTAGCAGGTGGGAACTTTAATATGTGATTTGACCATGGAGTCTCCTTCTCTGGGAAGGGGTTTCTCAAAGCAGCCCTTGTCCCAGTTGTACCTTCTTCCCAGGAGGAGACAACAATAACGTTCCCAAAAGTTGGCCCCTGATCTTGGACTTGCAGCCTCCCGAATTGGAGAAATAAAATCTCTGCTATAATTTTCCAGTCTCTTGTCTCCTGCCATCACAACACAAACAATGCTAGGATGAGTCCATCAGCAATCTCCTTCATGTTTCCATTGTGGTCATACACACCAAACGCCCCTTTTGTCATTGAACCATTGTTGAAGTGCACAGTTCAGTGGCAGCAAACATGTTCATGTTGTTGTCTTGGCATCGCCACCCTCCATCTCTGGAACTCACATGGACATACTCTTGCCATCAATACTGAATTCTAGTGCCCTCCTCAGTCAGGCTCAAGAAAAGAACATTGTACTTCATGTTTTTATCTACCTGATTCTTTGGTATCTGGGATAAGTGAAATCCTACCAAATTTGTCTTTCTCAGGACACCATCATTTTCAATGGATGCAGTTCACCCCCACTCCTGGGCATACCAGGTCCACTGCTGTAAGAGCCCTAATAAGGAGATAGCTAAGATGGCGGCTAGCTGAGAGCCATAAGAGGTGTTTCAGTATTTTCACCTGATATTCATGCATTTATCTAAGAATCTTTCTATGCCCGTGAACACTATGTGACGCACCTGTAAGTTTGAGCTGTTGACACATGTATACTTGTTAAGGCAAAAAGTATTTAACCGGGTGAGGTTAGCTAGAGGTTGTTGTTGGAGTTGGAGAGGTTGTTGGAGCTGGAGAGAGAAGTTAGAAGAAGCAAGAATAAAGAGCCTATTCATTTTCCAGTCTGCTTCCGAATTCTTTCCCGTGGTATCGTTGCTGCAGGCGGCGATAGCTGCAGGCGGCAACACACTGCCAACTCTGCAGGTGTCTCAATTGGACGCTCAGTGACAGTCAGTGGTGACTGTGTGCACATGAGCTGTCTGCCCCTGTCAGTGGGCAGCCCTGATCCTAGGATCTAGTGTCTTGGGTCCCACCCGGCCTGTGGGTTCTGTCCTCTTCTAGGTCTTTGCATGCCAGTGTGCATGAAGGTCCTGTGCCTGGTGGTTTCTGTAGCTGATAGGAGGATGTGTCCTGAGCAAGGGGCCAGGGCCCTTCGAGTGGCACAGAAGACTCTGGATTTGTCTGGCCAGGCATGGTGTTGTGGGTCCTGATGGACTAGAAGTAGAAGCAATGCCTGGATTCTCCTGGGATCTGAGTGGGCCCAGCCTGTGTGCTGAGAATTGGAGTGGCCTCCTAATCGACAGGGCCCAAGGATGCCAGAGGGAAGGGCAAGAGCAGAGCCAAGGGAACCTCCTTGTCTTTCTAAGAGCACTTTTGGGGTGGGAGGCCAGGAAACATGGATGTGATGACTCATGCAGATGCTTGTGCTTCAGATTCAGGTAGAGTTGCTCAGGAGCAGCCTGGGATGGCATGTGGGTTCCCCACCTCCACACACCTGGTACACTCAGGGCTCTGAGAAGCACAGCTGCCTGACCACACTGAGGGAGTCCACTGTCTCTGCAAAGAGTGAATTGGGTTTTCTTGGGGTCCCTCAGCAATTCCACATAAAACCAGCTCTGAACCTCGAGTTTTGGGCACTTATTTGAGGCTTGGTCAGCTCCCACCTGTCTCTAGCTGACAGAGCCCTCCTGGCTTCCTCTCTACTTATTCCATTGAAGATGAAATCTGGAGGGTGGGACTTGCCATCCTCCAGAAGTTCCCAGACACATTGCACAGTGTCATTTGCTGCTGGCAGGCAAATGGTTGGGGTGGGCCACAAGCACCCTGGCATCCATATGTGAAGCATAGCAGTACAGTGAAGAAACAGGAAGGAGAGGGGTGGGAGTGACATGGGCAGGGCCTAGTACAGAGTGGAAAGGAGAGTTCTCAGCCGGGGTGATTGTTTTGTGATGTGCAGAAATGCTCTGCTGCTGCTGGGGTCCCCATGGTTCTCAGGGTCTTGACAGGCTGAAGATGCCCCCAGAGTGTTCTTGAATGCACATAGTGGGAGGTACATTGCCCAGTCTTTTCCTGTGGAAGAAGCATGAGACCCCCTTAGTGTGAAGGTGCCATCCAGGAGAAAGCCTCACTTCTCTGAAAGAGTGCATGGGAAAAAAAGTATATGTAACTGCGACGAAAAGGGCCATAGATGCTCCCAGAAGTTTGTGGGGGAGGGAGAGAGAGAGAGAGAGAGAGAGAGAGAGAGAGAGAGAGAAAGTGCGCTGGAGTGCTGGAGTCATGGATCCAGACAGAAGTCACAGACTTCACAAACCTCAATCTTGGAGATGATACCCATCCCCTTTGCCCACTCGTATTCCATGTATCCAGAGACAGAGTGTGAGCTGTGTACTGGCTATGGGCAGCAGGATGCTGTGGTACCTTGGAGTCTCTGTGAAGCCCCCAAGGCTAGACTGAGAAGAAGCACTTGTGTGAATTTGAAATCTTAGGAGAAAGCTTGGGAAGTTCTGTTGCAGAGAGGGACCGCCTCTGAATCTCAGTCACCTCCAACTTGCCATGGTGCAGAGTGGGAAGTACAGCCAAGATGGGCCTGACAGTGCCCAAGTCACTGTATGGGACACAGGCCTGATTAAGTTGGGTTGCGTTCTTTGTCTCTCCCCCTTCTTGTGATTGTGCCATCTCTAAGTTTGTGCATTAGCCACCTGTGAGTCCCAACTTTGGTCAGAGATAATACAGGCTTTTTTGGGGCATATATATGCAACAAATCCTAGAAAGTAGATGCTACACTGGTTTTGAGAAAAAGCTGGGGACACTAGGGGGCCCGTGAGAGGCACAACAATGGGACCAGGGTCACAACGTTGGTGAGAGGGATGGACTGGTTATGAATCTAGTTGTGAATCCTCAAAGCTGGAACTCTAGTTGCAGCCACGCTGGGCAGAGTGTGGTGGGGGTATTTGGGTAGTTGTGGGTGAACACGTGTTCAGCGGTGCAGTGGATGTGGGTGGGTGCAGGGAGAAATCAGCAGCCCATAGGCCTTTTGGAAGTGGTCTTATGTGAATAGGAGGCTCAGGTATGGGCACCACAGGAAATGACATCATCGCCTTGACAATGGATCAAATGGAACATGGAACCCTGGTATCCAGGCACCCACTTCACTGAGCAAGCCCTCCCAGCTCACTTGGTCAGAGACTCTGGAGTGAGAAGGATGTTCTCCTGTTGTTTGAAACCACGCCGAGCCTCAGGTGCCCAGGAAACTCAGGGGAGCCACCTTGCCCTTGTTGGGGAACACTGGGTGAGGCTTCGTCCTAGACGCCAGAGTTTCTGGAGATTGTCCCAGAGAAGCTCAAGAGTAACACTGAGTAGCACAGGGCAGGTGAGCTCAGCAGGCCCTCTTGTCTGATCCCTCCTGAATGGCCCAGGACTCCTCATACTCTGACAGGGTGTGTGTGTGTGTGTGTGTGTGTGTGTGTGTGTGTGTGTGTGTGCTGATGGGAGCTGTCTCATTATGCTTTTACTTCACTGTATGGGAATAAGTCATTTTTCTGTTTGTTACCATTACCATTTCTGAACCCAGCATTCTTGGTCCCAACCCAGGGTGGAAATGAGCTGGATCAGAACACGGATGAGCCCTGCAGGGTAGAGACCCTTGAAGCTTACAGGCAGGATCACCTCATGAATCAGCTTATGCCTGTCTTTTATGGCAGGAACTCAGACTTGGGCAGCACCTTCGGGTCCACCTACTCATGTTTGATCACCACCCAGCAGGTGCTGGTCCTGCTGTTCCCAAGGTAAGCACCATACTGCCAAGTCCAAGTGTACAGCCCCCTCAGGCCTGGCTCTTGAGGCTGCCATGTACCTGTCAGAGACCCAAAGGCTTTGTGATACCTCGGGAGATAGAGGAGCACACACATAGTGGATTGTCAGCACCAAGTGGGATGAGCCCTGGAAGTGCCTGCCACAGCCTTGCAAGGGATGTGAACTCCCTTCTCAGGCAGACTAAAGCATCCTGACTCCACCTGGTCCACAGAACTGTGTGGAGCAGCCCACACATACTGGACACCACTACTTAATAGTGTGTGCTGAGCTCCTTCCCAGGTGGACTCAGTGAGGCCTGGGCTTTTTTTCCGGTGTGATGTTCACTTCCTGTATGCAGAAGCTGTGTGCCAGGGGTGTCTCATACCTCAGGCCTCGGGTGACGCACTTCTGTGTTAATAAAGGATGTGTCAGGTTCCATGGTGGGACAGAGCTTCCCATCTGAGATCTAGCTGGGCAGGGGCTGGGGGGCTGGCAGCTTCCATGCCCAGAGAGATATGTGGGAAGCAGCAGGTTGGGCTCATTCACTGATGAACATAGAGAAAGCACCCACTGGGTGAAGATGTGTTTCCAGGCACATTGCATAATTTGTGGACAGTGTGGTAAAGAGGACTGTCCTCGTGTCCCTCTGCATGGGGGTCAGCCTGAAACCTCAGGCGTCATGAGTCCATCTTCTACATGTGACAGCATCCCTGCCTCCATGAGGCATGACTGCATGTTGTCCTGTTCAGTGACCATGGTAGACCACTGGACCAACTTCAACAGGGAATGGCGTGGGTAGAAGAGGGTGGGCTCCTATTTCCAGAGTAGGGAGCTGCAAGGTGATTTGACTTGGGAAGGCTGAGAAAATCCTGGTTGCTGGGGGCCAGCCCCAGTCAGGGGGTACAACACGAGTGCTCTCAGCAAAGTACAAAGCAGAGAAGCAGCGATGGGGAAAATAACACACCGACACGCGAGTCAGGCTGTGGAATCTTCTCTCTTTACTTTCCCTTTGTTGTAAGTTTTAAGCACAATTTTTGGCAGTACAGATTGTTTACACTTTCTTTGGTGATTACATTACAGACATGACTTAATTTTTAGACATATTAAATTTTTTATTGTATATATATTTCAAGGTTTTGAGGTCATTTGCACCTTTTCAAGGCCCTGTACGTGACTGCCTAGGCATATTATAATTTCATCATTATTAATCTAATTAGTTTGGGTGAGAATTTATCTCTCACAGATTCCCTGAAACTCTTTTCTCTGCACACTATTCAGGCTGTCTGATAAAAGTCAACTTTCTCTGTCTGGGATTCTAAAGCACTATTGTTTTTCTTTTATAGCAGTTGTTTATAAAACCTAGAAGCAGGGAAAAGAGGGAGGCAAGGCTGAATGTTAGCTCATGAAAGACTTTTTGCTCTAAGGGATTTATATCTACTTTAAAAGTAAGAGAAATTTATTTTTAATCACAAAAAGACTCTTAAAGCTTATTAACTAGAAATTAAGTACTTATTATAGAAAAAGATTTGTGTTACTCCTTCCACATTAGGTTTCTTATTTTTCAAGAAAAGATAAATGTACAGAGTTAGTCTGGATCTAAATAATTGAAATAGCGATATCTGGTGGCCATATATGTGAATAAAGAACTGAACAGCAAGTAGAAGTCAAAGTTAACTCTTTCAACACCATGATATCTTTCATGAAAAAGGAGAGGGCTTTATAGAAAATGCCACAACAATTCCTCCTTTTTTTTTTTTTTTTTTTTTTTTTTTTTTTTTTTTTTTTGTAGGGAAGCATAGAGAATATGAGCAGATCACATTGGAGTAACAGCCATTAGCCAATCTTTGTGGTGGTTTAATTTTTCATCATAAGTCAGGGCAGCACCCCTGGGCCAGGCTAAGTCTATATATCAGGAAGTCATGTTTTTGGCTGACGTGTTTTTCAAAGTCCCCAACATTTTTCTTTTTTTCACTGATGGGAGCCCATCATATTCGAGAACATGTCTGTCTTAGGTTTCTTCTCTCTGGAGGTGTTATCCATCATTGGCTAACATCTTAGCACTTCTGATGGGCTTACCCAAGGCCGGCCAGGCCATGGTGGCTGGGGGGAAGGCATGGGACAGAACAGTCGCCTTTGGGAAGGCTTTTCACGGATGATTTAGACTTTTACATCTTGTCGAGGACCGTGGCCTAGCTCATAGGGCTCTCAATCATCATTGTTGAGGGCAGCATAATGTTGGCGGACCATCATAGGCTGTACTGATCTTGCCCTATTTTTAAGGAAGATGTCACTAAGATGTTATAGAAAAGTTTGAAGAAGATTGGAAGAATAAAGCATAAAAGTATTACAAACAGGACAGCGAAACTAAGATTTATAATATATGACCACCAAGAGCTATTAAAAATGGCTAATTTTATATTATTAAACAGATTTGTAGCAAAGTTTATAGTGGAATCTGTAGCCAGATAAGCATGGCTGATATCATTTATTTGCTTTTGTAAAGAGTTAATATCTGGAGCAATATCTGAATTATTTTATATTTTTATCAAATGGGATTTGACTTTGATCTAATTATGTTTAGAGTCATTATATCTTAATGGAGTAACACAAATCTACTTATAATTAATATGACATCTGGCTGTCATATGAGTTTTTATATTTTGGATTTGGCTGTCAATATAGAATTGGTTTTTTTTTAAGTATTTATCTTGGCTTTTAATTTTTTATCTATTTTTTTTTTTTTTTTTTTTGTATAGCCATAGCTGTAGAAATATTATGGGATAAAGTATTTATATGATTAGCTGTATGAATTTTCTTAACTAGGGCAGTAGAAGAAACAGCAATAGAGCTTAATATCTTTATAAAAGCAGATATACTTAATATAAGGGCTATAACAAATCTTTTTGGTCTAATTAATGTATTTAACTCTTTTTTTAAAAAAAATATTTATTTACTTTAGTTGTACACAATGCAATGCATTTATGTTTACGTGGTGCTGAGGATCGAACCCGGGCCGTGCACGTGTGAGGCGAGCGCTCTGCCACTGAGCCACAATCCCAGCCCTGTATTTAACTCTTTTAATAATTTGGATTTCTTGATCATCATATCATTTTTTACTTAATTTGACAGGAAGTAATATATAAGAGGGTTGATGAACTATCACAAAAGTTGTATAATTTTTAGGCATAGTATTTTTTAAACAATTAGTTAACATATAGTTATGACAATCAATAGAGTATACATCATTAATCATTGTTATCTTTATAACTATATCGTTTCTCACTAGTATAGCATGGGGGTCATTTACACAGGCTCTAACCTCATATTGAATAGGTTTAATTATTGGTTTAACTAAGGTGATTGTGTTAATAGCTCTAATTAATTTATATAAGCTGGAAAATTGTATTTCTTTGCCATTAGATAATTTATTTTTATAGATGGGAGTAACTTATCTAGGTGAAAATCATCTGTGTATTGGACCACCAGTAAGCACACCTTTTATCTTATAAAGCTTGTCAGAATTAGATATAATATAATTACTTTAATCAGTAATGGGGGAGAAGTTTGACTAATTGAAAATCTTAGTTTGTGAGGACATGGGGTTTAGAACACAAGCTTTTATGGGGTATCTAAGCCCACATTTAATCTAATAAGGGAATGTTGATTTATATTTTTTCATTTTTTTAAAAGTCTTTTTTTGATTGTAAAATTGTTGAACAAGATTTTATATTACCAGGTAGACTTTTATTATCAAAATTTTTTTTAAAAAATTTTAAAAAGGTTATGTTTAATCTTTAAAGATTTTTGTTTTTATCTCTCATTTGAGAGGGAGAATTACTGTAAAGTGATCTGAAGCTAGTTGTAAGCAACTAGGGGGAGTAATTTTAATATCTCTGGTAAAGCATATAGGTGTGTCTTTAATAAGACTTGAAAATTTAACATTGTATGAAGTTTTATGTAAAACCATAACATCAGAGATTTTCCCAAGCAACTCAGGAGTGTTAGTAGATATTTTAACATTTGATTGTCTCTAATTAGTTATTTTAAGGAGAGGTGGGTCTGGGAAATAAGTTTAGTAGGACTGGTCAGCAGAAGTTATAGCCACCTTACAAGTAAGTAGAACAACAATTGTAAGAAACAATTTTTCGGGGGTGACAGATGACCCTTGATTAACAATTGACTTTTGTGTCTGATTTGGTAGATTTTTTATTTTACTCCAAGAGGGCAGCACTAGTCCTGGCATAGATCGAGCCTGTTGCGGGGAGTAAGCAAGAGACAGATGAGAGAAACTAGAACTCAGCTGTTTATCTGGTCCCTGCATCCTGGGTTTCTTTTGCGGGTATGGCTGGTGTTGAAACCTCTGTCTGTGTCAGGGCTGATTTATGGCGTCTCAGAAGATGATCAGGGATCTATAGAGGTGTTGAAGTTTTTGTAGAAAAATATAAGTATAGCCTCTACCGACCGATGTCAAAAGGACATCAGGTTTTGTTTTTTTATTGACATGTTAAAAAGCCTTTTTATTTTACTAGAGGCTTGTTAGTTATTTATAGTACTCTTAATTGGAACAGTTGAAACTTTTGAGCCTTTGTATATAGAGAAATTTTTTATAACCTTTATATAGAGAATTACATATATATCTGTTAACTATTTTATAAGAATATGAAGTTTAAGTATATAGAATTATATCTGTTGGAACTTTTAATAATTAGTATTTTAACCTTATAAATTAATTAGATGTTTAACAAAGTTACTTATAGATGAGTAATTTGTTTTATTTTTACTAAAATATCAGACAAGTGTAGCGAATATTATTATCTGATTTTTTGTTGTTGAAGAGAAGTCTTAGAACTAAGGGATATTAGACTTAACATTATATTAGTTTTTTGACCACCTAGAAAGAATTGTGAGTTAAGCTTTATTTTAAAGACACTTTTATATTTATTTGTTTATCTAATATAAATTGAACTTTTTAAATCATGTGAATTAAAGGTATTTGGATTTATTTATAGAGATTTTTGATGAGCATTTATTATCTATTTATCAATCTTATATTACATTTATGACACATGGACATAGACATACAACATATATCACAAGTGTGCACACATAACACAATAGCAAAAGCCTTGTAGCTTTTTGTAGATGAATATCTATTGCAATGGTACAGATGTACAAAACTTTATAAGTGAATAAAAATAAAATTGATCTAAAGAATATTAACTTAGGTGTATAAGATTAAAATTATGAGCTAAAAAATATATATATGTATGTATATATATTGAATTTAAGAAAAAAGAGTTTTTAGAAAAATGATCGGCCGGTAACAAAAACTCAGGTAAAAAGACACTTTTACCTTATTTATTTATTTATTTTTTTATTTATTTTAGGATTTAAGCTTGATGTTTTTTTATTTGTATTTTAATGTAAGTCTTGGTTGAGGTCTGGAAGGGTGGGAAAACTGTTTTTTTGTTAGTTTTATAATATTAAATGGTCAGCAAAAGCATCTTTTGTACTTAAAGAACCAGAGAGATTAGAGTGTCTCTGGACATATCTTATAAAAGAAAAATAATTTATTTTTTGATGAATTAAAGACTGTGATTTTAAAAGACTATATATTATAAAATGACTGAGATGATAAAGTAGAAGTTTCAATAGCAGGAAATAAGTTAACAATATATTGAGAATCAGTATATAAATTAAATGTTTGAGGTATCTTTTTTAAAAAAAAATTTATTTATTTACTTTTAGTTGTACACAATGCAATGCATTTTATGTTTACGTGGTGCTGAGGATCGAACCCAGGTCGCACACGTGCGAGGCGAGCGCTCTGCCACTGAGCCACAACCCCAGCCCCTTGAGGTATCTTTTTAAAGGCAGTAATGATTGTTATAAGTTTACTTTTTTGAGCCAAAGTCTCAAAGGTTTGTTGTACTATAGGCATATTATTGTCAATAACAGTAACTGTAATTTCATTAGATGATCTATCAGTAAATATTAATGATGTATCTAATATTGGCTTTTGAGAATATTTTTTTAGGAAATATAAATTTAGTTTTAGAAATAAACTGTAACAATGGATGATTAGGTAGATGAAACAAAATTTTTTAATAAAATTTTTGTAATGTTATTGGCCAATCATCATTAGTATTTAGTAAAAAGTCTAGATGATCTTTTTTATATGGTATAATTATAGAAGAAGGGTCTTGTCTAAATAACTCTCTACTTTTAAGGGCTTTTTTTTTTTTTTTTGTATATTAAAGAAGAGACCTGAGTAGGATAAGAAATATTAATTTTTTTTAGGAGTGGATGGTAAATGAATCTATTTTAAAGGATTATTTTGTCATAAGTACCCTGTGGGAGTAAATGGAGTTTGTAATATAACTAAAAGCCAAGGTTTAGAATAGTTAACTCATTGTAAATAATGCCTCATAATAGCCTTTTTTACTTTTTGTATAACTTCTTTTTCTTGAGGGGTTAAAACACGAGAAGAGGTAGGAAGAGAATTTTTATGTAAAATTTTAAATAAAGGTTTTAAATTTGTAGTAGTTAGCTTTAAATAAGGTCTAATTTAATTAATATCTCTAAGAAGTCTTTGAAAATCATTTAAGGTTTGTAAATTATCTGTTTTTAATTGAATAGTTTGAGAAGTAACATTTTCAGAGTTTATTAATCTCGCTAAATAAGAATAGGGGGGTTGGTTTGAATCTTTTTAGGAGCAATAGTAAGCCCCCACTTTTTTTAACTGTTTTATCATATAATATAATATTTTTTGTAAAGTCAAGGAGTCAGAATGTGCTAATAAGATATCATCTATATAATGTATCATATAGCAATTAGGAAATTTTTGTCTGGTAGAAAGTAAAGCATTATCAACATATTTTTAACATAAAGTGGGACTATTTTTTATTTCTTGAGGTAAAACTTTCTATTGGAACCTCTGATAAGGTCTTTGCAAATTGAGTGAAGGGAGGCTAAATGTAAACTTTTTACAATCTTGTTTACATAATAGAATAGTAAAAAAGCAATCTTGTAAGTCAATAACTATAATATTCTAATCTTTAGGGACTGTAACAGGAGAAGGAAGACCGGGTTGTAAACTTTTTATAGTTTTCATAGTTTTGTTAATAGCTCTTAAGTCTTGTAAAAGTCTCTATTTTTTTTATTTTTTTTAATCGCAAAGATTGGAGAATTTTAGGGGCTATTAGAAGGATTAATATGTCTTAATTGTAATTGAATTTGTATCAGACGAGGGGCAACATCCAGTTTTTCTTTAGTCAGGGGCCACTGATCTACTTATATAGGGTTATTAGATTTTTATGTGATAAGATTTGCCTCTAATGAGACAGTAGCCCCTGAGAAAAAAGCTGTTTTGGAGAAATGACATGATTAGTTAAAACTAAGTTTATTTGTTGTAAAATATCTCTTTCCCGTAATGTAAAAGGGAGAGAAGGAATAACATATGGCTGAAAAGTGCCTTCAGTGTTTTTAAATTTTCAATGTAAAACCTGAGAACTTTTAGCAACATTAGATGTAAGCCCCAATTTAACAAGGGTTGAGGGGGATTTAGTAGTCATCTAGGAAGATGGCCAGTCTTTTCTAGCAATACAAGAGACATCAGCCCCAGTATCAATGATCTCCTTAATTTTTAAACCTTTCATTAAAATAGTTTTTATAGGCCTGGATTGTTTAATTTTTTGAATTCATGCCACAACATCACTGGAGCCAAATCTTTTTTTTTTTTTTTTTTTTTTTTTTTTTTTTAGAGAAGTAAAAATTTATTTGGGACTCACATTTTTAGAAGTCTCAGCCCATGGTCAGCCAACTCTCTTGATTTGGGCCTGAGATGAGGCAGCCCATTATGGTGTAAGGGCTGGCAGAGTAAAGCTTCTAGTTCACGTAAGTCAGAAATGTGAGGGGAAGTGCCTCTTCCATCTTGGGGAAGATAGTACTATCATATGTTCTGGACCTTGGACTCTGCAAATTCTTTCCTTTTTGTCCCTATATTATTTTTTTTTCTTTTTTTTTAATTTTATTTTTATAATTTTAATATGTACAACTCATAGTGCATATATTTAGTATCTTTTTACATACAACTGTTTGTATACAAAGTATATTCGTACAATTCAGGTCTTCAATCATGCATTAAGGAAAATGATATCCGTCTCATTCAACCACCTTTTCTTTCTCCCCCTCCCTCCCCTCTTGCTCCCTCCCTTACCCTCCCTTCCCTTGACCATTCTAGTGTTCCTCTAATCCTCCTATGTACCCCCATCCAACAATACTTTGAAATAGCCTCCTTATATCAGAGAGAACATTTGGTACTTGGATTTTTGAGACTGACTAACTTCACTTAGCATTATGTCTTCCAACTTCATCCATTTACCTGCAAATGCCATTAATTTGTTTTCTTTTATTGCTGAGTAAAATTCCATTGTGCGTATATACCACATTTTCTTAATCCACTCATTTACTGAGGGACATCTAGGTTGGTTCCACAACCTAGCTATTGTGAATTGTGCAGCTACAAACATTGAGATAGCTGTGTCACTGTAATATGCTGTTTTTAGGTCCTTTGGGAATAGACCCAGGAGTGGAATGGCTGGGTCATATGATGGTTCCATTCCCAGTCTTCCAAGAAATCTCCATACTGCTTTCCATAATGGTTGCACCATTTTGCAGTCCCACCAGCAATGTATGAGTGTGCCTTTGTCCCCACATCCTCTCCAACATTTATTGTTGCTTGTGTTCTTGATGGCTGCCATTCTGACTGGAGTGAAGTGAAATCTTAGAGTAGTTTTGATTTGCATTTCTCTAATTGCCAGCGATGTTGAACATTTTTTCATGTATTTGTTGATTAATCGTGTATCTTCTTCTGAGAGGTGTCTTCTCAATTCCTTAGCCCATTTATTGATTGGGTTATTTGTTTTTTTAGTGTTAAGTTTTTTGAGTTCTTTATATATTCTAGAGATTAGTGCTCTATCTGATGTGCATGTATTAAATATTTGTTCCCAATTAGTTGGTGGAGCCAAATCTTTGATCACCTTTTACTTTTTCATAAGAATTGGATTTGAATTTATGAGATAGAAATAAACAAAATTTGAGTAATACGTTGTTGTCTAATTTGTACCATACGTTCAGGAGGCTGTATCATTATTTTTTTTGTAAAATCAGAATCAATTATTTTTGGTAACACAAATTATTTTTTGTACAGTTGAAGAACTTTTCTTTATAATTAAACCAAAAAATTTTTTGGTAAAGGACCATAAAAATTTTGTTGGAATTAGAGTAACTTTGTCAGGCATGGCCAGAAGAGGGGAGTCCTTGTCCTAGCCATCTAGTGACCTGGAAATAATTGCATGTTTGTTCGCTTCTGGGCACTAGGTTTTTGTGTGTATTTCAATGAAACTCTGTAGAAATGATTCTCTCATGATACCCTCATGGCTCCCCAACTTTGGTCATCCCACCGTTACGGGTGTTCTGTTTAGAGTCTTTTGGATATTTACCCTGAGTAGGCGAATTTGCCTGAATACGCCTGTTAATTCAAATCCACAATGGTTTATGCTAGGACATTGAAACCTCATGAAAGCAGTTACTTTCATGGGAGAACACACTTCTCCAACCCTGGTTCACGTAACTCGAAGCAGAATTGCACATGAGCGCAATAGATTCAAACTCACAGAAAAAGCGTTCTAGTGACCTGGAAATAATTGCATGTTTGTTCGCTTCAGGGCACTAGGTTTTTTGTGTGTATTTCAATGAAACTCTGGTGAAATGATTCTATCAGCATCCCCTCATTACTCTTTAAGTTTGGTCATCCCACCATCACGTATATTTTGTTTATAGCTTCTTAGATGTTTACGGTGATTAGGCGAATTTGGCTGAAAACACCTGTTAGTCCAGTTCCTCAATAGTTTATGCTAAATCTTTGAAAACGTAGGAAAGACTTTCTTTCACAAGAGCACATATGGCTTCTGCCCTGGTTCTACTATCTCCACGCAGAATCGCTAGGAAGCTCAATAGAGATTCAAACTCACTGAAAAAGCGTTCTAGCGACCTGGAGATAAGTGCATGTTTCGTAGCTTTTGGGCACAAGGTGTCTCTGTGTATTTCAATGAAACTATGGTTAAATGATTCTCTCATGATCCCCTCATGGCTCCCCAAGTTTGGTCATCCCCACATTACGGGTGTTCTGTTTAGAGCCTTTTGGATATTTACCCTGATTCGGTTAATTTGCCTGAAAACGCCTGTTAATCCAAATCCACAATGGTTTATGCTAGGACTTTGAAACCGCATGAAAGCAGTTACTATCATGGGACAACACACTTCTCCAACCCTGGTTCAAGTAACTCGAAGCAGAATTGCTCATGAGCGCCATAGATTCAAACTCACAGAAAAAGCGTTTTAGTGACCTGGAAATAATTGCATGTTTGTTCGCTTTGGGGCACTAGGTTTTTGTGTGTATTTCAATGAAAATCTGTAAAATGATTCTATCAGCATCCCCTATTACTCTTCAAGTTTGGTCATCCCACCATCACGTGCATTTTGTTTAGAGCTTCTTGGATGTTTACGGTGATTAGGCGAATTTGGCTGCAAACACCTGTTAGTCCAGTTCCTCAATGGTTTATGCTAAGACTTGGAAATTGTAAAAAAACTACTTTCTTTCCCAAGAGCACATTTGGCTTCTGCCCTGGATCTAGTATCTCCAAGCAGAATCGCTTGGAAGCTCAATAGATTCAAACTCACAGAAAAACCGTTCAAGCGACCTGGAGATAAGTGCATGTTTCGTAGCTTTTGGGCACGAGGTTTCTCTGTGTATTTCAATGAAACTCGGGTTAAATGATTGTCTCATGATCCCCTCATGGCTCCCCAAGTTTGGTCATCCCCACATTACGGGTGTTCTGTTTAGAGCCTTTTGGATATTTACCCTGATTAGGCGAATTTGCCTGAATACGCCTGTTAATCCAAATCAACAATGGTTTATGCTAGGACTTTGAAACCTTAGAAAAGCAGTTATTTTCATGGGAGAACACACTTCTTCAGCCCTGCTTCAAATAACTCGAAGCAGAATTGCACATGAGCGCCATATTCAAACTCACAGAAATAGCATTCTAATGACCTGGAAATAATTGCATGTTTGTTCGCTTCTGGGCACCAGGTTTTTGTGTGTATTTCAATGAAACTCTGGTTAATGATTCTCTCATGAGCCCCTCATGGCTCCCCAACTTTGATATTCCCACCATCACGGGTGTTCTTTTCAGAGCCCTTTGAATATTTACCCTGATTCGGCTAATTTGCCTGAAAACGCCTGTTAATCCAAATCCACAATGGTTGTAGAGAATCAGAAGAAAAACAAGATTCCTTGCAAACGAGGCCCTGTTGTCCTCGGTGGGCGTGTCTGCAAACAGAACGTTTTGCTGAGAGGTGTAGAACAGATAGAGAAGAAACAAGTAGTTTATCAAAAGTAATGGGTGAAGGTGTTCTCTCGCAAACGAGGCACCTATCACCCCCTTTGTGAACACACTGCAAACGGTATGTTATGCCAAGAGGCTAATCAGAAAGTTTGGCAACAACAGTTCTTGCAAAGGAGGCTTTTTTGCCCTTGGTGGGCGTGTCTGCAAATGGAACGTCTTGCCAAGAGATATAGAATAGATAGTAAAGAAACATTGCTTGTAAACGAGGGTGTTTTCTTTCTTGTTTCTTCTATATTGAAAAGAAGAGGAGCTCAAAGTGTTCTAGCCCTAACTAGTTTAAGATATTCTTTAGGGAAAGTTTATCTGGCTAATTGCTGATTCGCAAATTTATGCTCATCATTGCTACTGGCTACTTGCCTTCATTGTCTATTAATGTTTACTGATGGCTAATTGCCCTCTTTGTCTGGAAGATATATAAAAAGGCTGAGAGAAATATAATGAAAAACACACACTGCATGCTGATCCTGTGTTGGAGTCTGTCCTACAACAATGGTTTATGCTAGGACTTTGAACCCTCATGAAATTAGTTACTTTCATGGGAGAACACACTTCTTCTCCAACCCTGGTTCAAGTAACTCGAAGCAGAATGGCACATGAGCGCCATAGATTCAAACTCACAGAAAAAGCATTCTAGTGACTTGGAAATAATTGCATGTTTGTTCGCTTCGGGGCACTAGGTTTTTGTGTGTATTTCAATGAAAATCTGGTAAAATAATTCTATCAGCATCCCCTCATTACTCTTCAAGTTTGTTCATCCCACCATCACGTATGTTTTGTTTAGAGCTTCTTGGATGTTTACGGTGATTAGGCGAATTTGGCTGAAAACACCTGTTAGTCCAGTTCCTCAATGGTTTATGCTATGACTTGGAAAACGTAGGAAAGTACTTTCTTTCACAAAAGCACATTTGGCTTTTGCCCTGGATCAAGTATCTCAAAGCAGTATGTCTTGGTAGCTCAATAGATTTAAAGACAAAGAATAAGCATTCTAGTGACCTGGAAATGAGTGCATATTTTGTAGCTCCTGGGCACGAGGTTTCTCTGTGTATTTCAATGAAACTCTGGTTATATGGATTCTCTCATAAGCCCCTCATGGCTCCTCAAGTTTGTTCATGCCACCATCATGGGTGTTCTGTTTAGAGCCCTTTGGATGTTTACTTTGATTTCGGAATTTGCCAGAAAACGCCTGTTAAATCAAATCAACATTGGTTTATGCTAGGACTTTGAAACCTTAGGAAAGCAGTTATTTTCATGGGAGAACACACTTCTTCAGCCCTGCTTCAAATAACTCGAAGCAGAATTGCTCATGAGCGCCATAGATTCAAACTCACAGAAAAAGCGTTTTAGTGACCTGGAAATAATTGCATGTTTGTTCGCTTCGGGTCACTAGGTTTTTGTGTGTATTTCAATGAAAATCTGTAAAATGATTCTATCAGCATCCCCTCATTACTCTTCAAGTTTGGTCATCCCACCATCTTGTGCGTTTTGTTTAGAGCTTCTTGGATGTTTACGGTGATTAGGCGAATTTGGCTGCAAACACCTGTTAGTCCAGTTCCTCAATGGTTTATGATAGGACTTGGAAATCGTAGGAAACTACTTTCTTTCCCAAGAGCACATTTGGCTTCTGCCCCTGGATCTAGTATCTCCAAGCAGAATCGCTTGGAAGCTCAATAGATTCAAACTCACAGAAAAACCGTTCAAGCGACCTGGAGATAAGTGCATGTTCGTAGCTTTTGGGCACGAGGTTTCTCTGTGTATTTCAATGAAACTCGGGTTAAATGATTCTCTCATGATCCCCTCATGGTTCCCCAAGTTTGGTTATCCCACCATTACGGGTGTTTCTGTTTAGAGCCTTTTGGATATTTACCCTGATTAGGCGAATTTGCCTGAATACGCCTGTTAATCCAAATCAACAATGGTTTATGCTAGGACTTTGAAACCTCAGAAAAGCAGTTACTTTCATTGGGAAAACACACTTCTTCAGCCCTGCTTCAAATAACTCGAAGCAGAATTGCACATGAGCGCCATAGATTCAAACTCACAGAAAAAAGCATTCTAATGACCTGGAAATAATTGCATGTTTGTTCGCTTCTGGGCACCAGGTTTTTGTGTGTATTTCAATGAAACTCTGGTTAATGATTCTCTCATGAGCCCCTCATGGCTCCCCAACTTTGATCATTCCCACCATCACGGGTGTTTTTTCAGAGCTTCTTGAATGTTTTACCCTGATTCGGCTAATTGGCTGAAAACGCCTGTTAGTCCAAATCTCAATGGTCTATGCTAGGACTTGGGAAACTTAGGAAAGTACTTTCTTTCAAAAGAGCACATTTGCCTTCTGGCCCTGGATCAAGTATCTCAAAGCAAGAGTATCTTGGTAGCTCAATAGATTCAAACTCAAAGAAAAACCGTTCAAGTGACCTGGAAATGAGTGCATATTTTGTAGCTCCTGGGGCACGAGGTTTCACTGCGTATTTCAATGAAACTCGGGTTAAATGATTCTCTCATGAGCCCATCATGGCTCCCCAAGTTTGTTCATTCTATACCATCACGGGGGGTGTGTTCTGTTTAGAGCCCTTTGGATATTTACCCTGATTTGGGGAATTTGCCTGAAAACGCCTGTTAATCCAAATCAGCAATGGTTTATGCTAGGACTTTGAAACTTTAGGAAAGCAGTTATTTCATGGGAGAACACACTTCTTCAGCCCTGCTTCAAATAACTCGACGCAGACCAGCAGAATTGCACGTGAGCGCCATATTCAAACTCACAGAAATAGCGTTCTAAATGACCTGGAAATAATTGCATGTTTGTTCACTTCTGGGCACCAGGTTTTTGTGTGTATTTCAATGAAACTCTGGTTAAATGATTCTCTCATGAGCCCCTCATGGCTCCCCAACTTTGGTCATCCCACCATCACGGGTGTTCTTTTCAGAGCCCTTTGAATATTTACCCCTGATTCGGCTAATTTGCCTGAAAACGCCTGTTAATCCAAATCCACAATGGTTTATGCTAGGACTTTGAACCCTCATGAAATTAGTTACTTTCATGGGAGGAACACACTTCTCCAACCCTGGTTCAAGTAACTCGAAGCAGAATGGGCACATGAGCGCCATAGATTCAAACTCACAAGAAAAAGCGTTCTAGTGACCTGGAAATAATTGCATATGTTTTGTTTCGCTTCGGGGCACTAGGTTTTTGTGTGTATTTCAATGAAAATCTGGTAAAAATGATTCTATCAGCATCCCCTCATTACTCTTCAAGTTTGTGGTCATCCCACCATCACGTATGTTTTGTTTAGAGCTTCTTGGATGTTTACGGTAATTAGGCGAATTTGGCTGAAAACACCTGTTAGTCCAGTTCCTCAATGGTTTATACTACGACTTGGAAAATGTAGGAAAGTACTTTCTTTCACAAGAGCACATTTGGCTTTTGCCCTGGATCAAGTATCTCAAAGCAGTATATCTTTGGTAGCTCAATAGATTTAAAGACAAAGAATAAGCATTCTAGCGACTGGAAATGAGTGCATATTTTGTAGCTCCTGGCCACGAGGTTTCTCTGTGTATTTCAATGAAACTCTGGTTATGTGGATTCTCTCATAAGCCCCTCATGGCTCCTCAAGTTTGTTCATGCCACCATCACGGGTGTTTCTCTTTAGAGCCCTTTGGATGTTTACTTTGATTTCGGGAATTTGCCTGAAAACGCCTGTTAAATCAAATCAAACAATGGTTTATGCTAGGACTTTGAAACCTTAGGAAAAAGCAGTTATTTTCATGGAGAGACACACACTTCTTCAGCCCTGCTTCAAAAAATAACTCAAAGCAGAATTGCACATGATAGTGGCGCCAATAGATTCAAACTCACAGAAAAAGCGTTCTAGTGACCTGGAAACAATTGCATGTTTGTTTGCTTCGGGTTTTTGTGTGTATTTCAGTGAAACTCTGTAGAAATGATTCTCTCATGATCCCCTCATGGCTCCCCAACTTTGGTCATCCCCACCATCACGGGTGTTCTTTTCAGAGCCCTTTGAATATTTACCCTGATTCGGTTAATTTGCCTGAAAACGCCTGTTAATCCTAATCAACATTGGTTTATGCTAGGACTTTGAAACGCGCGATGAAAGCAGTTACTATCATGGGACAGCACTCTTCTCCCAACCCTGGTTCAAGTAACTCGAAAGCAGAATTGCTCATGAGCGCCATTAGATTCAAACTCACAGAAAAAGCGTTCTAGTGACCTGGAAATAATTGCATGTTGTGTTCGCTTCGGGTCACTAGGTTTTTGTGTGGGTATTTCAATGAAAATCTGTAAAATGATTTCTATCAGCATCCCCTCATTATCTCTTCAAGTTTGGTCATCCCACCATCACGTTGGCATTTTGTTTAGAGCTTCTTGGATGTTTACGGTGATTAGGCATATTTGGCTGCCAAACTACTGTTTATTCCATCACTAACAAATGATTTATGCTATGACTTGGCAAACGTAGAAAAGTACATTCTTTCACAAGAGGCACTATGGGCTTCTTAGCCCTGGTTCAGGTATCTCAAAGCAGAATCGATTGGGTAGCTTCAATAGTATTACAACTTCACAGAGAAAGCGTCCTAGTGACGCTGTAGAATAATTGCAGTGTTTCTTTGTTCTGTCGGCAAAAAGTTTTTTTGTGTGGGTTTCAATGAAACATCTGTTGAATGCTGTCTCTCAGGATCGCCTTCATTGCTCTCCCAACATTTGGTCATCCCACCATCACGGATGTTTTTGTTTTAGAAGCTTCTTTGGATGTTTACTGGTGAGTAGGTGATATTTGGCTGGCAACCAGATATCACCCTATTTAGTCTCAACCTCCACAATGGGTTTATGCTCAGGCCTTGGAAAACGTAGAAAATATATACTTTCTTCCCCAAGAGGCACACTCGGCTTCTGCCTTGTCAAGTATCGCAAAGCAGTGAATTCGCTTGGTAGCTCAATAGATTTCAAACTCCCCAGAAAAAGCGTACTAGGAACCTGGCAACTAACAGCATGTTTTTCGTAGCTCCTTGGCATGAGAGTTTCTCTATGTAATTTCAATGGAAAACTTCTCGGTTATAATGAGTTTCCTCCTGAAGGCCCCGCATGGCTCCCCAAGGTTGGTTCATCCCACCATCACTGGAGTTCTGATTTGTGCCCCTTTGGATATTTACTCTTGTTACGTCGAATCTGCCTGAAAATGCCTGGTTAACAAGCGCAACACTACTCCTAGTACTAGGCCGCAATGGAGCACAATATTGAAGGGCTTTTCCCAAGCGGGCAACAAGGAAACAGACATCAGATGCCCCAAGGCGCTCATCGCATAGGCCTCTTCCCCTACCCTTTTGCTATGTGAAAAAAAAGCGCCATATCACAGATAAATGCTGCAGGAAAAAATCGTGACTAAACTGGTATGTTGCCCTCTGAGTGGCAGGCTCATTAAGGATGCCTTTTGGGGTTTGAAAATTGGGATTGGAGAATTTCAAATACTTCCTTCGCATTTTTCAAGTGGGATCAACAGCATTCTTGCATGAGTTGGCCACATTGATCCTCCAACGTGAGACCTATTAACTCCAAACTCCATTCACAGGACCCCTTTCCTTGTCTAATTCAGGTAACCACTCTGGGGCCTGAATGGGGCGTCTCTTTCCATTAGAACCTGGTGCTTGGTGGGAAACTTCATTCTCCACAAATCATGTACCAATTCCTGGTGTGAGGTCATTTCCTCTATACATGGCTTCTTGTTGTACCCTGAGTATCTTGAGGATATATCCCCTTGTATGAATGAAGGGCAACTGAAGGAAAACTTCTCTGACCCCTGGAGCAGACCTTATCCAAGCAGACTACCACGCGCCATCTATGAGGTTCATTGACCTGGCCTATGCGCATCAAAGGCGAGCTAGTGGATGCCAACATGTTTTGATTTTCACATTCTCATGAACACAATGGGAGTGCAACAAATACTCATGCTTCACCTGAGGGAGGTCGAAGACTGTGGCCTTAAAACTGTGACTGTTGCAGTCATTTTCACCTTCTTCTCCGTTATCAACCCAGGAACGCATGACATATGCCGCATTGAAACTGAAATTATGGCTTCCATGCCAAAAAAACTTATTTGAGGAGGCCACCTATGCATGCTCATTCTTTGATGCACAGTTTCAGAGTCTGTATACACCAATATGGTGATCTCACATATTTATACACAAGTGTAAAACATTTTTAAGGGCAGCAGATTTATTTCGTTATTTATTGTTGATTGTCCCTCACAGACGTGTATTCCGATGGTACTTTCTCGTTTTGTTGAGTCAATTGAGTGTTTTAATGAAAATAAACTTAGCACAGTACCTAAGTCAAGTGAGGGGTCACAGGAGCACATGAATTGTAAATAAAATGATAGATATATAATGCAGAATACCATAAATGAAAACAATTTTATAAAACAGTGCCCAACTTCAAAGACCTACACATTTCTACCTATAGCTGTCCTCACCATTGCAGAGTTTCGGCACTCCCTAATGAGAGCGGTGTGATACATTTGAATGGATTCTTGCCACTTGCTTCTAGCCAGAAAACGGTTTTCGCTAAATGGGGTTTCAGGACTGGGTCATGTATGTTGTGTCTTGGTGATGGGACACAGATGCTGATGCAGTACTGTACCACCTACAAATGGTGTCAGTTTTATGAGTTCTGTTCTACTTTGACCCCTGAATATAGCTTTGTAGCTCTACAAACATGTGTGACTTCAAGACTCAGTTATGTAGCATCATTTACACCAATGAACCTGGACAAGAACAAAGTGTGGTCCAAAGCCCCTTCATTATCCCTGTTGACAGTGTCCCATCCAGGTCAACGTGGCATCAGAGCTTAGCGAACCAAGCCCAGTGGCCAGGAACTTCTGGTGGAAGCACCATCTGTCACTCCCGGTCTTGCTCTGGGCCCCAAAGTACAAGTTTCAATGTGAGGAATTCACCACGAACTCAGTTCTACCTCAGTGACCCTGGAAGAAAGAAAGGGAGGTCTAGAGGGCAGCCGCAGCCCTTATGCAACTAATTTGAGAATAGCCAGATCCTCTACAAACAATCAGCACTATTCTTCTATACCTATGGCCTCAGTGGAGCACCCAATTAATTGGAAGGGGATTTTCACACCAGAGTGGCACAAGAACTACATCCCGTGCCCAAGGCTCTCATGCGAGGCCCACTTCCCTCCCCACACTTCCTGTGTGAATAAAAACAGACCATTCACAGACAAAAGGGGCCCGAAAAAAAAGCATGACTGGGCTTTTGTATGTATTTCAAGTGGAATCACAGCATTCTATGCATGGTGGGCCACAATTGGGTCTCCAACGAGAGACCCTTTAACCCTCAAAAATCCAACACAGGACCCCTATCCAATGGTCTAACTTAGCAAAACCACATCTGGGATCTCGGAACAGCACTATCTCCTTTCATTAGATACCTGGTCAGTTGGGTGGGAACTTCATGGCTCAACAATATCATGTCCATTCAGGTGGGGGCTTATTTCCTCTACCATGGCTCTGTTGGACCTGAGAATCTGAGGATGAATCCCTCTAGATAGGAAGAAGACAGACTAGATGAAACCTTCTGAACCTGGAGTAAATCTGTTGTCCAAGCAGACTACTTCACCCATAATTGAGGGTCATTGACTATGGCCATGCATCAAGGACCAGCCGGGGATGGCCATGCATATGATTGATTCACATTCTCATGAAGCTCATCATTGAGGCAACCAATTCCTCATGAGTACCACCTGAGGGAGGTCAAAGCCTGTGGGGCTTCCAATGAGCTGTTTGCATGCATTTTTCAAACATTTTTCTCTTATCACCCAGGGAAGGCCATGACTTTTCCCAGTGAACTAGAAATATGCTTCCAATCCAAAACTTATCTCGAGACACGATGCAACAGCTTAAAAAATTATATTTAAAGCACATTTCTGACTTATACACAAGAATGAGTGACCATATAGTTATTACACAAGATGTATCATTAGCCTGCAGATTAATTTAGTTATGATTAGTTATTGATTGTCCTTCACACAAGTTTTT
>CM046668.1:110049335-110090873 GCA_025594165.1 Tamias sibiricus
TAGAAAAATGATCGGCCGGTAACAAAAACTCAGGTAAAAAGACACTTTTACCTTATTTATTTATTTATTTATTTATTTATTTTAGGATTTAAGCTTGATGTTTTTTTATTTGTATTTTAATGTAAGTCTTGGTTGAGGTCTGGAAGGGTGGGAAAACTGTTTTTTTTTTGTTAGTTTTATAATATTAAATGGTCAGCAAAAGCATCTTTTGTACTTAAAGAACCAGAGAGATTAGAGTGTCTCTAGACATATCTTATAAAAGAAAAATAATTTATTTTTGATGAATTAAAGACTGTGATTTTAAAAGACTATATATTATAAAATGACTGAGATGATAAAGTAGAAGTTTCAATACCAGGAAATAAGTTAACAATATATTGAGAATCAGTATATAAATTAAATGTTTGAGGTATCTTTTTTAAAAAAAAAATTATTTACTTTTAGTTGTACACAATGCAATGCATTTTATGTTTACGTGGTGCTGAAGATCGAACCCAGATCGCACACGTGCGAGGCGAGCGCTCTGCCACTGAGCCACAACCCCAGCCCCTTGAGGTATCTTTTTAAAGGCAGTAATGATTGTTATAAGTTTACTTTTTGAGCCAAAGTCTCAAAGGTTTGTTGTACTATAGGCATATTATTGTCAATGACAGTAACTGTAATTTCATTAGATGATCTATCAGTAAATATTAATAATGTATCTAATATTGGTTTTTGAGAATATTTTTTAGGAAATATAAAATTTAGTTTTAGAAATCAACTGTAACAATGCATGATTAGGTAGATGAAACAAAATTTTTTAATAAAATTTTTGTAATGTTATTGGCCAATCATCATTAGTATTTAGTAAAAAGTCTAGATGATCTTTTTTATATGGTATAATTATAGAAGAAGGGTCTTGTCTAAATAACTCTCTACTTTTAAGGGCTTTTTTTTTTTTTTTTGTATATTAAAGAAGAGACCTGAGTAGGATAAGAAATATTAATTTTTTTAGGAGTGGATGGTAAATGAATCTATTTTAAAGGATTATTTTGTCATAAGTACCCTGTGGGAGTAAATGGAGTTTGTAATATAACTAAAAGCCAAGGTTTAGAATAGTTAACTCATTGTAAATAATGCCTCATAATAGCCTTTTTTATTTTGTGTATAACTTCTTTTTCTTGAGGGGTTAAAACACGAGAAGAGGTAGGAAGAGAATTTTTATGTAAAATTTTAAATAAAGGTTTTAAATTTGTAGTAGTTAGCTTTAAATAAGGTCTAATTTAATTAATATCTCTAAGAAGTCTTTGAAAATCATTTAAGGTTTGTAAATTATCTGTTTTTAATTGAATAGTTTGAGAAGTAACATTTTCAGAGTTTATTAATCTCGCTAAATAAGAAGAGGGGGTTGGTTTGAATCTTTTTAGGAGCAATAGTAAGCCCCCACTTTTTTTTAACTGTTTTATCATATAATATAATATTTTTTGTAAAGTCAAGGAGTCAGAATGTGCTAATAAGATATCATCTATATAATGTATCATATAGCAATTAGGAAATTTTTGTCTGGTAGAAAGTAAAGCATTATCAACATATTTTTAACATAAAGTGGGACTATTTTTTATTTCTTGAGGTAAAACTTTCTATTGGAACCTCTGATAAGGTCTTTGCAAATTGAGTGAAGGGAGGCTAAATGTAAACTTTTTACAATCTTGTTTACATAATAGAATAGTAAAAAAGCAATCTTGTAAGTCAATAACTATAATATTCTAATCTTTAGGGACTGTAACAGGAGAAGGAAGACCGGGTTGTAAACTTTTTATAGTTTTCATAGTTTTGTTAATAGCTCTTAAGTCTTGTAAAAGTCTCTATTTTTTTTATTTTTTTATAATCGCAAAGATTGGAGAATTTTAGGGGCTATTAGAAGGATTAATATGTCTTAATTGTAATTGAATTTGTATCAGACGAGGGGCAACATCCAGTTTTTCTTTAGTCAGGGGCCACTGATCTACTTATATAGGGTTATTAGATTTTTATGTGATAAGATTTGCCTCTAATGAGACAGTAGCCCCTGAGAAAAAAGCTGTTTTGGAGAAATGACATGATTAGTTAAAACTAAGTTTATTTGTTGTAAAATATCTCTTTCCCGTAATGTAAAAGGGAGAGAAGGAATAACATATGGCTGAAAAGTGCCTTCAGTGTTTTTAAATTTTCAATGTAAAACCTGAGAACTTTTAGCAACATTAGATGTAAGCCCCAATTTAACAAGGGTTGAGGGGGATTTAGTAGTCATCTAGGAAGATGGCCAGTCTTTTCTAGCAATACAAGAGACATCAGCCCCAGTATCAATGATCTCCTTAATTTTTAAACCTTTCATTAAAATAGTTTTTATAGGCCTGGATTGTTTAATTTTTTGAATTCATGCCACAACATCACTGGAGCCAAATCTTTTTTTTTTTTTTTTTTTTTTAGAGAAGTAAAAATTTATTTGGGACTCACATTTTTTAGAAGTCTCAGCCCATGGTCAGCCAACTCTCTTGATTTGGGCCTGAGATGAGGCAGCCCATTATGGTGTAAGGGCTGGCAGAGTAAAGCTTCTAGTTCACGTAAGTCAGAAATGTGAGGGGAAGTGCCTCTTCCATCTTGGGGAAGATAGTACTATCATATGTTCTGGACCTTGGACTCTGCAAATTCTTTCCTTTTTGTCCCTATATTATTTTTTTTCTTTTTTTTTAATTTTATTTTTATAATTTTAATATGTACAACTCATAGTGCATATATTTAGTATCTTTTTACATACAACTGTTTGTATACAAAGTATATTCGTACAATTCAGGTCTTCAATCATGCATTAAGGAAAATGATATCCGTCTCATTCAACCACCTTTTCTTTCTCCCCCTCCCTCCCCTCTTGCTCCCTCCCTTACCCTCCCTTCCCTTGACCATTCTAGTGTTCCTCTAATCCTCCTATGTACCCCCATCCAACAATACTTTGAAATAGCCTCCTTATATCAGAGAGAACATTTGGTACTTGGATTTTTGAGACTGACTAACTTCACTTAGCATTATGTCTTCCAACTTCATCCATTTACCTGCAAATGCCATTAATTTGTTTTCTTTTATTGCTGAGTAAAATTCCATTGTGCGTATATACCACATTTTCTTAATCCACTCATTTACTGAGGGACATCTAGGTTGGTTCCACAACCTAGCTATTGTGAATTGTGCAGCTACAAACATTGAGATAGCTGTGTCACTGTAATATGCTGTTTTTAGGTCCTTTGGGAATAGACCCAGGAGTGGAATGGCTGGGTCATATGATGGTTCCATTCCCAGTCTTCCAAGAAATCTCCATACTGCTTTCCATAATGGTTGCACCATTTTGCAGTCCCACCAGCAATGTATGAGTGTGCCTTTGTCCCCACATCCTCTCCAACATTTATTGTTGCTTGTGTTCTTGATGGCTGCCATTCTGACTGGAGTGAAGTGAAATCTTAGAGTAGTTTTGATTTGCATTTCTCTAATTGCCAGCGATGTTGAACATTTTTTCATGTATTTGTTGATTAATCGTGTATCTTCTTCTGAGAGGTGTCTTCTCAATTCCTTAGCCCATTTATTGATTGGGTTATTTGTTTTTTTAGTGTTAAGTTTTTTGAGTTCTTTATATATTCTAGAGATTAGTGCTCTATCTGATGTGCATGTATTAAATATTTGTTCCCAATTAGTTGGTGGAGCCAAATCTTTGATCACCTTTTACTTTTTCATAAGAATTGGATTTGAATTTATGAGATAGAAATAAACAAAATTTGAGTAATACGTTGTTGTCTAATTTGTACCATACGTTCAGGAGGCTGTATCATTATTTTTTTTGTAAAATCAGAATCAATTATTTTTGGTAACACAAATTATTTTTTGTACAGTTGAAGAACTTTTCTTTATAATTAAACCAAAAAATTTTTTGGTAAAGGACCATAAAATTTTGTTGGAATTAGAGTAACTTTGTCAGGCATGGCCAGAAGAGGGGAGTCCTTGTCCTAGCCATCTAGTGACCTGGAAATAATTGCATGTTTGTTCGCTTCTGGGCACTAGGTTTTTGTGTGTATTTCAATGAAACTCTGTAGAAATGATTCTCTCATGATACCCTCATGGCTCCCCAACTTTGGTCATCCCACCGTTACGGGTGTTCTGTTTAGAGTCTTTTGGATATTTACCCTGAGTAGGCGAATTTGCCTGAATACGCCTGTTAATTCAAATCCACAATGGTTTATGCTAGGACATTGAAACCTCATGAAAGCAGTTACTTTCATGGGAGAACACACTTCTCCAACCCTGGTTCACGTAACTCGAAGCAGAATTGCACATGAGCGCAATAGATTCAAACTCACAGAAAAAGCGTTCTAGTGACTGGAAATAATTGCATGTTTGTTCGCTTCAGGGCACTAGGTTTTTTGTGTGTATTTCAATGAAACTCTGGTGAAATGATTCTATCAGCATCCCCTCATTACTCTTTAAGTTTGGTCATCCCACCATCACGTATATTTTGTTTATAGCTTCTTAGATGTTTACGGTGATTAGGCGAATTTGGCTGAAAACACCTGTTAGTCCAGTTCCTCAATAGTTTATGCTAAATCTTGAAAACGTAGGAAAGACTTTCTTTCACAAGAGCACATATGGCTTCTGCCCTGGTTCTACTATCTCACGCAGAATCGCTAGGAAGCTCAATAGATTCAAACTCACTGAAAAAGCGTTCTAGCGACCTGGAGATAAGTGCATGTTTCGTAGCTTTTGGGCACAAGGTGTCTCTGTGTATTTCAATGAAACTATGGTTAAATGATTCTCTCATGATCCCCTCATGGCTCCCCAAGTTTGGTCATCCCCACATTACGGGTGTTCTGTTTAGAGCCTTTTGGATATTTACCCTGATTCGGTTAATTTGCCTGAAAACGCCTGTTAATCCAAATCCACAATGGTTTATGCTAGGACTTTGAAACCGCATGAAAGCAGTTACTATCATGGGACAACACACTTCTCCAACCCTGGTTCAAGTAACTCGAAGCAGAATTGCTCATGAGCGCCATAGATTCAAACTCACAGAAAAAGCGTTTTAGTGACCTGGAAATAATTGCATGTTTGTTCGCTTTGGGGCACTAGGTTTTTGTGTGTATTTCAATGAAAATCTGTAAAATGATTCTATCAGCATCCCCTATTACTCTTCAAGTTTGGTCATCCCACCATCACGTGCATTTTGTTTAGAGCTTCTTGGATGTTTACGGTGATTAGGCGAATTTGGCTGCAAACACCTGTTAGTCCAGTTCCTCAATGGTTTATGCTAAGACTTGGAAATTGTAAAAAACTACTTTCTTTCCCAAGAGCACATTTGGCTTCTGCCCTGGATCTAGTATCTCCAAGCAGAATCGCTTGGAAGCTCAATAGATTCAAACTCACAGAAAAAACGTTCAAGCGACCTGGAGATAAGTGCATGTTTCGTAGCTTTTGGGCACGAGGTTTCTCTGTGTATTTCAATGAAACTCGGGTTAAATGATTGTCTCATGATCCCCTCATGGCTCCCCAAGTTTGGTCATCCCCACATTACGGGTGTTCTGTTTAGAGCCTTTTGGATATTTACCCTGATTAGGCGAATTTGCCTGAATACGCCTGTTAATCCAAATCAACAATGGTTTATGCTAGGACTTTGAAACCTTAGAAAAGCAGTTATTTTCATGGGAGAACACACTTCTTCAGCCCTGCTTCAAATAACTCGAAGCAGAATTGCACGTGAGCGCCATATTCAAACTCACAGAAATAGCATTCTAATGACCTGGAAATAATTGCATGTTTGTTCGCTTCTGGGCACCAGGTTTTTGTGTGTATTTCAATGAAACTCTGGTTAATGATTCTCTCATGAGCCCCTCATGGCTCCCCAACTTTGATATTCCCACCATCACGGGTGTTCTTTTCAGAGCCCTTTGAATATTTACCCTGATTCGGCTAATTTGCCTGAAAACGCCTGTTAATCCAAATCCACAATGGTTGTAGAGAATCAGAAGAAAAACAAGATTCCTTGCAAACGAGGCCCTGTTGTCCTCGGTGGGCGTGTCTGCAAACAGAACGTTTTGCTGAGAGGTGTAGAACAGATAGAGAAGAAACAAGTAGTTTATCAAAAGTAATGGGTGAAGGTGTTCTCGCAAACGAGGCACCTATCACCCCCTTTGTGAACACACTGCAAACGGTATGTTATGCCAAGAGGCTAATCAGAAAGTTTGGCAACAACAGTTCTTGCAAAGGAGGCTTTTTTGCCCTTGGTGGGCGTGTCTGCAAATGGAACGTCTTGCCAAGAGATATAGAATAGATAGTAAAGAAACATTGCTTGTAAACGAGGGTGTTTCTTTCTTGTTTCTTCTATATTGAAAAGAAGAGGAGCTCAAAGTGTTCTAGCCCTAACTAGTTTAAGATATTCTTTAGGGAAAGTTTATCTGGCTAATTGCTGATTCGCAAATTTATGCTCATCATTGCTACTGGCTACTTGCCTTCATTGTCTATTAATGTTTACTGATGGCTAATTGCCCTCTTTGTCTGGAAGATATATAAAAAGGCTGAGAGAAATATAATGAAAAACACACTGCATGCTGATCCTGTGTTGGAGTCTGTCCTACAACAATGGTTTATGCTAGGACTTTGAACCCTCATGAAATTAGTTACTTTCATGGGAGAACACACTTCTCCAACCCTGGTTCAAGTAACTCGAAGCAGAATGGCACATGAGCGCCATAGATTCAAACTCACAGAAAAAGCATTCTAGTGACTTGGAAATAATTGCATGTTTGTTCGCTTCGGGGCACTAGGTTTTTGTGTGTATTTCAATGAAAATCTGGTAAAATAATTCTATCAGCATCCCCTCATTACTCTTCAAGTTTGTTCATCCCACCATCACGTATGTTTTGTTTAGAGCTTCTTGGATGTTTACGGTGATTAGGCGAATTTGGCTGAAAACACCTGTTAGTCCAGTTCCTCAATGGTTTATGCTATGACTTGGAAAACGTAGGAAAGTACTTTCTTTCACAAGAGCACATTTGGCTTTTGCCCTGGATCAAGTATCTCAAAGCAGTATGTCTTGGTAGCTCAATAGATTTAAAGACAAAGAATAAGCATTCTAGTGACCTGGAAATGAGTGCATATTTTGTAGCTCCTGGGCACGAGGTTTCTCTGTGTATTTCAATGAAACTCTGGTTATATGGATTCTCTCATAAGCCCCTCATGGCTCCTCAAGTTTGTTCATGCCACCATCATGGGTGTTCTGTTTAGAGCCCTTTGGATGTTTACTTTGATTTCGGGAATTTGCCAGAAAACGCCTGTTAAATCAAATCAACATTGGTTTATGCTAGGACTTTGAAACCTTAGGAAAGCAGTTATTTTCATGGGAGAACACACTTCTTCAGCCCTGCTTCAAATAACTCGAAGCAGAATTGCTCATGAGCGCCATAGATTCAAACTCACAGAAAAAGCGTTTTAGTGACCTGGAAATAATTGCATGTTTGTTCGCTTCGGGTCACTAGGTTTTTGTGTGTATTTCAATGAAAATCTGTAAAATGATTCTATCAGCATCCCCTCATTACTCTTCAAGTTTGGTCATCCCACCATCTTGTGCGTTTTGTTTAGAGCTTCTTGGATGTTTACGGTGATTAGGCGAATTTGGCTGCAAACACCTGTTAGTCCAGTTCCTCAATGGTTTATGATAGGACTTGGAAATCGTAGGAAACTACTTTCTTTCCCAAGAGCACATTTGGCTTCTGCCCTGGATCTAGTATCTCCAAGCAGAATCGCTTGGAAGCTCAATAGATTCAAACTCACAGAAAAACCGTTCAAGCGACCTGGAGATAAGTGCATGTTTCGTAGCTTTTGGGCACGAGGTTTCTCTGTGTATTTCAATGAAACTCGGGTTAAATGATTCTCTCATGATCCCCTCATGGTTCCCCAAGTTTGGTTATCCCACCATTACGGGTGTTCTGTTTAGAGCCTTTTGGATATTTACCCTGATTAGGCGAATTTGCCTGAATACTCCTGTTAATCCAAATCAACAATGGTTTATGCTAGGACTTTGAAACCTCAGGAAAGCAGTTACTTTCATTGGAAAACACACTTCTGCAACCCTGGTTCAAGTAACTCCAAGCAGAATTGCATATGAGTGCCATAGATTCAAACTCACAGAAAAAGCGTTCTAGTGACCTGGAAATCATTGCATGTTTCTTAACTTCTGGGCACTAGGTTTTTGTGTGTATTTCAATGAAACTCTGGTTAAATGATTGTCTTAGGACCCCCTCATTACTCCCCAAGATTGGTCATCCCACCATCACGGGTGTTTTGTTTAGAGCTTCTTGGATGTTTACTGTGATTAGGAGAAATTGGCTGAAAACACCTGTTAGTGCAGCTCCTCAATGGTCTATGCTAGGACTTGGGAAACTTAGGAAAGTACTTTCTTTCAAAAGAGCACATTTGCCTTCTGCCCTGGATCAAGTATCTCAAAGCAGAGTAGTATCTTGGTAGCTCAATAGATTCAAACTCAAAGAAAAACCGTTCAAGTGACCTGGAAATGAGTGCATATTTTGTAGCTCCTGGGCACGAGGTTTCACTGCGTATTTCAATGAAACTCGGGTTAAATGATTCTCTCATGAGCCCATCATGGCTCCCCAAGTTTGTTCATTCTACCATCACGGGGGGTGTTCTGTTTAGAGCCCTTTGGATATTTACCCTGATTTGGGGAATTTGCCTGAAAACGCCTGTTAATCCAAATCAGCAATGGTTTATGCTAGGACTTTGAAACCTTAGGAAAGCAGTTATTTTCATGGGAGAACACACTTCTTCAGCCCTGCTTCAAATAACTCGACGCAGAATTGCACGTGAGCGCCATATTCAAACTCACAGAAATAGCGTTCTAATGACCTGGAAATAATTGCATGTTTGTTCACTTCTGGGCACCAGGTTTTTGTGTGTATTTCAATGAAACTCTGGTTAAATGATTCTCTCATGAGCCCCTCATGGCTCCCCAACTTTGGTCATCCCACCATCACGGGTGTTCTTTTCAGAGCCCTTTGAATATTTACCCTGATTCGGCTAATTTGCCTGAAAACGCCTGTTAATCCAAATCCACAATGGTTTATGCTAGGACTTTGAACCCTCATGAAATTAGTTACTTTCATGGGAGAACACACTTCTCCAACCCTGGTTCAAGTAACTCGAAGCAGAATGGCACATGAGCGCCATAGATTCAAACTCACAGAAAAAGCGTTCTAGTGACCTGGAAATAATTGCATGTTTGTTCGCTTCGGGGCACTAGGTTTTTGTGTGTATTTCAATGAAAATCTGGTAAAATGATTCTATCAGCATCCCCTCATTACTCTTCAAGTTTGGTCATCCCACCATCACGTATGTTTTGTTTAGAGCTTCTTGGATGTTTACGGTAATTAGGCGAATTTGGCTGAAAACACCTGTTAGTCCAGTTCCTCAATGGTTTATACTACGACTTGGAAAATGTAGGAAAGTACTTTCTTTCACAAGAGCACATTTGGCTTTTGCCCTGGATCAAGTATCTCAAAGCAGTATATCTTGGTAGCTCAATAGATTTAAAGACAAAGAATAAGCATTCTAGCGACCTGGAAATGAGTGCATATTTTGTAGCTCCTGGGCACGAGGTTTCTCTGTGTATTTCAATGAAACTCTGGTTATGTGGATTCTCTCATAAGCCCCTCATGGCTCCTCAAGTTTGTTCATGCCACCATCACGGGTGTTCTCTTTAGAGCCCTTTGGATGTTTACTTTGATTTCGGGAATTTGCCTGAAAACGCCTGTTAAATCAAATCAACAATGGTTTATGCTAGGACTTTGAAACCTTAGGAAAGCAGTTATTTTCATGGGAGAACACACTTCTTCAGCCCTGCTTCAAATAACTCAAAGCAGAATTGCACATGAGCGCCATAGATTCAAACTCACAGAAAAAGCGTTCTAGTGACCTGGAAACAATTGCATGTTTGTTTGCTTCGGGTTTTTGTGTGTATTTCAGTGAAACTCTGTAGAAATGATTCTCTCATGATCCCCTCATGGCTCCCCAACTTTGGTCATCCCACCATCACGGGTGTTCTTTTCAGAGCCCTTTGAATATTTACCCTGATTCGGTTAATTTGCCTGAAAACGCCTGTTAATCCTAATCAACATTGGTTTATGCTAGGACTTTGAAACCGCATGAAAGCAGTTACTATCATGGGACAGCACACTTCTCCAACCCTGGTTCAAGTAACTCGAAGCAGAATTGCTCATGAGCGCCATAGATTCAAACTCACAGAAAAAGCGTTCTAGTGACCTGGAAATAATTGCATGTTTGTTCGCTTCGGGTCACTAGGTTTTTGTGTGTATTTCAATGAAAATCTGTAAAATGATTCTATCAGCATCCCCTCATTACTCTTCAAGTTTGGTCATCCCACCATCACGTGCATTTTGTTTAGAGCTTCTTGGATGTTTACGGTGATTAGGCAAATTTGGCTGCAAACACCTGTTATTCCATCTCTACAATGATTTATGCTATGACTTGGCAAACGTAGAAAAGTACATTCTTTCACAAGAGCACTATCGGCTTCTGCCCTGGTTCAGGTATCTCAAAGCAGAATCGATTGGTAGCTCAATAGATTACAACTCACAGAGAAAGCGTCCTAGTGACCTGGAAATAATTGCATGTTTCTTTGCTTCTGGGCAATAGGTTTTTTTGTGTGTTTCAATGAAACTCTGGTTGAATGCTTCTCTCAGGATCGCCTCATTGCTCCCCACATTTGTCATCCCACCATCACGGATGTTTTGTTTAGAGCTTCTTGGATGTTTACTGTGATTAGGTGAATTTGGCTGAAAACACCTTTTAGTCCAACTCCACAATGGTTTATGCTAGGACTTGGAAAACGTAGGAAAATACTTTCTTCCCCAAGAGCACACTCGGCTTCTGCCCTGGTTCAAGTATCTCAAAGCAGAATCGCTTGGTAGCTCAATAGATTCAAACTCCCAGAAAAAGCGTTCTAGGGACCTGGAAATAACAGCATGTTTCGTAGCTCCTTGGCATGAGGTTTCTCTATGTATTTCAATGAAACTCTGGTTAAATGATTTTCTCCTGAGCCCCTCATGGCTCCCCAAGTTTGTTCATCCCACCATCACTGGTGTTCTGTTTTTGCCCTTTGGATATTTACTCTTGTTAGGCGAAATGCCTGAAAATGCCTGTTAACAGCCAACACTACTCCTATACTAGGCCGCAATGGAGCACAATATTGAAGGGCTTTTCCCAAGAGGGCACAAGAACAACATCAGTGCCCCAAGGCGCTCATGCTAGGCCGCTTCCCCTGCCCTTTCTATGTGAAAAAAAACGCCATTCACAGATAAAGGCCAGGAAAATCGTGACTAACTGGTATGTTGCCCTCTGAGTGGCAGGCTCTTTAAGATGCCTTTTGGGTTTGAAATTTGGATTGGAAATTTCAAATACTTCTCCATTTTCAAGTGGGATCACAGCATCTTGCATGTTGGCCACATTGGTCTCCAACGTGAGACCTTTTAACCTCAAACTCCATCACAGGACCCCTTTCTTGTCTAATTCAGGAACCACTCTGGGGCCTGAATGGACTCTCTTTCATTAGAACCTGGTCTTGGTGGAACTTCATTCTCCACAAATCATGTCCATCCTGGTGGAGTTCATTTCCTCTTCATGGCTCTGTTGTACCCTGAGTATCTGAGGATATATCCCTTGGATGAAGAAGGCAACTGAGAAAACTTCTGACCCTGGAGCAGACCTTTTCCAAGCAACTACTCACCCATCTATGTGGTCATTGACCTGGCCATGCATCAAGGCCAGCAGGGATGCCAACATGTTTTGATTTCACATCTCATGAACTCAATGGAGGCAACAAATACTCATGCTTCACCTGAGGAGGTCGAAGACTGTGGCCTTCAACTGACTGTTGCAGTCATTTTCACCTTCTTCTCCTTATCACCCAGGAAAGCATGACATTTCCCAGTGAACTGAAATATGCTTCCATTCCAAAACTTATCTGGAGGCACTATGCATGCTCATACTTTGATGCACATTTCAGTCTTATACACAATATGTGACCACATATTTTACACAAGTGTATCATTAGGCAGCAGATTTATTTCCTTATTTATTTTGATTGTCCCTCACAGACGTTTTTCCGTGGTACTTTCTCTTTTTTGTCAATTGATTGTTTTAATGAAAATGAACTTGCACAGTCCTAAGTAAGTTCACAGGAGCACATTGAAAATAAAACTGATAGATATATATGCAGAATACAAAAATGAAAAACAATAAAACAGTGCCAACTTCAAAGACCTACACATTTCTACCTATAGTGTCCTCACCAATTGCATAGATTCGGCCTCCCTAATGATAGCGGTGATACATTTGAATGGATCTTGCCACTAGCTCTAGCAGAAAACAGGTTTCCAAATGGGGTTTTGACTGGGTCATGTATGTTGTTCTTGGGGCTTGGACACAGATGCTGATGCAGTACTGTACCACCTACAATGGTTCTGTTTTGTCTGTTCTACTTTGACCCTGAATAGCTTAGAGCTCTACAACATGGTGACTTCAAAATCAGCTATGTTGCATCTTTCACCAATGAACCTGGACAAGAACAAAGTGTGTCAAAGCACCTTCATTATCCCTTTGACAGTGTCCCTCAGGTCAAGTGCACAGAGCTTAGCACCAAGGCCCAGTGCCAGGACTTCTTGTGGAAGCACCTTCTGTCTCTCCCGGTCTGCTCTGGGCCCCAAAGTACAAGTTTCATGCTGAGGAATCACCACTACTCAGTTCTACCTCAGGGCCCTGGAAAAAGAAAGGGAGGTCTAGAGGGCAGCCCAGGCCTTTTGCAACTCATTTGAGAATAGCCAGATCCTCTACAACAATCAGCACTACTTCTATACTAGGCCTCAGTGGAGCACAATATTGAAGGGATTTTCCCAAGAGGGCACAAGAACTACATCAGTGCCCCAAGGCTCTCATGCTAGGCCACTTCCCCCACACTTCCTGTGTGAAAAAAACACCATTCACAGACAAAGGCCCGAAAAAGCATGACTGGCTTGTATGTTTTCAAGTGGGATCACAGCATCTTGCATGTTGGCCACATTGGTCTCCAACGTGAGACCTTTTAACCTCAAACTCCATCACAGGACCCCTTTCATGTCTAACTTAGAAACCACTCTGGGTCCTGAACACACTCTCCTTTCATTAGAACCTGGTCTTGGTGGAACTTCATTCTCCACAAATCATGTCCATTCAGGTGGGGCTTATTTCCTCTTCATGGCTCTGTTGGACCCTGAGTATCTGAGGATAAATCCCTTGGATGAAGAAGACAACTGAGGAAACTTCTGACCCTGGAGTAGATCTTTTCCAAGCAACTACTCACCCATATGTGGTCATTGACCTGGCCAGGCATCAAGGCCAGCAGGGATGCCAGCATGATTTGATTTCACATCTCATGAACTCAATGGAGGCAACAAATTCTCATGAGTCACCTGAGGAGGTCAAAGACTGTGGGCTTCAACTGACTGTTGCATGCATTTTCACCTTTTTCTCCTTATCACCCAGGAAAGCATGACTTTTCCCAGTGAACTGAAATATGCTTCCACTCCAAAACTTATCTCGAGACACTATGCACGCTTATAATTTTATGCACATTTCAGTCTTATACACAATATGTGACCATATATTTTACACAAGTGTATCATTAGCCAGCAGATTTATTTAGTTATTTATTTTGATTGTCCTTCACAGAAGTTTTTCCTTGGTTCTTTCTCTTTATCAATTGATTGTTTGAATTAAAATCAACTGCCACAGTCCTGAGTGACTTCACAGGAGCACATTGAAAATAAACCTGATAGATAGATATGCAGAATAAAAAAATGCAAAACAAAAAAAGGGTGCCAACTTCAAAGACCTACACATTTTGATAAACCAGCCTAATTCCATCTTAAGACTGGGAGCCATCCTGTCAAAAAGTTATGAAAAGCCCACTTCAGTTTTCTATGAAATGCTGGGATTCTTATTTGGCTTGAGCTTATTGTCTGGCATTCATGCCCAGGCCTTGAGCTCACTCAGGCCTGGCTTTCCTTGACCAGATAATGACTCTCTCTCTCAAATTAATGGTGCCTCATAAACTTTTGATGTCGGGTTTGACTATTACTCCCCTTTTTCCTTGGAATGCAATGCCATGTAGATATTAGTTTACTACTTGCTTTGAATTACACATGTCTGACCTTGTTAGCTGTAAGTTCCCAAGATTTTTTGTAACTTTTTGAACTATAAAAACCTTGTCTTCCCGGAGAGCGGGGCTGACCCCAAGCCCAGTGTTTGGGAGGGGCATCCCTGGCCAGCTCTCTTTTGTGTATACAATATAAGCTTGCTTTAATTTAAAATTGGAGTTGGTGGTCTTTTCTTTGCATCTTGGATCAACATTTTCGGAGGCCCTAGCGAGATTCAGACCACTACAAATTCTGAAGTTGGACCTTCGCTCTGGGACTCCGGGGCGAAGTGCTACCCTAGGGGGTGCGCACCTTGAGACATTCCAAGGCCCCAGGGTGTACCTTCAGTCCTTCGGACTACTGGAGTGAACTGCCCCATCAAAAATTAGCAAGCATCCAGTGGAAAAAAACCTCCACAGGTACGTGGCACCCTAGTAACATCTGATATCTGATTTTGAGATCTCTTCTGGGGACAGTGAGGTGCCTTGCGAGGCACATACACTCCTGTCCAGGGCAGTAGCGAAAGGTCGCACTGCTTTCTGGTTCTGGACGGGAATTCCCACTGGGGACAGAGAGGTGCCTGACGAGGCACATACGCACTTCTGTCTGGAGCATTAGCAAGATGTTGCACTGCTCCCTGGTTGGTTTGGCGCCTGGTTCTTGTTCGTTTGTGTATTGTCCTGTGTTCTGTTTTTTGTTTTGTTTTGTTTTGTTTTGTTGTTTTTGTTTTCTGCTTTCTCATTGTGTGTCTTCTCTGTTGTAAATGTAAAAAATTGAACAACATGGGTAATAAGACAAGTAAGCCTGTTACTCCTTTGAACTGTGTTTTAAGGAATTTGGACAAACTTTGTCCCCATTTTGTTAAGCAGGATTATAATTATCCCATCACCAAGAAACACCTCCAAACATTCTGTGATGTAGAATGGCCCACCTTCGGAGTTGGCTGGCCCCCTGAGGGCACCTTTGATCCCCATGTGGCATGGGCTATATCTAACATCACTCTTGGTAATCCTGGCCACCCAGATCAAATAGGATATATTCTACCCTGGGCGGAAGCAACAACTAATTCCCCCACCTGGATGAAGGTTTGGATGGTCCGGAACGGACAGGGAGGGCAAGCCCTGGTTGTGGCTGGGAGAACTCCCCAGGGTCCCTCAAAAACAAACCATAAATCCACTAAGAGCCCTGTCCTACAGAACTCTCCGGAGGATTCCCTCCTTCCCCCATATGCTTCGGCTCCTCTTTATCCTCCTGCCTTGGGTGCAGTTGCAACTGCTCCACTAACTACTCCACCATCTCCCTCTCCCTCCCCTCAACTGCTTCTTCAATCACCCCACTCAACCACTTCTCCAACTCTAGTCTTCCCAAAGGAGCCATCCCCTGTTCTTTCTCCTCCCCATACCCGACAGGGCCACCCTTATGGTAGGCCTGACTCAGTTGCTTCCCCTGGCCGACCTGCCGGCTCCATTTCTATTAATATCCCTGAAGTGGAGCCGACTCCGGCCCCCGTTCTTCCTCTCCACCAGATTCCAGAAGGTCGCTATGTGTATGTTCCATTTTCCACAACAGACCTTTATAACGGGAAAAATCAGAATCCCCCTTTTAGCACGGATCCTAGTTCCTTGATTTCTCTGGTTGATTCCATTTTCTTTAATCACCTCCCCACCTGGGATGACTGTCAACAGATTCTCCATACTCTCTTCACCACGGAGGAAAGGGAGCGAATCCTGGCAGAAGCAGCTAAAGCGCTGCCTGGGATAAGTGCTCTTACAAGCAACGAAAAAACAGAAATGATTGAACGAGCTTAACCTAGGAGAAGACCAAGCTGGGACTATGGGACAACTGAAGGTAGAAGAGCACTCAGTGAGTACCACCAGACTCTGTTAGAGGGCCTTAAGAGGGCAGCTTGAAAACCCACAAATCTTTCTAAGGTAGCAGATATAAAACAGGGGCCAGATGATTCGCCTTCAACGTTTCTTGAGCGCCTCCTGGAGGCACACCATCTATATACTCCTATAGACCCTGAGGACTCGACAAGCCTCAAGGCGATTAATCTGGCTTTTGTGACTCAGTCAGCCCCAGAGATCCGTAAAAAGATTCAAAAGATAGATGGTTTTGCAGGAAAAACCAGGTCAGAATTATTGGAAATAGCCCAAAAGGTGTTTGAAAGTAGAGATAGCTGAGATGATCTACTGATAAGGAAAGTAAACAGGGCCACAGTGGCCGCATTACAGGCTTCTGAAACCTCAAATCGTAGACAAAGGGCAGACCACATACAACAGAGACAAAAAGCGGTCTTCCCTGCTACAAAACCAGTGTGCTTATTGCAAAGCAATTGGACATTGGAAAAATGAATGCCCCCAATGTAATCCGAAGAGCTTGCCCCGATCACAGGCCAGAGCTCCTCAGCCAAAACCAGTTTTAACTTTAGAAGAATAGGGGGGCCATGGCTCTTTCAAACTAAGCTCCCAAGAGCCCATGGTAACTTTCTCAATTGGGGGCCAACCTGTAAATTTCCTAGTGGATACAGGAGCTTCACATTCGGTGTTACAGAAGCCCATAGGACCCCTCACTAATGAAACCATGGAAGTGCAAGGGGCAACAGGAGAAATTAAAAAGTATAAATGGACTACAGACTGGACTGTTAACATAGGATGAGGAACTGTAACTCACTCTTCCATTGTTATCCCTGAATGCCCTTTCCTGTTGCTGGGACGGGACCTTTTAAGCAAACTTCAGGCAACTATTTCATTTTCTGGAGATATGCCTACATAAGAATTGGGGAATCCTGCAAAGGCCCTAACTATAACCTGTCCATTAAGTGAAGAGTATCTGCTTTTTCAAAATCCTATCCAAACTTCAGAAGGAAATGGGAGAAATTATTAATTCAAGAAATTCCTACAGTTTGGGCTGAGGATAACCCTCCAGGGCTAGCTGAGCATGTGCCACCAGTTGTAATACAACTAACATCTGGGGCTATGCCCATCCGGGTTAAACAATACCCCATCAGTTTTGAAGCCAAAGAAGGAATTAAAACCCACATCAGGCATCTCCTAGAGTGGGGATACTAATTAGATGTCAATCGCCTTGGAACACCCCCTTGTTGCCTATCGAAAAGCCTGGGACTCAAGATTACAGACCAGTACAGGATTTAAGGGAAGTGAACAAACGGGTAGAAACTATACACCCAACTGTCCCTAACCCCTACACTTTGCTCAGTTTGTTGCCACCAGAACATACAGTTTATACTGTATTGGATTTGAAAGATGCATTTTTCTCCATCCCTTTGTCAAAACTGAGTCAGCCTATCTTCGCTTTCGAATGGACGGATTTGGAGATGGGGATATCGGGACAACTGACCTCAGGGATTTAAAAATTCCCCCACTATCTTTGATGAAACTCTCAATCAAGATCTGAGACTGTTTCGCAGTAAGTACCCTGAGGTAACCTTGCTCCAATATGTGGATGATCTCCTGTTAGCAGCAAAAGACAAAGAGGACTGTTTAAGGGCCACTCGGGGTTTGCTAGAAACCTTGGCTCAATTGGGGTACCGAGTATCCAAGAAAAAGGCAAAAATCTGTTCCTCTCGGGTTACTTATTTGGGATATGAGCTGAGGGAAGGGAAAAGACTCTTATCCCAATCCCGCATAGAAGCCATAATGAAGACCCCAACCCAACCACTAAAAAGCAGGTTAGGGAATTTCTAGGGGCAGTTGGATACTGCCTCCTTTGGATACCTGGATTTGCTGAAATTGCCAAGCCGTAATATACTGCAACTGCAGGAGGCAAGTCACCTTTAATTTGGACAGAGGAAAATGAATTGGCCTTCAAAAATTTAAAGGAGGCTTTGATATATCCCTGATATATCTTAGATATATCTAAGCCTTTCCATCTTTATGTTCATGAGAGAAAGTGTATTGCTAAAGGAGTTCTTACCCAAAATTTAGGGCCATGGAAAAGACCAATTGCCTACATTTTAAAAAGGCTGGATCTTGTAGCATCAGGATGGCCCTCTTGTTTTCGAGCCATAGCAGCTACTGTGATACTGGTAAAGGAAGCAGACAAACTTTCTCTGGGGCAGACTCTCACTGTGACTGCCCCTCACACAGTGGAAACCCTATTGAGGGATGCCACCAGTCAATGGATGTCAAATGCCCGTCTCACTCAGTACCAGGCTCTCCTCCTAGACAAGGACAGTTTGACCTTCAATAAATCCCTGGCAATCAATCCTGCAACCCTGCTGCCTGATGATAACCCAGAGGAGCCAATTCATGACTGCTCAGAGATGCTGGATATCATCCAAGCTACCCGACCAGACCTGACTGACATTCCTCTCACCAACAGAGATGCAGACCTTTACACCAATGGTAGCAGTTATGTCCAGGATGGAATAAGGTATGCGGGAGCGGCAGTAGTTACGGGCCAAAAAGAAATTATCTGGGCACAGGCTTTTCCCAGAGGCTCATCAGCCCAAAAAGCAGAAATCATTGCAGTAACACAGGCATTGAGATAGGCAGAAGGAAAACGAGTAAACATTTACATGGACAGCCATTATGCTTTTGCTACAGTACATGTGCATGGACAGATATACAAACAAAGGGGATTTTTAACTTTAGATGGAAAGACTATCAAAAATAAACAAGAAATCCTTTAATTAATGGAGGCTATCTGGTTGCCAGATAAACTGGCTATTATCCACTGGCCTGGACACCATAAAGACAATAGCCCCCAGACCCAAGGTAATAACTTGGCCAATCAAACAGCCAGGGAAATAGCCCTTGGGGAGTCAAAATGTCAAACTATTCTTGAACTCTCAAATTGCCCAAAACTACCAGTTAAAATTGAGGAAGAAACTCCTGCATACACTACTGAAGAGATAAACTTATACTCCTCTATGGGAGCCCAACAAAACTGTCATGGCTGGTGGACTCTCCCAGATGGGAAAATTTGCATGCCTAAGCTTTTAGGAAGAAAATGGTTAACTGATCTTCATCAGGTGATGCATTTGTCCCCCAAGAAGACTTGAGAACTAATTTCACCCCACGTTTGGTTCCCGGGACACCGAGGGATACTCCAGAACATCTCAAATCGCTGCATGACATGTGCACAGGTAAATGCTAAAAAGAACCATCTTCCACAGGGAAAAAGAAGTCAAGGTACTGTACCTGGTGAATTTTGGGAATTGGACTTTACTGAAATTAAACCAGGACTATATGGATATAAATACTTGTTAGTCTTTGTTGAAACTGCCTCAGGCTGGGTAGAAGCCTTTCCAACTCGAACAGAGACAGCACAAATAGTAGTTAAAAAACTAATAACTGAGATTGTTCCTAGATTTGGCCTTCCTCTAACTTTGGGGTCTGACAATGGCCCGGCCTTCACGGCCAAATTATCTCAATTTATTTCAAGAGCCCTTAATATAAACTGGAAATTACATTGTATGTACCATCCTCAAAGTTCAGGAAAGGTAGAAAGGATGAATAGAACATTAAAGGAAACTTTGACTAAATTAATACTTGAGACTGGTGGTAACTGGGTTGATCTCCTGCCTTTTGCTCTCTTAAGGGCCCATTACACTCCTTACTGGGAAAAATTTACCCCTTATGAAATAATTTATGGGCAGCCACCACCTTTGGTTCCCAGAGTACACCAAGATCTGGTGGGAGACATTCCAATCTCAGAAACACTCAAAGAGCTACAACTAATCATAGATAAGATCTTTCCCCAGGTCCAGGCTGCTCAGCCCATTGGATACAGACTGCCCGATCATTCATTCCAACCAGGCGATGCTGTGCTGATACGACGTTTGAGAACTAACAGCCTTGAGCCCAGGTGGAAGGGCCCTTACATTGTGATTCTCCGCACTCCTACTGCCATCAAAGTTGCTGGTATTCCTGCCTGGATCCATCACTCACAGCTAAAGAAGGCACCTACAGAAACCACGGAGGAAGAACCCACTGGAAGAGAATCCAGCAGCCAGAGGTGGAAAGTTACTGAGCGTGGGCCTTTTAAAGTTAAAGTTACTAAGGTTTAATATTTTGTCACTAGATTCTTATTGCTTTCCCTGTTATTATAAGCATTATGCTAATAATTTTTGCCTGTTGGAGTATACAAGTATCCTTGGGTTTTAGCTATGCTGGCCTCAACAAACCTTGTACCCCATCTGTAGCCCAAGAAGGACCTGCTATTGCAGGATCTCCACTAATACTAAATTGTACTTACTCTTGTCAAGATCCAGTAATTGGCCCTATCAAATGGTATAAAGATAACCAAGAAATTTTTAGTCAGGTATTCAGGGAGGGACCATGGAAAAATCTTACAGACCAATCTCGAGGGGATAATATAAATTTTGGAATCTATAAATACTCCGCTCACCCTCAAGATTCAGGACAGTATTCCTGTACTAAGCTAAAAAAAGGGGCCCCAATAGATACTGTTTATTCAAAAGCTACTTTAAAGGTGGATGTTTCTGTGAGTCCCCTAAATTCTGTAATTACTCAAAACTTTTGGTTACAATTGGCTGTTGACACTATGGACAAAAATTTCTTCTGTGTACAAGAAGGAAACTCCATCCATCAATTGCTAGCTAACAATCTTATGGATCTATCTGTAAAATATACTGACTATGTTAAAGTCACTGGTGATAGAGCAACGCAGCAAGACTGGCCAGTATACCATGCAGAGCCAGCTTTGCCAGCTTTACTGGTTATTCAAAAGCATTGTTTATGCATAGAGTGCATCCTTCCCCAATCCCCCCCCCAATTGTTCTATTGAGCAAAATATCTCCCTACCCAATGGCAAACGACTGCCAACAGGATGGGTTTTTCTTTGTAATAAAGCAACCTTCCAGGCTTTGCCTACAAACTTTTCTGGGATCTATTCTATTGGACGGATCTTTCCTTTACTCCCATCTCTGACAGCTCCCCACTGATTGCCCGAAGTCTGCCCTCCAACTGCGATGACAATTTAAACCTCCTAGACCCACTAGACACTGCAATTGCAGCAGCCTTTCTTTTGCCACTTCCGGGTCTAGTTATAGGAATACAAAGAGAAATCACAAAATTAGCCTGTAATTTTAGCAAAACAGCTAACCTTACTGCACAAGTTTTCGCAGAAATTAATCAAGAGATGAAAGAACTTCGAACCTCAATGTTACAAAATAGAGCGGCTATTGATTTTGTTTTATTGAAACATCACTTGGGTTGCCAACAATTCCCAGGCATGTGCTGTTTTAATATTACAGATTATTCTAACGTTATCCAACAACAGGTAGATGAGATAAGACATGAGATTAACAAAATTAAAATGAGTAATTATTGGTTAGGCTTGGGAAATTGGTTTCCATGGTTAACTTCTCGCTGCAGTCCTATAATTTGTATCCTTATCTTACTAGTTATTGTCCTATGTGTTATTAACTATATGCTCCAGTTTATTGGGCTGCAATTTAATTCTATTATGTACTATCGATAAAATTAGCCTATATGATTACTCCCTTTCAAAGATTTGAAAAGAAAAAAAAAAGAGGGGGGATGATAAACCAGCCTAATTCCATCTTAAGACTGGGAGCCATCCTGTCAAAAAGTTATGAAAAGCCCACTTTAGTTTTCTATGAAATGATAGGATTCTTATTTGGCTTGAGCTTATTGTCTGGCACTAATGCCCAGGCCTTGAGCTCACTCAGGCCTGGCTTTCCTTGACCAGATAACGACACTCTCTCTCTCAAACTAACGGTGCCTCATAAACTTTTGATGTGGGGTTTGACTATTACTCCCCTTTTTCCTTGGAATGCAATGCCATGTAGATATTAGTTTGCTACTTGCTTTGAATTACACATGTCTGACCTTCTTAGCTGTAAGTTCCCAAGATTGTTTGTAACTTTTTGAACTATAAAAACCTTGTCTTCCCGGAGAGTGGGGCTGACCCCAAGCCCAGTGTTTGGGAGGGGCAGCCCTGGCCAGCTCTCTTTGTGTGTATACAATATAAGCTTGCTTTAATTTAAAATTGGAGTTGGTGGTCTTTTCTTTGCATCTTGGATCAACAAATTCTACCTATACTGTCCTCAACAATTGCATAGATTTGGCCTCCCTAATGATAGTGGTGATACATTTGAATAGATCCTGCCACCAGCTCTACGAGAAAACAGGTTTCCAAATGGAGTTTTGACTCTGGGTCATTTATGTTGTTCTTGGGGCTTGGACACAGATGCTAATGCACTACTGTGCCACCTACAATGGTTCTGTTTTGTCTGTTCTACTTTGACCCTGAATGGCTTAGAGCACTACAGCATGGTGACTTCAAAGTAAGCCTTGTTGCGTCTTTCACCAATGAACCTGGACAAGAACAAAGTGTGTCAAAGCACCTTCATTATTCCTTTGACAGTGTCCCTCAGGTCAAGTGCACAGAGCTTAGCACCATGGCCCAGTGCCAGGACTTCTTGTGGAAGCACCTTCAGTCTCTCCTGGTCTGCTCTGGGCCCCAAAGGACAGGTTTCATGCTGAGGAATCACCGCTACTGAGTTCTCCCTCAAGGCCTTGGGAAAAGACAGGGAGGTCTAGAGGGCAGCCCAGGACTCTTGCAACTCATTTTAGAAAGGCCAGATCCTCCACAACAACCAGCACTACTCCTATACTAGGCCTCAGTGGAGCACAATATTGAAGGGCTTTTTCCAAGACTGCACAAAACTACATCAGTGCCCCAAGGGGCTCATGCTAGGCTGCTTCCCCCGCCCTTCCTGTGTAAAAAAAATGCCATTCGCAGACAAAGGCCTGAAAAAGCATGACTGGCTGGTATGTTGCCCTCTGAGTGACCCAGCTCTCCAAGATGCCTTTAGAGCTTGAAATTTGGTTTGAAAATTTCAAATACTTCTCCATTTTCAAGTGGGATCACAGCATCTTGCATGTTGGCCACATTGGCCTCCAACGTGTGATGTTTTTACCTCAAACTCCCTCACAAACCCCTTTCATGTCTAATTCAGAAACCACTCTGGGGCCTGAATGCACTCTCCTTTCATTAGAACCTGGTCTTAGTGGAACTTCATTCTCCACAAATCATGTCCATTCAGGTGGGGCTTATTTCCTCTTCATGCCTCTGTTGTACCCTGAGTATCTGAGGATAAATCCCTTGGATGAAGAAGACAACAGAGGAAACTTCTGACCCTGGAGCAGATCTTTTCCAAGCAAGTACTCACACATCTATGTGGTCATTGACCTGGCCATGCATCAAGGTCAGCAGGGATGCCAGCATGTTTTGATTTCACATCTCATGAACTCAATGGAGGCAACACGTTCTCATGCATCACCTGAGGAGTTCGAAGAGTGTGGCTTCAACTGACTGTTGCATGCATTTTCACCTTCTTCTCCTTATCACCCATGAAAGCATGACATTTCCCAGTGAACTGAAATATGTTTCCACTCCAAAACTTATCTCGAGGCACTATGCATGCTTATACTTTAATGCACATTTCCGTCTTATACACAATATGTGACCACATATTTTACACAAGTGTATCATTAGCCAGCAGATTGATTTCCTTATTTATTTTGATTGTGCTTCACAGTCGTTTTTCCTTGTTTCTTTCTCTTTGTCAATTGATTGTTTTAATTGAAATCAACTTGCACAGTCCTGAGTGACTTCACAGGAGCACATTGAAAATAAAAATGATAGATAGATATGCAGAATAAAAAAATGAAAAACAAAAAAAAAGTGCCAACTTCAAAGACCTACATATATCTACCTATATTGTCCTCAACAATTGCATTGATTTGGCCTCCCTAATAATAGCGGTGATACATTTGGATGGATCTTGCCACCAGCTCTACCAGACAACAGGTTTCCAAATGGAGTTTTGACTCTGGGTCATGTATGTTGTTCTTGGGGCTTGGACACAGATGCTGATGCAGTCCTGTGCCACCTACAATGGTTCTGTTTTGTCTGTGCTACTTTGACCCTGAATGGCTTAGAGCACTACAGCATGGTGACTTCAAAGTAAGCCTTGTTGCATCTTTCACCAATGAACCTGGACAAGAACAAACTGTGTCAAAGCACCTTCATTATCCCTTTGAACGTGTCCCTCAAGTCAAGTGCACAGAGCTTAGCACCAAGGCCCAATGCCAGGGCTTCTTGTGGAAGCACCTTCGGTCTCTCCTGGTCTGCTCTTGGCCCCAAAGTCCATGTTTCATGCTAAGGAATCACCACTACTCAGTTCTCCCTAAGGGTCCTGGGAAAAGACAGGGAGGTCTAGAGGGCAGCCCAGGCCTCTGGCAACTCATTTTAGAAAGGCCAGATCCTCCACAACAACCAGCACTACTTTTATACTAGGCCTCAATGGAGCCCATTATTGAATGGTTTTTCCCAAGAAGGCACAAGAACAAATTGGTGCCCCAAGGTGCTCATGATAGGCCGCTTCGCCCACCCTTCCTGTGTGAAAAAAAAAAAAAAAAAATGCCATTCACGTACAAAGGCCCAAAAAAGTGTGACTGGGTGGTATGTTTCCCTCTGAGTGACCCAGCTCTCAAAGATGCCTTTTTGGTTTGAAATTTGGATTGGAAATTTCAAATACTTCTCCATTTTCAAGTGGGATCACAGCATCTTTCATGATGGCCACATCGGCCTCCAACGTGAAACCTTATTACCTCAAACACCATCACAGGACCCCATTCATGTCTAATTCAGAAACCACTCTGGAGCCTGAATGCACTCTCCATTCATTAGAACCTGGTCTTGGTGGAACTTCATTCTCCACAAATCATGTCCATTGAGGTGAGGCTTATTTCCTTTCCTCTTCATGGCTCTGTTGTACCCTGAGTATCTGAGGACAAATCCCTTGGATGAAGAAGACAACTGAGGAAACTTCTGACCCTGGAGCAGCTCTTTTCCAAGCAACTACTCACCCATCTATGTGGTTTTGACCTGGCCATGCATCAAGGCCAGCAGGGATGCCAGCATGTTTTGATTTCACATCTCTTGAACTCAATGGAGGCAACAAATTCTCATGAGTCACCTGAGGAGGTCAAAGACTGTGGGCTTCAACTGACTGTTGCATGCATTTTCACATTCTTCTCCTTATCACCCATGAAAGCATGACATTTCCCAGTGAACTGAAATATGCTTCCACTCCAAAACTTATCTCGAGGCACTATGCATGCTTATAATTTTATGCATATTTCAGTCTTATACACAATATGTGACCACATATTTTACACAAGTGTATCATTAGCCAGCAGATTGATTTCCTTATTTATTTTGATTGTGCTTCACAGACGTTTTTCCTTAGTTCTTTCTCTTTGTCAATTGATTGTTTTAATTGAAATCAACTTGCACAGTCCTGAGTGACTTCACAGGAGCACATTGAACATAAAAATGATAGATAGATATGCAGAATAAAAAAATGAATAACAAAAAAACAGTGCCAACTTCAAAGACCTACACATTTCTACCTATACTGTCCTCAATAATTGCAGAGATTTGGCCTCCCTAATGATAGTGGTGATACGTTTGAATGGATCTTGCACCAGCTCTACCAGAAAACAGGTTTCCAAATTTAGTTTTGTCTCTGGGTCATGTATGTTGTTCTTGAAGCATGGACACAGATGCTGATGCAGTCCTGTGCCACCTACAATGGTTCTGTTTTGTCTGTTCTACTTTGACCCTGAATGGCTTAGAGCACTGCAGCATCGTGACTTCTAAGTAAGCCTTGTTGCATCTTTCACCAATGAACCTGGACAAGAACAAAGTGTGTCAAGCACCTTTATTATCTTTTTGACAGTGTCCCTCAGGTCAAGTGCACAGAGCTTAGCACCAAGGCCCAGTGCCAGGGCTTCTTGTGGAAGCACCTTCGGTCTCTCCTTGGGCCCCAAAGTCCAGGTTTCATGCTGAGGAATCACCACTACTCAGTTCTCCCTCAGGACCCTGGGAAAAGACAGGGGGGCTATAGGGCATCCCAGGCCTCTTGCAACTCATTTAGAAAGGCCAGATCCTTTACAACAACCAGAACTGCTTTTCTACTAGGACTCCATGGAGCACAATATTAAAGGGCTTTTCCCAAAAATGCACAAGAACTACATCGGTGCACCAAGGCGCTCATGCTAGGCCTCTTCCCTCGTCCTTCCTGTGTGAAAAAAACGCAATTCGAGGGCAAAAGCCAAAAAAAGTGTGACTGGCTGGTATGTTGCCCTCTGAGTGACTCAGCTCTCCAAGATGCCTTTTTGGTTTGAAATTTGGATTGGAAATTTCAAATACTTCTCCATTTTCAAGTGGGATCACAGCATCTTGCATGTTGGCCACATTGGCCTCCAACTTGAGACCTTTTTATGTCAAACTCCATTACAGGACCCCTTTCGTGACTAATTCAGAAACCACTATGGGGCCTGAATGCACTCTCCTTTCATTGGAACCTTGTCTTGGTGGAACTTCATTCTCCACAAATCATGTCCATTCAGGTGGGGCTTATTTCCTCTTCATGGCTCTGTTGTACCCTGAGTATCTGAGGATAAATCGCTTGGATGAAGAAGACAACTAAGGAAACTTCTGACCCTGGAGCAGATCTTTTCCAAGCAACTACTCACCCATCTATGTGGTCATTGACATGGCCAAGCATCAAGGCCAGCAGAGATGCCAGTGTGTTTTGATTTCACATCTCATGAACTCAATGGAGGCAACAAATTCTCATGCAACACCTGAGGAGGTCGAAGACTGTGGGCTTCAACTGACTGTTGCATGCATTTTCACCTTCTTCTCCTTATCCCCCATGAAATCATGACATTTCCCAATGAACTGAAATATGATTCCACTCCAAAACTTATCTCGAGGCACTATTCATGCTCATAATTTTATGCATATTTCAGTCTTATACACAATATGTGACCACATATTTTACACAAGTGTATCATTAGGCAGTAGATTGATTTCCTTATTTATTTTGATTGCCCTTCACAGACTTTTTTTTTTTTTTTTGGTTCTTTCTCTTTGTCAGTTGATGGCTTTAATTGAAATCAACGTGCAGAGTCCTGAGTGACTTCACAGGAGCACATTGAAAATAAAACTGATAGATAGATATGCAGAATAAAAAAATGAAAAATAAAAAAAAAACAGTGCCAACTTCAAAGAACTACACATTTCTACCTATACTGTCCTCAACAATTGCATAGATTTGGCCTCCCTAATGATAGCAGTGATACATTTGGATGGATCTTGCCACCAGCTCTACCAGAAAACAGGATTCCAAGTGGAGTTTTTTTTTTTGTTTTTTTTTTTTTTTTTTTTTTTTTTTTTTTTTTTTTTGTGGAGTTTTGACTCTGGGTCATGTATGTTGTTCTTGGGGCTTGGACACAGATGCTGATGCAGTCCTGTGCCACCTACAATGGTTCTGTTTTGTCTGTTCTACTTTGACCCTGAATGGCTTAGAGCACTACAGCATGGTGACTTCAAAGTAAGCCTTGTTGCATCTTTCACCAATGAACCTGGAAAAGAACAAAGTGTGTCAAGCACCTTCATTATCCCTTTTACAGTGTCCCTCAGGTCAAGTGAACAGAGCTTAGCACCAAGGCCCAGTGCGAGGAATTCTTGTGGAAGCACCTTCAGTCTCTACTGGTCTGCTCTGGGCCCCAAAGTCCAGGTTTCATGCTGAGGAATCACCACTACTCAGTTCTCCCTCAGGGCCCTGGGAAAAGACAGGGAGGTCTAGAGGGCAGGCCAGGCCTCTTGCAACTCATTTTAGCAAGGCCAAATCCTCCACAACAACCAGGACTACTTTTATACTAGGCCTCAATGGACAATTTCAATTTTGAAGGGCTTTTCCCAAGAAGGCACAAGAACATCGTGCCCCAATGTGCTCATGCTAGGCCGCTTCCCCCGCCCTTCCTGTGAGAAAAAATTCCATTCACGGACAAAGGCCCAAAAAATTGTGGCTGGCTGGTATGTTGCCTTCTGAGTGACCCGGCTCTCCAAGATTCCTTTTTGGTTTGAAATTTGGATTGGAAATTTCTAATACTTCTCCATTTTCAAGTGGAATCACAGCATCTTGCATGTTGGCCACATTGGCCTCCAACTTGAGACTGTTTTACCTCAAACTCCATCACAGGACCCCTTTCATGTCTAATTCAGAAACTACTCTGGGGCCTGAATGCACTCTCCTTTCATTAGAACCTGGTCTTGATGGAACTTCATTCTCTACAAATCATGTCCATTCAGGTGGGGCTTATTTCTTTTTCATGGCTCTGTTGTACCCTGTGTATCTGAGGACAAATCCCTTGGATGAAGAAGACACCTGAGGAAACTTCTGACCCTGGAGCAGATCTTTTCCAACCAACTACTCACCCATCTATGTGGTCATTGACCTGGCCATGCATCAAGGCCAGCATGTTTAGATTTCATATCTCTTGAACTCAATGGAGGCAACAAATTCTCATGCGTCACTTGAGGAGGTCGAAGACTGTGGGCTTCAATTGACTGTTGCATGCATTTTCACCTTCTTCCCCTTATCACCCATGAAAGCATGACATTTCCCAGTGAACTGAAATATGCTTCCACTCCAAAACTTTTCTCAAGGCACAATGCATGCTTATACTTTTATGCACATTTCAGTCTTATACACAATATGTGACACATATTTTTTATAAGTGTATCATTATCCAGCAGATTGAGTTTTTTATTTATTTTGATTGTCCTTCACAGACGTTTTTCCTCGGTTCTTTCTCCTTGTCAAATGATCGTTTTAATTGAAATCAAATTGCACACTTTTGAGTGACTTCACAGGAGCACATTGAAAATAAAACTGATAGATAGATATGCAGAATAAAAAAATGAAAATTAAAAAAAACAGTGCCAACTTCAAAGGCCTACACATTTCTACCTATACTGTCCTCAACAATTGCATAGTTTTGGCCTCCCTAATGATAGCGGTGATACATTTGGATTCATCTTGCCACCAGCTCTACCAGAAAACACGTTTCCCAATGGAGCTTTGACTCTGGGTCATGTATGTTGTTCTTGGGGCTTGGACACATATGCTGATGCAGTCTTGTGCCACCTACAATGGTTTTGTTTTGTCTGTTCTACTTTGACCCTGAATGGCTTAGAGCACTAGAGCATGGTGACTTCAAAGTAAGCCTTGTTGCATCTTTCACCAATGAACCTGGACAAGAACAAAGTATGTCAAAGCACCTTCATTATCCCTTTGACAGTGTCCCTCAGGTCAAGTGCACAGAGCTTAGCACCAAGGCCCAGTGCCAGGGCTTCTTGTGGAAGTACCTTTAGTCTCTTTGTCTGCTCTGGGCCCCAAAGTCCAGTTTTTTTTAATATTTATTTATTTGCTTTAGTTGTACACAATGCAATGCAGTTATGTTTACGTGGTGCTGAGGATCGAACCCGGGCCGTGCACGTGCTAGGCGAGTGCTCTACCAGTGAGCCACAACCCCAGCCCATCAAAGTCCAGGTTTCATGCTGAGGAATCACCACTACTCAGTTCTCCCTAAGGGCCCTGGGAAAAGACAGGGAGGTCTAGAGGGCAGCCCAGGCCTCTTGCAACTCTTTTTAGAAAGGCCAGATCCTCCACAACAACCAGCACTACTTTTATACTAGGCCTCTATGGAGCACAATATTGAAAAGCTTTTCCAAAGAAGGCACAAGAACTACATCTGTGCCCCAAGGCGCTCATGCTAGGCCGCTTCCCTTGCATTTCCTGTGTGAAAAAAAACGCCATTCGCCAACAAAGGCCCAAAAAAGCGTGACTGGATGGTATGTTGCCCTCTGAGTGACCCAGCTCTCCAAGATGCATTTTGGGTGGTTTGAAATTTGGATTTGAAATTTCAAATACTTCTCCATTTTCGAGTGGGATCACAGTATCTTGCATGTTGGCCACATTGGCTTCCAACTTGAGACCTTTTTACCTCAAACTTCATCACAGGACCCCTTTCATGTCTAATTCAGAAACCACTATGGGGCCTGACTGCACTCTCCTTTCATTAGAACCTGGTCTTGGTGGAACTTCATTCTCAACAAATAATGTCCATTCAGGTGGGGCTTATTTCCTCTTCATGGCTCTGTTGGACCCTGAGTATCTGAGGATAAATCCCTTGGATGAAGAAGACAACTGAGGAGACTTCTGACCCTGGAGCAGATCTTTTCCAAGCAACTACTCACCCATCTATGTGGTCATTTACCTGGCCACACATCAAGGCCAGCAGGGATGCCAGCTTGTTTTGATTTCACATCTCATGAACTCAATGGAGGCAACAAATTCTCATGCATCACCTGAGGAGGTCGAAGACTGTGGGCTTCAACTGACTGTTGCATGCATTTTCACCTTCTTCTCCTTATCACCCATGAAAGCATGACATTTCCCAGTGAACTGAAATATGCTTCCACTCCAAAACTTATCTCGAGGCACTATGCATGCTTATACTTTAATGCACATTTCCGTCTTATACACAATATGTGACCACATATTTTACACAAGTGTATCATTAGCCAGCAGATTGATTTCCTTATTTATTTTGATTGTCCTTTACAGACGTTTTTCCTTAGTTCTTTCTCTTTGTCAATTGATTGTTTTAATTAAACTCAACTTGCACAATCCTGAGTGACTTCACAGGAGCACATTGAAAATAATACTGATAGATATATATGCAGAATAAAAAAATGAAAAACAAACAGTGCAAACTTCAAAGACCTACACATTTCTACCTATACTGTCCTCAAAAATTGCATATATTTGGCCTCCCTAATGACAGTGGTGATACATTTGGATGGCTCTTGCCACCATCTCTACCAGAAAACAGGTTTCCAAATGGAGTTTTGACACTGGTTCAGGTATGTTGTTCTTGGGGCTTGGACACAGAAGCTGATGCCATCCTGTGCCACCTACAATGGTACTTTTTTGTCTGTTCTACTTTGACCCTGAATGGCTTAGAGCACTACAGCATGGTGACTTCAAAGTAAGCCTTGTTGCATCTTTCACCAATGAACCTGGACAAGAACAACGTGTGTCAAAGCACCTTCATTATCCCTCTCACAGTGTCCCTAAGGTCAAGTGAACAGAGCTTAGCACCAATGCCCGGTGCCAGGACTTCTTGTAGAAGCACATTCTGTCTCTCCTGGTCTGGTCTGGGACCCAAAGTACAGATTTCATGCTGAGGAATCACCACTACTGAGTTCTCCCTCAAGGCCCTGGGAAAAGACACGGAGGTCTAGAGGGCAGCCAAGGCCTCTTGTAACTCATTTTAGAAAGGCCAGATCCTCCACAACAACCAGCACTACTCTTATACTAGGCCTCAATGGAGCACAATATTGAAGGGCTTTTCCCAAGACGGCAAAATAACTACATCATTGTCCCAAGGCGCTCATGCTAGGTCGCTTCCCCAGCCATTCTTGTGTGAAAAAAACGCCATTTGAAGACAAAGACTTAAAAAAACATGACTGGCTTGTATTTTGCCCTCTGATTGATACAGCCATCCAAGATGCCCATTGGGTTTGAAATTTGGATTGGAAATTTCAAATACTTCTCCATTTGTCAATTGGGATAACAGAATCTTGCATATTGGCCACACTGGCCTCCAACATGAGAGTTTCTTACCTCAAACTCCATCACAGACCCCTTTCCTGTCTAATTCAGAAACCACTCTGGGGCCTGAATGCACTCTCCTTTCATTAGAACCTGGTCTTGGTGCATTCTCCACAAATCATGTCCATTCTCATGTGGCTTATTTCTTATTCCCAGATCTGTTATATCCTGAGTATCTGAAGATAAATCCTTTGGATGAAGAAGACAACTGAGGAAACTCCTGACCTTGGAGCAGATCTTTTCCAACCAAGAACTCACCCATCCATGTGGTCAATGACCTGGCCATGCATCAAGGCCAACAGGGATGCCAGCATGTTTTGAATTCACATCTTATGAACTCAAGGGAGGCAAGAAATTCTCAAGCATCACCTGAGGAGGTCAAAGACTATGGGCTTCAACTGACTGTTGCATGCATTTTCATCTTCTTCTCTTTATCAACCATGAAAGCATGACATTTCCCAGTGAACTGAAATGTGCTTCCACACCAAAACTTATCTCAAGGTACTATGCATGCTTATACTTTTATGCACATTTCAGTTTTATACACAATATGTGACTACATATTTTACACAAGTGTATCATTAGAAAGCAGATTTATTTCCTTATTTATTTTGATTGTCCTTCACAGACGGTTTTCCTTGGTTCTTTCTCTTTGTCAGTTGATTGTTTTAATTAAAATCAATGTGCACAGTTGTAAGTGAATTCACAGGAGCACATTGACAATAAAACTGATTGATAGATATTCAGAATATAAAAATTTAAAAAAAATAACGTGCCAACTTCAAAGACCTACACATTTTTACCTATACTGTCCTAAACAATTGCATAGATTTGGCCTTTCTAATGATAGTGGTGATACATTTGAATGGATCTTGCCACCAGCTCAACAAGAAAACAGGTTTCCCTATGGAGTTTTGAATCTGTGTTACATGTAGAGTTGGACAAACATGCATTTTCAGGCTAATTCACATAATCAGGATAAGCATTCAAAGGGCTCTAAACAGTAAAATTGTGATGGTGGAATGACCAAACTTAAGGAGCCAAGAGGGGCTCATGAGAGAATCATTTAACCAGATTTTCACTGAAATAGACACAGAAACTTCGTGCCCAGGACATAAGAAACATGCAATTATTTCCAGGTCGCTAGAACACTTTTTCTGTGAGTTTGAATCTATTGCGCTTCTAGCAAATCTGCTCCGAGAAACTTGAACCAGTTTAGAAGCACAGTGTGCTCTTGTGAATGAAAGTGCTTTCCTGAGTTTTCAAAGTTCTAGCATAAACCATAGTGGAGTTAGTATAAGAGGTGTTTTCAGGCAAATTCGCCTAAACAGGGTAAACATCCAAAGGGCTCTAAACAGTACAACTGTGATGGTGGGATGAACAAACTTGGGGAGCCATGAGGGGCTCATGAGAGAATCATTTAACCAGAGTTTCAATAAATACACACAGAAACCTTGTGCCCAGGATCTAATAAATATGAAACTATTTCTAGGTCGCTAGACCACTTTTTATGTGAGTTAGAATTTGTTGCCCTTCCAAGTAATTCTGCTTTGAGCTACTTGACCTAGGCCTGAAGCAGTGTGTGCTTCCATGAAAGAAACAGCTTTCCTGAGTTTTCAAAGTCCTAGCATAAACCATTATTGATTTGGATTAACAGGCGTTTTTAGGCAAATTGGCCTAATCAGGGTAAAGATCCAAAGGGCTCTAAACAGTACAACAGTGATGGTGGGATGACCAAACGTGGGAGCCATGAGGGGCTCATGAGAGAATCATTAACCCAGAGTTTCATTGGAATGCACAGAGAAACCTCGTGCCCAAAAGCTAAGAAACTTACAGTTATTTCCAGGTCGCTAGAATGCTTTTTATGTGAGTTTGAATCTGTTGTGCTCTCTAGGAATTCTGCTTCCAAGTACTTGAACCAGGTCAGAAGCACAGTGTACTCTTGTGAATGAAAGTGCATTCCTGAGTTTTCAAAGTCCTAGCATAAACCATTGTGGAGTTGGACTTACAGGTGTTCTCAGGAAAATTCGCCTAATCAGGGTAAACATACAAAGGGCTCTAAACAGTACAACCGTGATGGTTGGATGACCAAACGTGGGGAGTGATGAGGGGCTCATGAGAGAATCACTTAACCAGAGTTTCTATGAAATACACAAAGAAACCTCATGCCGAGGAGCTAAGAAAAATGCAATTATTTCCAGGTCGCTATAACGATTTTTCTGTGAGTTTGAATCTGTTTTGCTCCCAAGCAATTCTGCTTTGAGCTATTTGAATTAGGGCTGAAGCAGAGTGTGCTTCCATAAAAGAAACTGCTTTCCTGAGTTTTAAAAGTCCTAGCACAAACAATTGTGGAGTTGAACCAACAGGTGTTTTCAGGCAAATTCGCCTAATCAGGGTAAACATGCAAGAGGCTCTAAACAAAACACCCGTCATTATGGGATGACCAAACTTGAAGAACAAGGAGTGGCTCATGAGAGAATCATTTAACCAGAGTATCATTGAAATACACAGAGAAACCTCGTGCTCAGGAGCTAAAAATGATGGTAATATTTCCATGTCTCTACAACGCTTTTTATGTTAGTTCGAATCTCTTGCGCTCCAAAGTGATTCTGCTTTGATATACTTGAACCAAGTCAGAAGCACACTGTGCTCTTGTGAATAAAAGTGGTTTCCTGAGATTTCACGTCCTAGCATAAACCTTTGTGGAGTTGGACTAATAGGTGTTTTCAGCCAAATTCGCATAAACAGGGTAAACATCCAAGAAGCTCTAAACAAAACACCCATGATGTTGGGATGAGCAAACATGGGGAGCCAGAGGAGCTCAAGAAAGATTCATTTAACCAGAGTTTCATTGGAATGCACAGAGAAACCTCGTGCCCAGGAGCAAAGAAACATACAATTATTTCCAGGTCGCTAGAACGCTTTTTCTGTGAATTTGAATGTGTTGTGCTCCCAAGCGATTCTGCTTTGAGAAACTTGAACCAGGTCAGAAGGACAGTTTGCTCTTGTGAATGAAAGTGCTTTCCTTAGTTTTCAAAGTACTAGCATAAACTATTGAGGAATTGGACTAACAGGCGTTTTCAGGCAAATTCGCCTAATCAGGGTAAACATCCAAAGGGCTCTAAACAGTACAACCGTAATGGTGGGATGAGAAAAATTGGGGCTCCATCAGGATCTCATCGAAGTATCATTTTACTAGAGTTTTATTCAAATACACATAGAAATCTTGTGCCCAGGAGGTAAGTAACATGCAACTATTTCCAGGTCGATAGAACGCTTTTTCTGTGAGTTTGAATCTGTTGGGCTTCCAAGCAATTCTACCTCAAGCTACTTGAACCAGGCCTCAAGCAGAGTGTGCTCCCATGAAAGAAACTGGTTCCTGAGTTTTCAAAGTCCTAGCATAAACCATTGATGAATTGGACAAGCAGGTGTTCTAAGCCAAATTGGCCTAATCAGAGTAAATATCGATGAAGCTCTAAACAAAACACCCATGATGGTGGGATGACCAAACTTGAAGAGCCATGAGGGGCTCATGAGAGAATCATTTAATCAGAGTTTCATTGAAATACACAAAGAAACCTCGTGGCCAGGAGCTACTAAACATGCAACTATTTCCAGGTCTCTAGAACTCTAATTCTGTGAGTTTGAATCTGTTGCGCTCCCAAGCAATTCTGCTTTGAGCTATTTCAACCGGAGCTGAAACAGAGTGTGCTCCCATGACAGAAACAGATTTCCTGAGTTTTCAAACTACTAGCTTAAACTATTGTGCAGTTGGACTAACAGGTGTTTTTAGTCAAATTCGCGTAAACAGGGTAAACTTCAAAGAGCTCTAAACAAAACACCAGTAATGATGAGATGACAAAACGTGGGGAACCTTGAGGCAGTCATGAGAGAATAATTTAACCAAAGTTTCATTGTAATGCACATAGAAACCTAGTGCCCAAGAGCTAAGAAACATGCAATTATTTCCAGGTCTCTAGAACGCTTTTTCTGTTAGTTCGAATCTGTTGCGCTCCAAAGCGATTCTTCTTCGAGGTATTTGAACCAAGGCTGAAGCAAAGTGTGCTCCCATGAATGAAACTGCTTTCCTGAGTTAAAAAGTGCTAGCACAAACAATTGTGGAGTTGGACTAACAGGTGTTTTCAGGCAAATTCGCCTAATCAGGGTAAACAGGCAAGAGGCTCTAAACAAAACACCTGTCATGGTGAAATGACAAAACTTAGAGAGCCATGAAAAGTTGATGAGAGAATCATTTAACCAGAGTTTCATTGAAATGCACAAAGAAACCTCGTGCCCAAAATCTAAGAAACCTGCAACTATTTCCCGGTCGCTAGAACGCTTATTCTGTGAGTTTGAATCTGTTTGGCTCCCAAGCAATTCTGCTTCGAACTCCTTGAAGCAGGCCTAAGCACAGTGTGCTCCCGTGAAAAAAAAAAAAACAGCTTTCCCGTGTTCTCAAATGCCTAGCATAAACCATTGTGGAGTTGTGCCGGGGTCGCCGAGTTATGAATGGAGCCGGGCTCTGAGTTGTGCTTCCCTTTCTGGGCCCTAGAAGGGAATTCTTCCTGCCAGCAGGAAGATTGCAACTCACCCGGCGGGGCGAGCTTAAGAACAGAAATAGCTAGATGCCTTACCTCTGTCTGTTTGAACAGAAAACACGCCACACCTAGGAAGTCTTGTATATAGCACGCGGGATGTCCGGAGAATTCTCTTTATTGAACAAGCATTGACTTAAATAGGCCTAGAACTAACCAATCAGCAAGCAAGGTGGTTCAGTCTCTCACGCTACGTCATAGCCACACCCCTTGGTTTAGCCCCGGTCCTTTTAGGGCGTGGTAAGCAGTCAAAACCTTGCCCCTTGGCAGACATAGTCCCAACAATTCCCCTTTTTTTGTTTATTTAAAAAATGGTTCTCTCCATTTATTTTTAAATGGGATGTCCCATCTTGTAGGGTGTCCAACTCATAGAGAGTGTGCCCATCTAGGTCGATTTCTCCTCTCTGGGAAAAATCTTTACCTGTTATTGGCTATCACTCTAGCACTTTAGGTGGACATGCCTAGGGCCAGCAGGTGGCCAAGGGGAGCACACGGGACATGACAGTCACCTTTGGGAAGGCTTGACTGGATGGCATACCTCTGCATCCTGTTAAGGACCGTGGCCAAGCCTATAGGGCTATAGCTCAGCGTGACAGTAGACCACCCAGCTGTATCTGGCTAGTTCTATAGGGCTAAAGGTGCACACAAAGACAATGACAATTAGGGATTTCACTAAAAAGAGAAAGTCCACCCATTTAGCAGGGATTTCACCAAAAAGAGAAAGTCCATCTATTTAGTTTAGTTTAAAGGAAGCCTTTTGGCATAAAGTCCAGATGACTGTCACAGGAATGGGACTCTTTTCTTAGAGTCCAAAGGAAGCCGTCCAGCACAAAGTCTAGATAATTGTTCTAAGATATAGCGCTCTTCTCTCAGAGTCCAAAGGAAGTCGTCTAGCATAAAGTCTAGATAATTGTCACAGGAATGGCACAGTCCTTCTTCTCTCATCGCAGAGGGTTGAGATGTTGACAAAGAAGGAGTCCAGGATAGTGTCTTTGATGAATTTTGAAATGGATGTGATGAGAAGGTTAATCACAGCAGGACAGGAGCTTTGTTATGGTTTTTTCATTTCTGTGGAAAAAAGAAAGGATCACTCCTCAAGAGCTTGTGCTCCTGGGTAGTCATTTTGGTCGGATTGGCAATATTTGAGATCTCTGGCAGGCACCCATATAGGGTTTTGCTCCCCCATTGGGAAGACACATCCAAAACCTCTGCCAGCACTTATTAATGGATCAGGACCTCTCCAGACTCCAGTTAATGGGTCTTTCCATCGGACCTCAACTTTTATATAAGGCGTTTGGTTAGACCAATGTCTTTGAAACGCAGATAGAGGCTGCTGTTTGGAAAAATTTAAAATATTTAAAGTAAGCATAGCTGTTTTCAACTGGTCATGGGGGTTGCTTCCCCCATTTTGTTTTATTAATTGGTCCTTTAAGGTTTTATTATGTCTTTCTATTATGGCTTGTCCTTTTGGGTTATATGGAATCCCTGTGGTATGCTTAATATGCCAAGTTTGGAAGAATTTTTGTAATGATTTGCTTACAAAACAGGGTCCATTATCAGTTTTAACTTGTTTTGGCAATCCAAGAATAGCAAAGCATTGTAAAAAGTGACTTTCAGCATGTTTAGCCCTTTCTCTAGAATGTGCCGTGGCCCAACAAGCATGTGAATAAGTATCTATGGACATAAATATATATTTTAATTTTCCAAATGGCACATAATGGGTTACATCAGTTTGCCAGATAGCGTTGGGCCTTAGGCCTCTGGGATTTACCCCAGGGGACTGGAGAGGTGGGACCTGTAAGAAGGGCAAACAAGATTTACATGTCCTTATAACCTTTTTTAAATCTTTTATAGGAACTAAAGGAAATTTATTATGTAGACCTCTCCAATTTAAATGAGTAAGGTTGTGAAGACCTTGAGCTAACTGAAGGTCTTGTTGATATGGGACTGTAACTGTTAATACACCTGTGGTGGCCAAACGGTCAGCGGCCTGATTTCCCTCAGAGTGGGGCCCAGATAAGCCTTGATGTCCCCTAAGATGTTGGAGGAACATAGGTTCATTACGCCCCTTTAACAGGGATCGAACCTGGATCATCAGAGGGGTGATAGGATTATTATCTATCTTTATATATGAGGCATTTAGAGTAGGTAATAGGTTAATTACATATAAACTATCTGAGAAAAGATTCATTGGTTCTTGGACATGGGTCAAGGCTAATGCAACAGCATATAATTCTTTAAATTGAGCAGAACCAGTAACTGTCTCAAAGTATTGTGTCCTTTGGCCTGAGGATGGGTGAAATATTACAACTGCTGACCCTTCTTTTCCTCCATCTGTGAAGACATTTACTGCCTTGGGGAGTGGCTTGCTAGAAAACAAGATGGGGGGAGTCCACTCCAGTTTGGGGAAAGAAGAAGTCCATTTGCTTGACCCGTAATGACAGTCAACTTTTCCTAGAAATCCTTCTAATGCATAGGAGACTCTAGGGTTGTTTCTCTGTATCCATTCAAAATCTGACAAACGGTAAGGAATTGTTAAAATATCTGGGTCTTTTCCATAATGCCTCAATGATGTATCTCTCCCTTTTATTACAAGATCTGCTAATTGATCTAATTGGGAATAAACTCGAGGTGCTCCTCCCACAGAGGAATGTATCCATTCTAATGGATTTCCCATCTGGGTGAGCACAGCTGTCAGGAGTTTAGCACCTGAAAAAATCCATAAATATAGAGGTTGCTTTGGTTGGTATCGAGCCAATTGGGCTGAATTGAGGGCATCTTGGACTTTTTGTAATATTGACAGATGACTCTCTTCTAGTAAAATCACATCAGAGGGGGATTTTCCCCGTAGCAACTCAAAGAGAGGTAAAAATCCTCAGTAGAGGTATGAAGCCAAGGTCTTAACCAGTTTAGCTCTCCTAATAGCTTTTGTAACTCTATCAAGGAATAAGATTTTTGAATGAGAAGTTGGGGTTTGAGAGGACAAACCAAGTCTAGGCTAATTTTTGTCCCCAATATTTTAAAGGGAGTAATAGTTTGTATTTTATCATTGGATATGTGTAATCTTTCTTTTTCTAAGAGCTCTCGAAGGGTTAAGTAAGCAGAGTTTAGTTGTTGGACATCAGTAGCTCCCAGGATGATGTCATCCATATAGACATATAAGGTAAGCTGTGATTTTTTCATTAATGGTGACAGAAGACATGAAACATAATATTGACAAAAAGCTGGGCTATTAGCCATACCTTGAGGGAGCACTATCCATTCATCTCTTTCATCTGGCTTATGACAATTGGTTGATGGGACAGAGAATGCAAATTTTTCATAATCATTTGGATGAAGAGGTATTGAAAAATAACAATTTTTAATATCAATAATAATTAAGGTTAAATCTTTTGAGATCTGGCCAGGGGAGCATTCTGGAGGCCGACCAAGACCATTAGGGTAGTCTTTTTTAAAATAGCCTTGTCGTCCATATTTAAAATAGGCTCCTTTTCCATTTAAAACTGTTGTTAATACCTTAGTACGAGCATTAAGGGGAGTGTTTAATATCTGACACTGGTGAGTTGTTGAACCCACATCTTTGGTGGCAATAATCCATCTCTTTATAAATTTATCTTTTAACTTAGTATAGGCCAGCTTGTGATTTGTGGTCATTTCTTTCCAAACTAACATTTTTATAAATTGGTCATTAGGTGGAAGTTTCTTTTGAAGGCCTTTTTCCATTTTCTCAATAAATGTGGCCAGATTTTTATTAGCTTTTTGAGTGATTTTAGCTATAGGAAGTTCTGTTAAATTAACTGGAAATGCCATTACAGGTGAAAGCCCACTAGAGGGCGTTGGCGCCTCTTGGTATGGTAATGTTGTAGAAGGCTTAATAAGAGCTGACTCACGAAATGGTGGATCACCTTTAGAAAGTTTCAAGCCACGTAGTCGGTGGCTTTTGTTTTCAGGGAACTTGTTAGGTAACTCTAAAGGAGGGGCTGTAGTTTCTAATTCCTTGGAGTGAGATTTCTTTAAATTCGCGGACCAGGAAAAATTAGGTGTTTGTTTTTCTTGTAAAAGCGAGTACGCTTTTAGGGCGGATAAAGCTGGATAAACTCCCGGAGGCGGGGATTCCCCGTACTCAATTTCTCGGTCCCTTAAAATTTGTTTTATTTCGTCCCAAGTCTCCCAAGAATCAAAATCAGACTTTGGGAGCCAGGGAGCCGCCCGTTTTAACGAATTCCAGATCACCTCCGATTGACTGTCAGATATTTGGAGACCTTGCTTTCTCAATATACCGCGCCATGCCTCGAGGGCTGGGTCTCGTGATTTCCTGAATGCTAAAATTTGTCCCATAATAAAAGGATATTTCTGCCAGCGAAAGAGACGCTGCGTCTCTAACCTTGTTAAGCTCACCGATGATTTTTTCCCTGCCCCACTTTGGGACGCCAACCTGCCGGGGTCTCCGAGTTATGAATGGAGCCGGGCTCTGAGTTGCGCTTCCCTTTCTGGGCCCTAGAAGGGAATTCTTCCTGCCTGCAGGAAGATTGCAACTCACCCGGCAGGGCGAGCTTAAGAACAGAAATCGCTAGATGCCTTACCTCTGTCTGTTTGAACAGAAAACACGCCACACCTAGGAAGTCTTGTATATAGCACGCGGGATGTCCGGAGAATTCTCTTTATTGAACAAGCATTGACTTAAATAGGCCTAGAACTAACCAATCAGCAAGCAAGGTGGTTCAGTCTCTCACGCTACGTCATAGCCACACCCCTTGGTTTAGCCCCGGTCCTTTTAGGGCATGGTAAGCAGTCAAAACCTTGCCCCTTGGCAGACATAGTCCCAACAGAGTTGCACTAATAGGTGTTTTCAGCCAAATTCGCCTAATCAGGGTAAACATCCAAGAAGCTCTAAACAAAACATCCGTGATGGTGGGATGACCAAACATGGGGAGCCATGAGGGGCTCATAAAGATTTATGTAACCAGAGTTTCATTGGAATGCACAGAGAAATTTCGTGCCCAGGAGCTAAGAAACATGCAATTATTTCCAGGTCACTAGAACGCTTTTTCTGTGAGTTTGAAACTGTTGCGCTCCCAAGTGATTCTGCTTTGAGATACTTGAACCAGTTCAGAAGCACAGTGTTCTCTTG